>VZRZ01008460.1:106513-237180 GCA_013398175.1 Climacteris rufus | reverse complement strand
TGCCAGCCCGGCCCCGGGAGGCGCCGCAGCTCGGCGGGGAGCGCTCTACGGCAGTGCCGGGCTGGGGAAGGAGACCCTGGCGGTGCCTTCTGGGGTGGTCGGAGGTGTCGTAGGGCAGCGGGGCCGACAGAGGCGGCCTCGAGGGAGGCGCAGGTGTCTCCAGTTGGATTTTGGGGGGCGAGAGTGTCTTAAGTCTTTGGACCCCAAACCCGACCATTTTCCCTCCAAGTGCGGTGAGCGATGGCTTTTCTGGCGGAGAAGGCAGAGCACAGTGCGAGAAGTTGTTTTGCTCAGCTGACAGCCCTAGAGGAGTTTGTCGTGGTGTTTAACCACTGCCTGCGGGGAAGGTGAATGTTGGGGCTCGGCAGTGCCGGCCGCGGTGCTCCAGCCGGAGGGTGGTTGCAGCTCCCTTTTGATTGCTGGAATGTATATTTTTGACATGGAATCTTTTTTTTTAATATATATTTACCTGCTGATTATTCATTCTTCGTACTGGATATACGTGCATTTACTTGAAAAGTAGGATGGAATTGTTTGCTTTCACTTTTAACTTCGGATTTTTCAGCAGTATATTCCTTAAGATTGTTATCTAAAATAAATGATTTAACATTAATTTTTACACTCGAAGGCTTTTTTCAGTCTTCCAAAAAGCACCATTTTAATAATCTAGAAAATGATTGGACTGTCTTATTTTATTAGTATTACTTATAATTTGTTATTTTGCACTAAATAGATGTTGTATTGAATAATAACACTTAGACATCTGTTTGTTTTCCTGAAGTGTTTCAAATCTCCAGTTGGGAAAGTACAGCCCAGTCTTGCTAACACTTTTCACATGTTTCCCATTAAGCACGAGGCCGTAATCGCTCTGATTTGTATTTTTTGTATATCTCAGATTAACACATGGTGCCTACATTTTTTTTCCTTTCCTCATTATCTTGAATCAAATCTCATCCTCACTGCAGTCATCCTGAACTTCTGTCACTGGCTTCAGTCAGACTGCTTATAACCAAGGTGTTATTGCTGGTGTTGTCTCAGCACTCACTGGGGATCAAAATAAAAACCAAGGTAATGGATATTTCAGTGTTAGAACAGCTTTTAAAGAAGAAAATTAAAAGCAGCTGGCAGCTTCAAGCAGAAGCCCCAAAGTCTGCAAAGACTCACTACAGCTGGTTCAGTCTGAGAGCTCCAAGTCGTGCCTAAAAGAACAAGGGGATAAAATGGAGTTTGAATTTTGTGTATTCCTGTTCAGTTTTATCTAGGTATGAAAACCAGATCACTATTTTGTCAGACTACTTAGAAGAATTTCCAGAAACTGATGAGCCAGTGTGGATTTTAGGAAGGCAACACCACCTAAACACAGGTATCTTTAGAACTGAATTATCTGTAATATGTCTAGAATATTCATAGATTCACATGCAGCAGCAGCTCCTGATTTCCTGAGGTTCCCTAAATGTCTCATGAGGGAAGTTTGTCCTTCTTCATCCATAAGACATCAGGTGTAACAATGGAATTCCTCCTGTACAGAAATCAGAACCAAAGCCAGTGTGCTTCCAACTGTAATCCTTGCAATGTGATCACACTCACAGCAGAGGCTGTCAGATACGAACCTGGTCACTTCCCAGCATCAGCTGCCTCAGAAGTAGATAAATAACTGACTTTTGGGAGATGTTCAGCATTGCTAGTGTTATTTTCCCATGAGGGATTCTGTCTGCAGCCTGTTACTTGCAACTAAAATGATATTTCAAAACAATAATAATAATAAAAAATTAATCTATGGCACATACTGTATTTTGGTGAAAATAAATGCATGACCTAGAAGTTATAGCAGAGCGATATATTGATATACAAACAAGACTTCAGAAATGAGTTTTGCTCCTTGGGGGGAAGACAGGGACATCCTCCTGTGTTCCATGTCAAAGGCAGTGACCACCAGTGCAGGCAGGGTGTTCAGGACAGCTGAGGGTGCCATGTGCATCCTTGATCAGCTGGAGGATCCTTTGGAAAAGCCAGCCAGTCTGAGCCACAGCTAAAGGAAAATGCAGCAAATAGGATTCTTAAGGATTCTTCAGAGCCTTTGGGAGAATTCTGTAAGTGCATGTGTTTAAAGAAAGAAAAGAAAAAAAAGAGAGAGATTTAATTAAAGTTAATGTTATTAATCTTTTCTTAAAATTACTTTGCATTGGGTTTGGAGGTAATGTATGGTTCCATGTTGGTTTGCACGTAGAAATTCTTAACCTGCTTTACCAGTTCTTTCCTGAGAACACAGTTCTCCAGAGTTGTTTTATTCAGGCTGAGCATAGCAATTCCAAACACCTTGTAAAACTTCACTGGCTAATAATTTTTTCATCCTTAATAAGTTAACTTTAATAGTAGTCTGCAAAAGCTCTCTGTGTTTAAATTGCTAAAAATGTTTTAAGTATTAAAGGTCCTGTATGTAAAAGCTAACAGGAACCATCCATGCACTCTATAAATTGACTGTACAGGGATAATTTGAATTTTTCGGTTTTAAAGGTCTGTTTTAATAATTTCTTTCCTCTTAAAATGATTGCAGACAAATCTAAGTTATTGCTGGATGTCAGTGCTCGTCTCTGGTTTACGTATAGAAGGAAGTTTTCGCCTATTGGTGAGTATGCAGCAGTCCAGCTGCCTGGCTATGGGTTAGCAGCATTAGTGATGATGTTGGGGACTGAAAAGTTATTTTTACAGTATTAGAACATCTCGAGTATAATTTTAACTGTTTATGCAAACAAAAGATTAAGGCTGTTAAAAACAGTGTTTGCTTGTACCTGTATATAATCAGGTCTTCACATTTCTAGGGCAAGCAGTAAAGTTACACCAGCTTTGGAAAGAAAGGAGCTTGCTCAGTGCCTTTAATCCATGGGACAGCTGTTAGGGGTTTAAGTGTGAGGTTTTCTCAGGGGCTGGGCTCAGTGCAGGGCCCACATTGACTGTGAGGAACTCTGCCCACAGGAGGCACCGGCCCCTCGTCTGACGCGGGCTGGGGATGTATGCTGAGGTGTGGGCAGATGATGCTGGCCCAGGCACTGATCTGCAGGCATTTGGGAAGAGGTGAGTACTGTTCCTGAGGCAACTTCTGTGTTGTTTGGAGACTGTTTAATTGTTGTTGTAGTTTTCCATAAAAGCATAAAACCTAAATTTATTAATGAAACTTTCTATGATGCCCTGATAGAAGTTACTAATGACCTGTTCCTGTCTGACAAGCTAAAATCATGCCAGCCTTAAGCAGAGAAGTAAAAATAGAGGGAGGAGAAATAGGGAGTCCCACTGTTGTTATTTTATAAACCTTTTTGAGGAACACCTAAGTGGAGGCCACAGGAAAGCTTGCTGCCATGGGTCCAAATTCTTCTCCTCTGTTCTCTTCTTACATAGTCACCAAAATGCTGGCCCAAGGTGAGGGGGTGAGTAGTGATAGACACCACACAAAGTACTTCACAAACCACTCACCCATCATTAGCCTGAGTCCAAACCCCACAGCAGACCCCATTAGTGCCTGCTCTTAATCCTCTATCAACACCTCACATCCTGAGGTCACAGGTGAGGTCTGCTCTGTGTGTCACTCTGCTGTCAATTAAAGTATTACAGCTGGGTCTGTGATCCTTATGCTATTCTGCCATGGTTTCTATGGCAGCATAATTTGTGGATTTACCACTTTAATAACTGAATCCACAGAAGGATTTATCCACTTGACTAACTGAATCCAAAGAACAGAAGTGCAAAGATTTAACTGAAAGAGCAGGCAAACAAATTATCTGAGAAAAACTAAAGCTTGAAGTATGGATTGAAATAGCATCAGTGAATGTGCTTCTCTGTCAGTAAATGTGAGATAACTACCTCATGTTATGAGCAGGAGCTTACATGGCAAAGCCATGGTTTGGATTTTGCTGTGAGAGAAGGCCAGCGTTGTGTTTGGACTTTGCTTTATGAATCTTATTATCCTACAAATGCTTACAAATCTAACAACGTCCAAACAGAACAGATCGTTTTAAACAGTCTTGGAAGCTCATGTAGAGCCATAGCTATCAATTCTCAGCAGTGATCACTCAGGAAGTACTTGAAGATGGCATTTTTAGTTTCCCAGTTTTCACAATCTAGTCTGTGATGATAAAGAACAGCTTGATAATAAATGACAAGCTATTACTTCAAGGATCTCTAAATAAAATGTAAATACTAGAGATGAATTGCCTCTTAACATCTCATTGTATGGCTTTTTGCCCTCTAGAAATTTGATCGGTACAATGGAAGCCTTATTATTTTTTAATCTGTATAAATTTTCTCCTGTAAGATTGGCAATGGGAAAAACACAAAAAACAACCAGAAGAATATCACAGAATCTTGCGGTGCTTTCTAGATAGAAAAGATTGCTGTTATTCCATCCACCAAATGGGTAAGAACACACATCAACTTCTTTTTGTCTGCTGAAATTCCTACTGGGCTGAAACTTTCTCATTTGAAATAAGTTAATTAAAAAATTCTAGAAGGTGATTATGAAGACAATTTATATATAAATAAAAATGCATGCAAATGGATGCAAAGTGTAATAATTTAGAAATGTTATTCACTAAGACCTAAATAAGTCTGTGTGCTAGAATCTCACTCTTGATAAAGTATGCAGGTTTTGGGTACCAGAGTTGATAGTATTAAATAGACAGTCACAAGGCTTATTGCTGTAATTTGTAAGTAAGGACATATTTGTAATTCCCTTGACAGTTTAGGGCCCTTTGCAAGGGGACTAGCAGTCATTACATTTTGGAAAGAGCATAGATTGAAAAAATAATTGTTGCTGAATACAGCTTGCAATTGCTCTAGAATGTTTGTCAAAATATTAGTAGGCCTGCTGTTTAACAAGTGCTGTGACCAGCCTCTCTGTGGTCTTTTCCTGTGTTTTCCCTTACAAAAACAGCACAGATGGGTGTTGGAGAGGGGAAGTCCATTGGAGAATGGTTTGGACCAAACACGGTTGCTCAAGTCCTGAAGTAAGTCTTGTCAGGGGCTCCCTGGGAACAGAGAGCACACTGAGGGCCCAGGGCAGAGGCCAAGGATGATCTCCTTCCTGCTCTCTCAGAGTCAGGAACTGCTGTGCCAGGTGTTTGCAAGCACAGTGCAGCCCAGTGGGCAAGTAGGGAGTTGGGACTGGGTGAGTTCTAAGTTTGAATGTACCAAGAGCCTGGGGAGGACCTGCAGAAAGGGCTCTGAGGCTGTGCTGTCAGCTTGCCCTAACCTTGGTAAGCACTTGGAGGGAACAGGCACTCCTTGCCACAAAGTGGCACAGCTTTGGCACCTCAGGGGTGCCACCATGCAGATTGGCCAGGATTGGAGCAAAGCCATCCAGGCCAGGGAGGGAACTGAACTGCAGTTCCCTGCTGTCTGAACTGCAGTGCTGCCTGAGGCTGCTGTGGAAAACACAGAAGCTCCTCCTAGTCTAGAAGCCACAGTTAAAGAGTTGACTTTGCTCCATTTCTGAGGGATAGGTGGAGATGCCAGATCTCAGGTCCTGGTAGACTGCAGGTCCTGGGTGGCCTTTGCTGCAGCCCTAGGACAGACACACTCTGGAGAGTGAGAGCAGCTAAAGGATGTTGTGGCCTCCAGCTCCTTTCCCTTACAAATTCTTCATGGCTCACATATCAGTTTTTCAGGCTTATTTTAGACAGCTGACTCTGCCTGTGCAGCTTAAGAGCTCCCTTCCCCAGAGTTTTGGATGTCACACAAGTGGACAGAAACCTGTGTGCTGTAGTGCCCCCCTCCTAACTTTCAGGTGCCAAAACCTTTAACTGCCCTGACTTTAAATGACCTGAATCTGCTGTCTGCACCTGCACAGAAATAGTTCCACTGAGTTTAGTGGAGCTTCTTGAGCACAAAGTAATGTGAAAAACTGGCATAGGATTTTTTTCCTTCTCTACGTGATGTCAGGCACCATGGGCAGGATCCCACAGCAGAGGCTGTTAATGGTAATAAAACGTAATAAACCTAAGTATGTGGTTGACCTGTTACTATCCCTGCATTTGGCAAAAGGACAAAACAATTTTCACATGGTACAGTGTGCACTTTTCCTACTCATTATTTATTTAAATAACTACTCATTATTTATTTTCTTCTAAATATGTTAAACACTAAAAATTGTCTTTTTATTACATGGAGACTTTAAAAAAAGCCAACAAATATGCTTTTCCAAAGAAATTAATTTTGTAATCAAGAGCCATTTAACTGTCCTGAGTTAAAAGCTACTCTTATGGTCCTAATAAGCTTTTATTAATTATTACCTTTATGTTTCTAGGAAGCTTGCTTTATTTGATGAATGGAATTCGTTAGCAGTGTATGTGTCTATGGACAATACAGTGGTCATCGAAGACATCAGTAAGTGAAACAAAAGTTTTTCCAGGACTGCTTTAGTGTCTCAGCAGATGTTAAAGAGTAGCTCAAGCTCATGGCAAATTTAATTGTTTGGAGAAACTACTTCCAGCAGGATTTAGGATAATGGTTGGACTTGATGGTCTTAAAGATCTTTTCCAGCCTAGATGATTTGATGATTGTGTGATTATTTCTCTGGTTACAGTTTTTGACTTGACTGCACTCTCCTGAATGTATCTAAATACGAACAAAATACTTGTGACCATCCCCACTTGTTCCCAGGGTAAGAAAAGGAATAAAGGAAATGCCAACTCAGGTTTTGGGTTTCCAAAACTAAAGTTAGCACAGAACAGTGAGGCCTTTTTGGTGACCAGCTTACATGCCATGCAGATGAGAAGATGGAGTTTGGTGTGTGCTACCTAAAATACCACTCCAGCAATGGAATGAAATTGCAGAATGTAGAAATACAAAGAATTGCTTTTAATACAGAGTTTGCCAGAGATTTGCTTTTGTCAGGCAAAAGGGCAGATCCTAGAAAAACATGTGGCCCCTTTTCAGTTATAAGAAGGGTGGGTTTACAAGTGGTATTTAGCCACAGCCTGGTTCTACTTTAGCCCCTACTTCTGATAATTTTATGTCTACATCGTTGGAAGTGAAAAGTTCCCTGAAGAATCTCTAATGTTTCATCTCTGCTATATCATTTCCTAGGCAAAGCTTGACAGCATTAATACAGCGAGTAGTAAATGTAACTTCAGGCTTAAATATTCATCCCCTCATCAATCTCATGTCTCACTAATGTGCCAGCACATACTCTGACTGCCAGAATCACTTCTACTAAATAGTTAGGATTTCCATGCCCTGCTCCTTTTGTCTGAAAACAGGAGCTCTGTGAAACTGTCTGGAAAAGTAGATTAATTCATGATGGAGAGGAAGGTGTGCTCTGTGTTCCTCTGTGCACTCACTGATTTCTGTTTTCATTCCCCCAGAGAAGATGTGCTGGTGCCCTGGCCAGAGCAGCAGTGTTGCCCACAGCAGTGCACATTTGCACAGGAGTGCTCTTGGCCCAAACAGGAACACAGCAGGATTGTGCCCAGGCTGGAAGCCCCTCTTGCTCATTATCCCTCTGCGGCTGGGGATAAACCACATCAACCCTGTGTATATCGATGCGTTTAAAGTAAGGGTTTCTTCAGTGAATTGTGTACGGGAAATAAGTTCAGGTATCTGTTATATCAATAAACAAATCAATTTAATTTTTCTCTCTTTGGACTCCTAGGAATGCTTTAAGATGCCACAGTCTTTGGGAGCATTAGGAGGGAAACCCAATAATGCCTATTATTTTATAGGATTTTTAGGTAAGGAAGAAAGAAACTTACTCCAAATATCCATATGATTGAAAGAGAAAGGGTTTTCTTTGGGAAGGGGAAATAGTAACCAGTTTAAGCATGAGAATGGAAAAGAACAACCATACCTCAAACACTTCAGGAACAGTGTGAGACCATCCTTACAGAAAAGGAGCAGCAAAGCTTGATGTAAAAATAAGGAATGATATAAGCAAGAACAAGACACTGAGAAAAGTTGATAGCATTCAGCAAGTGTCAGATGTCACTGCTGCTTAAATACTGAATTTTTCCTAATCATTAATACTTTCTAGTGAAGTATTGTCTTGTTTTATTCTTTTGCTTCATGGCTTTCTTACATTATTTTCTCATATTTTCCCATTTTTTTTTCTCATAACAGTATGTCTTTCACCTTCTTCCATGTCCTCCTTTATTAATTAATGCAATAATTGATACTGATTCAGTCTTTCAGATTTCCCCCTGGTTTGATCTGTAATTTCTTGGATATTTTTTAATTTGTTCTGTAAAACTGAGCTGTTCTAGTCAAGACTTATTTGTTCCAATTCCTGAGTGAATGCCTAATGGGATTACAGACTGCATTTGTGGTCATCCTGTAACTTTGATCTGTGGAATGTCAGGGATTACAACAACTGAGATTTTAAAAATATGTACTGGACCTTACACAGATAAAGGAAAGTATGTGACAAAGGTAGAACAAACCATCCAAAAAATCTACCCCAGAAGGTAACAATGGAAAATTATACTAAATGCCCTGTGGGATACTATTGTGTCTAATTTTCCAATTATCTTAATGACTCCCTAGCTAGAAAGTTGAGATGTAGACTGTGATGATAATCCAATTTGTGTTTTACAAGTCTGAGTGGAATAAGTGCTTATTAACACCTCTTGCTCATTATCACCATATGGATTTCACCCCTCCAGGCAATGAGCTGATCTACTTGGACCCTCACACCACGCAGAGCTTTGTAGATTCAGAAGAAAATGGCACAGTGGATGATGAGAGCTTCCACTGCCAGCAAGCCCCACACAGAATGAAGATCATGAATTTGGACCCTTCAGTAGCTTTAGTAGGTGCTAGGAAATAATAGATGTGTGTGTACTTTAGTCAAAGCAAACCCTCTGTGTATTGGTAAAGGCAGCAAGGAGTTTCCTTGATCACAGTCATGATCACAGGGCACCCTTCTACAGTCTAAAATCCAACACATGGTAGTTCATGTGCTAACTGCACAGGATACATGAATTTTAGGTCAAGCAGGGAATCAACTGCTTGTATCATGGGGAGCCCATTCGGTTCCTTTCCTGGGCAACATACACCTTTTCCAAGAAGTAGTTTGAAAGTCAAAGCAAGGAACTGATTTGGGTTTCCTTTTTTTATTCCACCACTATCATCTATGCATGGCTGCTCTGGAGAAGATACTTTCCTGAGCTTAACATGTTTTATATCATTTACAAATCTTTAAATGGGATTACTTGTAGAAGTTATCCAGTGTAGGTCACAAGAATACTGTGGTGGTTGAAGAAATTCAATCTGATCCCATGCCAGTATCCTTTGGTTGGGTTGTGGGGGATTGTCACTTGAGATACAAGCCATACACAGACAGCACAGCATCCTTTGCTCATGGACATACTGTATCTAATACCACTGTGTGTATTCTTTCCTTAGGGCTTCTTTTGCAAAGAAGAATGTGATTTTGATAACTGGTGTAGTCTTGTACAAAAGGTAATACTGCTCTTTATTTGCTCTGTATGAAATCATGGATACTGTTTGGGTTTTTTTAATGGAAATTCTCTGCCTGCAAATCAAACGATCCCCAGTGAAGGTGGCACTAATGACCAGGGTAGGCTGACACTGCTGATGGAGCTTGTTCAGCATTTTGCAGCCCTGAGCCTGGTATCCTGAGTTTGTCTTTTTTTAGTAGTACTGTGTTACTGGCTGATACTCATTTACTGAGAAATACATGTTAAACTGCCACATTGTAGCAATTTATTATTTATTTGTTTCCTGAGCCTTACTTATTTTTTTTACATATTACTATATAATAATAATTATTATAAAATAATTATTGACTGTTAGCCCCTGGTACCACAAACCATCAGATTCTCTCAGTATGGAATCCCTTCAGCTCCTGCTGAACTGCTGTGGGACACATAGAAGGTGCTTGCTGCCACAGGAGAAGGACTTGAGGGTATTTCTGCGAGCAGTTGGGACACAAAGCAACAGGAATGTGAATGTGAAGTACCACCAACCAAAGACATTAAAAAAAAAAAAGGCTACAGAAAGCAGATTGCAAATAACTAAAGTAGAGGATATGATGTAACTTACCTGACAGGAGTGAAATTTGGCTTCAATAAAGACTTGTTTCTCCTGATCAAAACCTATCTTCCAGATTCTGTGGGGTTTTTTGAGCTGATAGATCTGTCTTGTGTTCCCATTGATCAACAGCAAACTTGAACACAGAGAGGTCCAAGCAAGTAATTTACTTTTAAAAGGCAGAAGTATGTTCTTGGTGTCTCTTTCCTCCATGTAAACAAAATTATAGATGTATGGATATCAAAGGTCATTATAATGCACTGTGGGAGAGTTTGAGATCCATCTTCCAGGTGTGTTTTCAAGTAAGAAAATACTAAAGATGTGTGAAGCAGTAATTCATGGTGGCAGGTACCTGAAATAACAGGTATTTACAGTCTATCTGCATACAGCCTTTTTTCTTTAACAGACATACAGAATTAAAAGTGTTTTTAATTAAGCAGGCATTTTTTTGTGTTGTATTCTGTCCTCAGGAGATTCTAAAGCAGCAGAGCCTACGGATGTTTGAGCTGGTGCAGAAGCACCCAGCACACTGGCCTCCTTTCATACCTCCAACCAAGCCAGAAGTGACAACCACAGGAGCAGGTGTGGTACCCCTGACAGTGCTGCTGGGCCCCAGAGTGGGGCTCCTTGGCAAACAGGAGAGCCACAGGTGCAATAACTGGGATTTCCTGAGGATCAAGCAATGCTACATAATAAAGCACCTTATTTCTACAGAATATCAGTGAGGCCACATACAGTTTACAAGTGTTAGCACAATGTATTTTAAAATCTTAGACAATATTTCAAAGGCAGCAGCATTCCAGAATAGTGGGGGGGTTGTTTGGGGTTTTTTTTAGTAAACAAAATCAGGCATGTCTTTACATTCTAAATAGTTTAATTTTTTTTCAGAACTCATTGAATCTACTGACAAGCTATTTGAATTGGAAGAAGAATTTGAAATCCTGAGTGTATGAAGGAAATGGTGGTGACCCTTCTGAGTATTGAACATACTGCTAATATTATTGCATTGACTTAAATTACACAGCCATGTTAGCCCCAAAGTGCCTGAAATCATGGATAACAGAGCACAAACACCTGGTAGCATCCAAAACTTCAACAGGGACAGTTCCTTCTGCTTCTGTCAAAGAGCTTCCCCAGATGGAAAAGCAGTGAAACATTTTATTATAAGACCCTGAAAGGGAACCTCTTTTAATGTGTCTTTATTGAAGACAAATGGACCTCTGAGATGAAGGCAAAACCAAGTCTGTCAATGGGCTGTATGTTTGGAGAAAGGGATAACACAAAATGGGTATTTCTTGCTCTCATATAATGCAATAGTTTAGTTCTTATAGCAAAACGGTCTTCAGTTCAGGAGGATGTTTACTTCTGTTCCCTCCCATGGGCTGCATCCTAGAAAAAATGCATTGTCTTGTTTAAAAGATCGACTGGATCAGGAGAAAATTGTTTCCTTGTTAAATATTTTAACATGTATTTGAGCAACCACACTTTATTACAAAAATGTTTCTGTGAAAGGAACTATGTCTAACGTATACGTTTTGCAATAGCCGTCCTGTTCCTGGGAAACCTCAGGAGGAACAGGAGCCTCAAATAGTTGATACAGATCACAACCACTGTTATAGCTATGATATAATTCACCTTGACCTTAAAGTTCAATCATTAAAACTTAGGCTGAATTTTCTTTTGGAGCTAAAGTGAGTCAAAGGTGATTTAACTGTACCTTATTTATTTTAAAAAAGATTTACACAAGTATCTCTGTTACTGCACTTTATCTGTGCATCTAATAAATTTCTTAAGCTTTTCATAGGTTGTATGCTGCTATATTTTGTTAATTTGTTTGTGTGAACTAAATATAAGCCAGGTTATTTTGAAACTTAATATATAGGCATATGCAACTTACTTAATTGTTGGGTTTTGACTTGTTGCCTTTTGAAATCTGTTTTGGTAAAAGTGCCTTAATTCTCCAGGTTTGTCAGGACAGCTGGTGCAGTTTTGTTTCTTAGACAGAGGATCTCTCTAGCAGCTATAAGAAAACCAGCTCAGAATAAAGGCAAAGATCTTTTACTTCATTCTACAGTTCCTTTTTACTATCAGACAGTCCCCATTCTGATCGTTTTGTCACCATAGTGTAATGGACATGAACCACAGTTTCATCTTCAGCAATAAATGACAACATAGAGAAATCCTGAATGCTGTCTCCTCTCACTTGCACTTCTTGATCAGGGCCAGTGTGATTTCCAAGAAAATAGTCATGACCTGGTCCCAGTTAATCTTGTTTGCCTTCAATGTTTATTAGCCACAGTTTGGAAATTACACATGTAGGAAAAAGAGAATTTCCTTCCCCTCTCCATGGATTAGCTGCATGTTCATTTTTAAACAAAGCATTTCTTCTTTGTTAACACATAAAGTTACTGTTCTTGTGACAGCAGTTGCAGCCCTGTCCTCCCCACAGACAAAATTAAAATGAGCCCTTGTTAGAAATGCTCTGTCTGGAGCAGTACCTGCTAAAAAGAGTAATTTAAAAAACCCTCAGTGGAGTACCACGTGCTTATTCCCCACACCACCCTTAGCTGTGGGTAACTGCAGAGAGGAGCCTGAGCCCTGCAGAGCTCTGGAAGGTTTCTGGGTGGGGGCAAACGGATGGAAATGGGGCTGATGGCAGAATGGCTGGTGCTTGGGATGGCCACTGCCTGCACCTGCCAGAGGGTGGCTGGGGGCACTGGATGGAAGCTTGGGCAGGGACAGCAGTGGAGCTGGGTTACTGCAGTAGCTGCAGCTGTCTGAAGAGAGTGGCACTTAAATGTGTAAGGCTCTGATCCCAGGGGATGAACTGTGTTTGCATGTGTCCATGGCCAAAAGTAAAGCCAAGTCCCTGCAGATACAGCCCCTGACCAACACCTTTTTTTGTAGCACCATGGGAGCCCAGTGGCTGAAAATGCCATTGTACTTTGCCAGTTATCTGCATGATTTTTCAAAGGTCATGAGCTTTGCTCTGTGCACACAGGTGTTTTAAAGCTGCATGTGCATAACCCAGGATTTAAATCCAGCATGGCCTGTCTGTGCCAGGACAACTAAGAAGTCTACTGGATATCCTACAGGAAAGGATTGCTGCTCAGGAGTGTTAAAATGCCTTAAAGGTATTTGCAAAGTACCTCCAAAGCAGTTGCTGATCTTTCATGATTAGGAATGAGATGAAAGACTACATTGTACCTCAGAAATTCCCTGCTCATCTCCAGTGTGGTTCAACTCCAGAACATAGAGAGCTCTCACCCCAAAGATAATAATGTGTTATGCAAGTAATAATCAGTAAAGGGGAAAGTATTACCTGCTTAAAATAATGTCTCAGTCATGCATTCATAATAATTTTATGAATCATTTTATCTTAAAGATTTTTAAGCTAAGGTGACTGTATTTGCAAGGCACTCCTTTGAAATGTCCTGGAATGTCAATAGACAAGGATTTCACACACTTCACTCCAGAGAGGCTAATAATAATAACTTTAGTCTAACTGAATGAATTCATTATAGGTGTGAGCATACCTTTGTCACGGTTTTCCCTCAAAATATAAAAGGATAATCCAATTAGTGACATTTCTCTTGGAAAAGAAGGAAAGTTAGCAGTGCATACACTAGAAATACAATTTTTTAAACTAACAGCAATAAAGCCCAGAAGAAGGAGTATGCAACACATTGTGGCTGTAGGAGTAAAAAATGCACATCCCCGAATTGCTTACTCCTGTGTCTGCATCAGCTCACATGCTATCTAGTAAAGGCTCTACTTTTCAAACACACAGCTTGAATAATTACACAATAAGTGTGCCAAGGCTGCCTCAGGAGGGAACTTTATGTTCATAGTAGTAAAATGTTGGTTAATAAAATGTGGCTGCATATCATTTGACTGCAAGGAGATCAGCACAGATCTTGAACCTGACATTTCATCTGGAATATATTTCAATAGAAAGCTATGAAAAATACTAGAGGTGTTTTGGATTCATCTGCACATCAAAAATTGCATTTTTCATTGGTCTTGCTCTTTAATGTCAACTGTGGGTGACAGTCTGGATTAGAATTGGTTACCTGTCACAGAAGGACAGAATGTTATGTCTGTGTAATAAGCAAAGCAAAAACATTCATTTTTCAATTTTTCTAAGAAAATCCATTATCAGCCATTAGTGCATAGTGTTTCCAAATCACCTACATACATCATATACTGATACATTTCAGCTGGTTCTGTATTTCACAGGAGGATGAGTCTTCACTCCCTTACACTGGCCCAAATGCTGTTTGCAAAGACGCTAAGCAGGCACAGCTTTGGAGGAGTGTCTCTGGATGATGGCTGGGTGTGCCTCGGACAGAGGATGGCTGTGGGGTGTCTGCTGCTCTTCGGTCTGAATAAGGAACTTGCAGAGACTTTCTGAGGTAGCCATAATGGAGGGGAAAAAAAGCCATTGAAGTAAAAACATAGCACCATGCTTCATTAAAAAAATGGCTTCGGAGCACTGGTTTTTCCCTCCTCTGTGTCCAGTCAAACTCCTGGACTTGAAACTTGATTTTTGTAGAGTTCTGGCTGTCTCGATTCACCCATCAAACGCACACAAAGCAGTTTTATGAGAATTTACCCTTCTCCAATCAGCAATGCCTACTCTGGGGTAACAAAGACTGTTGCTGTAGCTGCATTTCTGTTACTACAAGTTCTTCATGCACACCTGGCAGCGGCTGACCCGAGTCCGAAGCTGTCCCGCTTTCAGAGTCTCTGAGGGAGGGGCACTGACAAACTGCTGGGACTGCTCCACCGTGGTCAGCCAGAAGCTGTACTTGTTGGCAAAGTAATGGCAGGTCCCCCGAGCACCGTTGCACTCGATGAAGGGCGTGGCTCGGAAATCCTCCAGGCAGGAGCCAGGTGACACGAGGGACTGGCCTCCACCTTCTGCCCCCGCCGCAGTGTGCTGAAACAAGGAGGGCAACTTCAGTGAGCTCAAAGGAACAGAACGGCAGGTAAACGGGAGTCTGCCAATTCCATTGCTAAAAGAAGTGAAACAGGCAACCAAAATGATACCCTGGCTGTGTGTATCTGTTTCTCAAATCAGGGCTAGAAGGGGGAAAAGCAAAGGAGCGTACTTAGGCTCAATATACAGGCCTGGTATAAACCAGCTGTTCACTTGACAGATGGCAAAATTTGGAAAAATTAATGCTGACATCACGTTTTTCTAAGAATCTTACACTAATGAGCTTCTAGGAGTGTACAATGGAAAAGGTTTTCTACTGAGAAAGAGCATTAAGTCAATCCTGTAACTTAAGTAATGTTTCCACGTGTAAAGGTTTGAAGAACAAGTATCTGTGGTAATACAGAACTAAGGCACTTACCACCACACCTGATCAGGGCAGGTGCTAAACAGAGCAAACTCAGAGCTACAGCAACTCAGATGATGAAGAAATGCACTGGGGCAAGAAGAGACAGCACTCCAGGTTCCTGGAAGTAACTCACGGAGCCTCAGTGACCTCGTCAAAGAGGTGACCTAGAAATGTTTAAAGCTGCCTTTGCAGTAGCAGTAGTGTCCTTACCATAAGGAAGGAGTATCCTATCCACAGGCTGCGCCAGCCCAGGGGGCACTGTGGGATGGTGATGTCCTGGCTGTGCACAGCCACAGCCTGGGAAGGTGCTTCACACACAGAGCACCGACTGATGTACTGTGGGATCTGGACACTGTCCACTGGCATCATGGGGATGGGAGCAGTGGTGGACAGCCAGTAGGACTTGTCGTTGCGGCTGGCGTAGTAGCACACCTCGTTGATGTTGCAGTAAATGAAGGGCATGGTGCTGAAGCGAGGCAAACACGAGCCAGCAAAACCTGGAACAAGGGAGAAGTGATCAGGCCAAGCACCTGCCAGATGCTCCAATCACACACAGCAGCATTGGTGGTGAGGGTGGCACGAGTGATGCCACTCCCAGCCAAGCCACTGCCGCCACCTCTCCCACAGCCCTGTGCAGGGAGGACGGCTCGTTTGAGACGGGATTTTGGCCTGTGCTGTTCATGGCTGAGAGAATTCTATCAACTCACCAAGGTCCTGGTTGTGTGACTTCTCCTGCCCCTCCACATACAACAAACTGTAGCCATCCCAGAGCTTATTCATTCCAATGGGACACGGTGGGATCTGCTCTGACTGACTGTGCTTCACCAAAGTGTATCCAACGCCCACACTGCGCCCAGGCATTCCCGGCAAACCGAGGGAACCCGGCTTCCCAGCCACACCTAGGGGACAGAAGAGGAATCACTATTTCCAGAACACAGTGTGCACATCAGCTGGCTCTATGCCCCATTTGGCACTGCTGCCATTGTTTATATCAGTCTTGTACAACGAGGAGCCCAAGTTATATGGTTCTTACATGAATAACCAGACTTACCAGTTCAAAAGCAGTCATTTCACAGCACCACTCACTCCTTCCCTTCCTCAATTAATTTTCTTTCTTTGCCCAACAACGCTGCTGCCAATGTGTTAGGAGTACCTCACAGTACAGTAATTTTGAGGATCTCAAAGTAGCAGCCAAAACCTAATTAATTAATTTTTGCTACCACACTCTCCATGATGATATTCCTTCTCTTTCTCACTGTGCCTTTCTTCTATCTTCCAAGCCTTACAGCTATGGTTACTCTGAATACTACATCACTCTTTTATATCTTCAAGAGGATTCTCACATCCACAAAACATTAAAACCAAAAGGGGTTCAGAATTGCACCTCAGACATGTGACAGAACTTTCCACACTGAAGATTAAATTTCCTTCCTTCATTGCAGATACAAAACACAAGACCCACATACATCCCCTGTTCTTCCTAAGGTAATTGGGTGTTGGGGAGGGTCTCTGTAGAAGCTGTAAGCAAACACAATTCTACTGATTGCTTTTTTTTATCTGTGCTCCTCAAATCATAAAATTACCTTCAAATCCCTGTGGTCCTGGGGCACCTGAAAGGCCTGGATCCCCAGCTATGCCAGGTGTTCCAGGTAAGCCATCATGTCCTTTCAAGCCAGATCTTCCTGGCAGACCTTTTGGGCCTGAAATAAAATACAATTATTAGTCTCATTATTTCCTCATACTATTGCCTTCACTCCTGGGATCATATTCCAGAAGGGAAATAGGATGTCAGCAGCCATGCCAAGAGCTCACTCTTCACCAGCTGTGGTTACAAACAGCCACCTCCAAAAGAGACTCCACCCGATCTGATTGTCTGTTCAAGGATTGAGAGGTGCAGCTAAGTATCATACATGGCTAAAAATGTAGCCTTATATTTCTATATATCATATCTGTATGCATTTTGATGAATTCTTTTCTTAATTTAAAAAATCCATAAACATTCCTAGTGCATTTGATAAAGTGGTGTTGGTCTTCCAGGAGAACAGCATTTTGGTGATCTGAGCGTACTTCTTACCTGGTTTTCCAGCTGGGCCCTGGAATCCAGGATCTCCATCAAAGCCAGGAACACCATCAATTCCTGGCAGACCAGGTAATCCAGCAGGGGCTGTGACTTCTTCTGGCTGTGGGGTTATTCCTGGAGCCCCTGGTCTGCCAGGGAGACCTGCACATGGGGAAAGGATGTATAAGTACCCCACAAAAAACACACAGTTTTGATGCTAATTCTGACACAAAGAGAAGAATGCAAAATTAAGACCACCTTTGTACATCAGCACTGGGTATCTTGTAAAACTCTTTCTAACTTATTTCAATCTCTAATGAGCTATGAGTATCCCAAATCAGCTCATTAAGGGAGCTTTGAAATCGCCCCCAGCCCAAAGCAGGTGCAATAAATGAGAGCTTTTCTAATGGCCCAGCACTCACCTCGACGGCCCATTTCACCTTTCAGCCCAGCATGGCCAGGATCCCCCGCAGGCCCATCTTTCCCTGGCATCCCCATTAGGCCAGGCTCACCCCTTGCACCTGCAAACACACACAGCTGAGACTGGGGCTAAGCACAGGGTCCTGATTCTGACCCACAACTGGGGCTCTGCAAACACCCTGATGGCAACAACAGCATTTCAGATCCAAGGTGGAGGGGACCACAACCCCCAAGGAACTCTGGGCCCATTTTCACATACCCACTGGCTGCAGAGCCTCAAGACAAGAATTTTCACCTCTACCTAATTGTACTTTATTGAGAGTACCCTCCCCCTTGGATAAGCCAGGGACAGTGTTTGGGGAGTACACATCTTCACTATTTGGAATCCACCTCTATGCACAGCACAGAGGGATGGGATCTGCCAGCCTACAAAGACAGCAGACAGTTCTTCAGCTGGCAATAGTTTTCCATCCTTTCCTGGCTTTTGTGCTATGTGGTGCCTCTGAAACCTTGCTCCTGGAGTCCTTGTGTGCAGCTGCCCTTTGGTCTCCTTTGGTACAGACCAAAGAGAGAGCAACATGCTCCCTGCCTTAGCCCAGAACGTCATCTCTGAACTCCTACAATCCTCTAAGCCTCTTGTGGAGACCTAAATCCACCACAGTAATGCCTCTGAGCATACAAAACAGGTGGGATTAAAGAGCATCTCCAATCCTTGCCTAGAGAGCACATGCAAGGGGGTAACTGGGGCTGAACAAGCACAGCACCAGTGCAGGTGGACACCATCTACTCAGAAAAAAAACCCAAAGATAAGAGGAAAAAAATCATTAAGGACACACTGAAGAACACCTGGAGCTGGTCTCACTTTGCTGCTTTTGGAGTCAGTAGGTAAAACCTGCATGAGCCAAAAGGGAAGAGTGAGACATCAAACTCAGCTGGGACACCTGAATGGGGCCACACTAACCACCCAACACCCATTCCTCCTGCCAAAATGACAGCTGCCAAACCACCCCCAGACCCTTTCAAGGCAAGATTACCTTTGAATCCAGATGCTCCAGGGAGCCCAATTGGACCAGTGGGTCCCACATCACCCTTAATGCCTCGCAAGCCAAGAACACCAGGGAAACCTGGAGTGCCTGTGTCACCCTGGTCAGAAGCTGGGCCAGGGGGCCCTCTTGGTCCTGGAAGACCTGGAAAACCTAGAGACAACAGAGTTAATTAGCCAAATCTATTCCCAGGGCAAAGTAATGCTGGGGCTACCCCCAGTGTGTCCTTCTGGCTGGGGAAAGACTGGAGTCAGCCTCTCCAGCAGGGCTGTGAGGTACTGAATGGGTACCAATGCCACCATGACAAAACTTGCAAACTGCACATACCTGAAATCCCATCAGTTCCTGGAAGGCCAGCATCTCCAGGCCTCCCACGTATATCAGATGGAAGAGAAGTTCCAGGCATTCCTGGCAAGCCAGGCAGTCCCATAGGACCAGGGGGACCTAGAATAAGGAATACAAAGTGAGAGAGGTCCAAAGGTCTTCATGGATCTTCACAGATGTCAACAGAAATATTGGCTGCGGAATATTTATATTGAGGAGAACAAAGAGACATGTCACTCCACAAGGGGAAACTATACATATTGTGCTGTTCAGGACAGGTATATATACTTTCAGAACTGTGTAACCAACTGCTTCTCCAATACAGAGCCACATCCCAGATTTAACATTTACCTATCAAACTTGTAACCACCTTTGAGGCTTCAGGAGTTGTCTTTGGTAGTTCTGCTGACCATGCAACCCATTAACCTGAGTTGCAACACATCCTGCTTCCAGAACATCAGTACTTACCCGTGTCTCCTGATGAGCCTTTTGGTCCAGGGAATCCTGCAGCTCCTCTACCCAAGCCTGGAGCGCCTTCTTCACCCTTGGGACCTGGGAGACCTGCAGGTCCTTTCAGTCCAGCTTCACTCAGACCTAATTAAATATGGTTAACAAAGAGAAGAGAGCCTATTCAATTTGCCTATTAGCAGTCAAATTATTATACAAAATGAGTGGTAAAAAGAAATGAGTCATTTACTACTGTCTCTGCTTCTTCTCAGTAGAGTAACTGAAAGAGATGTGGTGCCTCATGTGCTACTCTGGTCGTGCAGAGTGAATTTAAACAATCTGTGAGATGCTGAGTGAAAAGCATATGACTATTCTGGTCTCCCCACAAGCTCTTGCACAAGAATGGGAACACAGCAGTCCTGTGACAGGATCTGCTGCCAGCCTGTCACAGCCTTTGTCTCTCATGAGGACACAACAGAGACTCAAGCTGCTGGTCTTTAAAAAACATTGTGGGCTTCATGCTGCAGCACAGCAGTTCAGTTTGCCCAGACTGCTGCAGGAGGCACACAGACACAAGTGGTGCAGGGCACAGGCTCCCAGGAAAAGCTGCAGGGAGATGCTCAGCATGTCACTCAGGGAAGACATGGCATTGAAGAAGAATTTTTTCATGCACATTCAGTATCCTGAGGTTTTTCTTCAGGTCATAATTAAATCCAGAGCAGGGTGAAATAGGGGAATTTTGTGGGAAATTCTGCTCTCATTGTGGAGCAATATATGCATTACCCCAGGCATGGCACTTCTACTACACCTTTCCTTTACCTGGTGTTCCAGGAGATCCTTTTGTGCCTGGCAAGCCATTCAGACCATTTAAACCTGGAAATCCATGAAAGCCTGAGGAGACATTGGGAACACATAAGTGAGCAAATAGGCAAACAATCCACTTGGATGGAAATGCATAAGATGCTTCATGGAGAATACAACACAGAAGAGAAACCTTTCATGCAGGGGTACTCAGTATGTAAAGTTTTCCACCATACAAGAGCCCTTCATGGAAACTCTTCCCACTGCTCTCACCAGTTTTACCCTCAGTGAATACCCATCAGTGACCCAAACCAAGTGAGAGCCCCTCCCTTCCAACCATTGCTCTGCTCATTCCTGCTGGTGCCTGCACAGCGTTGCCAAGAGGGAGCAATTCCCAGGCACGGCTGGCCCATCACGCGCTGCCTGCAGGAGACACTTGGCCAAAATGCTGCATTTCTGACCCAACTTCTCCCTCCATGTGCAGGCTCCACATATACCTTTAGGTCCTGCTGTTCCACGAGCTCCAGGGAATCCAACAGATCCTGGCTGTCCTGGAGGTCCTGGTGGGCCAGGGGCTCCTCTCAGCCCAGCATTGCCAGGGATTCCTAAAAGCAAGCAAAAAAATATTCCTGTACCACACATCACATCCAGGCTGAAACAGCTCCCAGCCTCCATCTCACAGCTTTTGTTCTTGCACTTAACTCATGAGGTGGGTGAATAAACTGCTATTTAAATAAAGCAAAAACAGATCCAAATCTCTCTTTATCACACTTACCAAAGTTTGGGGTTTTTTTTTAATCATAGTAATTACATTCTTTATCATTCACTAAGTAACACACTGGAACAGTTCACACACAGAATAACAAATAAAATTATTTTTCAGATAAAACATTTCAATACAATTATCACAATTTCAACAATTTCCACCATTCTCCAACCTTTGATCTTGATAACTATTTGGTAATCTAACTGCTAATTACCCCCTGACCCAAAGACACTTGTAGCCATCCTTCTGGGTAGGTTTGGCTCTAAAGAGGGAACAGACAGAAGTGTTGCAATGGGAGACCTGTTAAGCTGCTATTGCTTGTATCTGACTGAGATCTTCCCTATTTGTTAGTGCAATTCCTTTAGGTTTCAGCTGTGCAGGAGTCACCACGTTTGACCAACAGGACAAGGTGACACCTTACACTACTGTCGAAGAAAATTCCCATTCTCTTGCCAACCTTCTTGTTTCAGCCTCAGCTGAGACAGACCAAGCAGGGCTAAGGAAGCATCAGGGTGAGGTTGTCATAGTCACACCATGAGCTGCAGAATGTAGAGGCCTAGCCCAGTACCTGCTGGGCCTTCTTGGCCAAGATCTCCTGGGCTGCCTTTGGGGCCATTCACCCCAGTGTTTCCTGGGAAGCCTGGTTCACCCTTGAGTCCTTCTCTCCCTCTCTCTCCTGAAAGCATAAAAACATACAGCACAAGTCAAACTGGAGGAAGGTGTGAAGAGGGTGAGCAATAAAATATGTTGAGGTTGCAGCACTTGTGTTTTCTTAGCCATTGCCTGGGCCCTGGGCTGGACTCCCAATGCAAGTTCAGAAGTGCTTCCTCAAGAAGTGAAGTGAACCCAGCATTAGAACTGGGCTGGACTCAGATATCTTCATTATAATACAGATTTGTGCCCCACCTGGATTGCAGAGTCCTCAAATCTCACTTCCAGGAGAGGGCTAAAATATTTAAACTTATAGATTACAAAAATACCCAAATTTGGCAATGCCAACCTGTTTAGTCTCTATAATTTTGTATTCTTGAAGTAAGCAATCAAGGGCTACTTTACCTGGAAAGCCCAGGTCCCCTCGCTCTCCTTTTGGTCCAGCAATGCCAGGAACACCAATAGACTCTCCCTGGTCACCTGGAAAAGAAAGGAAAGGCCATTCTGTAACTGACTGTGGACAGCAGTTTTCAGGGCTTGTTTATGAAAATAAACCTTGCTATACTTCAAATTCATGGAGCAAACAAAGAAATAGCAAGTGATGCACCTGAGTCTGAAAATGCTTATAACCAGCAATGGATGCAGATCCACTCAGGCTAATGCATAAGACAGACATTTATAAGTAATTCCACAATATCCTGCACTCTTGACATGAGGAGAGGAGAGAAAAGGGTGCCTCTTGCACTTCCAACAGTGCTGTGGCCAAACCATAAAGTATCTGGGCTTGGGATGGGTCATGTCTGAAGGAAACCTCTTACAAGGGGACATGTACTTGAAGTCAGTCACTGCACACTTCCAGAACACCACTCATTCCTTTATGTCATTAAACACTGGGACTGTGTGTATTCAAAGGCCATGTACTGTGAAAGATTTCTTACCCTTTGGACCAGGGAGGCCAATAGGTCCTGGGAATCCAACTGTTCCTGTGATGCCATCTGAACCCTGAAAATAACCAACCCAATCAAAATTAGCCTTTGCTTTTTATTCTTCCAAGTTTGGGTCATGTGGGATAACAGAACACAAAGGTGTAGGAAGAAATACTATGCAAAGTGTCATTTAATGGTATGAGCCAAACACAAACAATCTGGAAGTTTTGTAAAATCCTGACAGCTTCTGCTGGTTTGCTACAGAAGCACCAATTAGAACACAGGATTATCCTAAAAGCACTCAGAAAAGATGAAGATACTTAAGAAGGTATTTACCCTCTCTCCTGGCATTCCTGGAAATCCCATGATACCATGTGCACCCTTCTGTCCTGGCAGCCCAGGCTGTCCAGGTGGTCCAGGGAAGCCTGGGTCACCATGAAGACCTCTCTCTTTGCTTGCTGACCCAACTGGACCAGGGAGACCAGGAGGTCCACGGCTTCCTGGCATTCCTTTATCACCTGGGTTATACAGAAGAGTGGAATTTCATTTAATGGTACAGACATTCAGCTCATTTGGATCAATTGACCTGCTACCCAAAGCTCCCCTTAAAGAGAAAGAAGGGATACATTAGATCTGCAGAACAGAGCTTCAAAGGAAAACTGTTTTCTCAAAATTCAGAATTGCCATATGCAAATCTTGCTAGAAGGGGAATGGCAGAACAGAAAACAGTAATACAGAAGACAGACCATGCTCCACTGACAACAAGCCCAGTTATTGAGCAACTGATACTGGCAACTAACTGCAGTGTTGTGAAATACCTCTAGGTCCAGGGAATCCTCCAAGCCCAGCTAATCCAGGATCTCCTTTGTCTCCTTTGATTTGCAGTGCCTGTTCTAAAGTCCCAAGAACAGGAAGACCTGGTGGACCTATATCACCTCTGTCACCTGAAGAAATAAAAAGCCAGGAAATTTTCTTGCAAAATAATCTAGCAGAGAAAAACAGAACTTTCATGTCTCCTGAAGCAAATTTATCGGTAATCTTTGTAAAACAGGCCGAAGTATTGAAAAAGAAAAGACTGCAATATTTAGGAGCAAGATATCAGACAAAGACACCTCAGAACTGCCTCTGAAGTCCCTCTGCTGCACAGCCAGCTAAAGCCATTCAACTGTTTCTCACCTTTTTGACCTTGAAGTCCCACAACTCCAGGACTTCCTTTTCCTCCAGCTGTGCCAGGAGTTCCTTTAAATCCATTGACTCCAGGGACACCAGGCAGGCCTGGCATGCCAGGGAAACCAAGCAGGCCAGAAGACCCTTTCTCACCTGCATAGAAACGTTGAGAAATAGAAAGGGAGCATTAGTGTGTCCTGGTGCACTGCACACCCAGCCCGGGGCAGGTGAGGGCTGCCTGGGTGTGGCCCATCACCCAAATCTGGGTAGTCAGACAAGCACAGGGCCCAGGCACAGCACTGCCACGTCTGTCACAGGGCTCCACTTGTGATTCTTTCAACCAGCACTTCTCAGATCACCTTTGAGCACCCAGTCCTGCTTCCAGTGGAGATCAAACCCAATCAATTTCCAAGAGAGCAACATGCAGTTCCATAGCTCTGTTGCTTTGTGTTATTCTCCAGGTAACCAACTCCTGTATTGGTGCTTAATGACCATAAAGTTTGTAAATTTTTACTGCCCATTTGATTTGTGCCTGGCTCTCTCCCTCCTTTCTATAAATTTCATTCACTTTTCATCATTTCTTCAAATTTTCTGTCTTTCTATTTTGATTTACGCAATCCTTTGTCCACAAGGGCCTAAGAACTTTAAGGTAAATTTCCTTATGAACATTATTTGATAATAAAATCCATAATTCATAGCTCAGAAGCAAAACAAATGCATTCCAACACTAGCTGGGGATTCATTCTCTTCTGGCAAGTTGGTTGTGAAATCAGTATTAACAAGGTTATTTTTTTGTGGGCACAGAAATCTCAAGACTGAAACACCTACCTTTTGGCCCAGAGAAACCTGCACGTCCATCCTGACCAAAAGGTCCTGGTGGCCCTGAGAATCCTCTTTCTCCAGGGGATCCTGGAGCACCATCAAGACCTGGGAAGCCTTTCATTCCAGCAGGGCCTTGTGGTCCTACATCCCCAGTCACACCTTTGGCTCCAGGAAGTCCTGAATCAATACAAGAGAGAACTCAGCAGAGGACATTGCACAAACCAGGGCAACTGTGGCAGCTTCCCAAGCTCTTTAGACACAGCATTGTTTTTAATGACAAATGGACCTTATGGCACATGCAGCCTACTAGAAGGCATAAAGCTTAGAATTGCAAAAGCATTAGTCATCTAATAATAAAATACCTACAGAGAGGGTTACTGCCTACATCACTACACGACTGGCAAGAGTGAAACCCCTTATGATGGATCAGTTTTTGACCACCAGACACTGACCTGCAATCTACAGTCTTACCTTCATCATCAAGGCAGCCAAACCACAATAGGGAGCACCAAGAATGCCAGCTTCTGCTCCCTACCCCACCCTCTGGGTGAACCAGAGATCAGTTGGAGAGGCTTGTTTCCACAAGTGCCTTTTCCACCTTGGTAGTTGAACTGTACTTCTCAAGAGCAAATTGCTCACTAAAGGAACAAGCTGATTGTGCTGTCACAAAACTAATACCATATGCACTATTTTGCCTCTAAATGTTGCTAGCTGAAGCTTTGTAACGTTTTACAATTTTAAACAAAGGCTCAAACCATTGCAAACAGAATGCTCAGATCCAAAGGAATAAAGGAAAACTCAGGAGGCTTCTGAAAAAATACATTTGCAGCAGTAGCACTCAATATTCGAGCTCTGGGTTACACTCAGGGTTTAAAAGCTTTAACCTACAACCCGGTATTTTTTTAAGATGAAAGAGCTGCCTTATTTAAGAAGACACAGAAAACACACACACTTAAAATCTCTGCATGTTAATGGCTTCCTTATAGGCCTGAAGCTTTGTTACTGTCTGAGCATTCTCATTACAGTGGTTCTTTGCCTTCTGGTTTGATTAGCAATGATAAGGGGTATCACCTATGGTCAATGCAATTCTTGTAGCATTAAAAGCTGGGTTGTTAGTCCATGAGCTTTTATGCTACACTGCATTTTCTCACCTTGACAGCCTATGTGAAGAACCCAAAACCAAACAGTGTGACATCAGAAATGGAGAGTTGATGATAAATGGGATAGAAACATGGTGAAGGAAAAAACAGACAAAATATGTGAACAGAAAGAACAAGGTACAAAAGAAATTAATGATTCAGAGAGACAACAGCTGCAAAAAAAACTTAGTTATTTGAAGCTTATCATCCTAACAATGGGAGGTTTTTAAAAACAGTTGAAGAAAAGTCATATATGGATACAGACCGTAAATGTAAAACAGTAGAGAGGCAGAAGAAATGCTAATAGTAAAATGTTTAAAAATGAGAAACTCTATGATTTTCATCTCAAATGACATTACTGCCTTCATTCATTTGTTGCCACTGTGCTTCAGCACTGCCATTCTCCATGTCAGAACAGGACATTTATGTCCCAGAATTATGTCCCAGACCATTATCTACCAATTCCCAGGTCTCTCTTTGCTTGGTTCTCAAGTCTTTCATATACTGCTATGAAATACTCCAGTCAGTGCAGCTTGACAGACACTGCTGTACTCAGGTGGTGGGGATTTTTTCCCATTAAGTGAACGGAAATAAGTTTCTCCTCTGCCCAGCAAAGAGAAAGACAGAGAAGACAAGTTCTTGTCATGAGAAAACCAACAACTTTTCTATCTAAATCACTTTCAAGCAACCTCACACATTAGAAAATAATGGTCATGAAAACAGGAAATGAAGATTAGTCAATGATACAGCCAGGATGTAAGAGCAAAGATGTTAAAAATACCATGACATTTCAGATGCTTTCTTCTACCTTTCTGTTATATTTCTACAGCACTGGGGTATCATTTCTAGGCAGCAGTTGCTCTGCACTCAGAGGCAATGGGCTCAAATTCTGCCTCTATTCCCCTAACCAGAGGGGAGGAGCCCATTCAGAGCAAATGCCAAACCTCTCCCACACTTCAACACTGCAGAGCTGCTTGTCTTGATGTGAACACATTACATACCTGGTGCTCCTGCAAGGCCAGCTGACCCCAAGGGTCCTGGTTTTCCCTTAATGCCAAAAGGACCTCCAGGACCAGGAGGTCCCCGCAGTCCAGGGACACCTGAATATCCTGGGTGACCCTGTTCACCTTTAATACCCAGGAGGCCTGGTCTCCCATCCAGCCCTGGGAACAGAGAGATGGGAGGTTACAGAACAAGTACAGCAAAATGCATATTTGTAATTAAAAAGTGAGTTTTAATAAAAGCCTTTGAGCTGCATTAGATTAGATTCTAAAAGAAAACAAGCAAATCACCATCTGTGAGCAGCTCAGAGGAGATGCATTATCTTAAAGATATTGGAAAGATGAAAGGTCTTTGAAAGAAAAACAGTTTGATATTCCCAGATACAAGCAGTATCAGTGCTTACCTTTTGGTCCTGGAAATCCAATATCACCTGTAAGCCCTTTATCACCTGGGAGCCCAGGTCGCCCACGCTCTCCCAGGGCTCCACTCTCAGCACCAAATATGTCTCCAGGAGCTCCTTTTATTCCAGCTAAGCCTGAAGCACCCATTTTCCCAGGCAAACCATCTGTTCCATCCAGTCCTGGAAGTCCTTGTGACCCTTGCTCTCCTCGAGGTCCAGGGAAACCTTAAAGAAAAAAACAGCAAAAGTCACTCAGCAGAAGTACAGAATAATTGCTTCCAATAGCATCTCGAAAATACATATTTTAAAAATTTCCATGCAATAGAAATTGCTTGAAAAGTTGCAGAATATTTCAGTACTGAATTAGAAACAATAATTGGTGGAAGAAAGGGATGAAACTGTTAAAAAGTTTCGTTGTTTTTTTTTTTCCCAAGAAAAGAATACTGTAGAAGTGTCTAGGAGCTGCAGCTATACAAAGCATTCCAAGCTTGGTTTCACTAAATGCCAGGTTAGACAAAAGGCCAAAACCCCTAATCCTCATCACCTCTGCTTCTTGCTCTTTATTTACACAACTGTCAGAAATTCCCACAGCTAAAATGAGTCCAAACACTGTATAGAGTGTGCCCCTACCAGAGCACCACAGGACTTAAAGGAAGTGTTACACTAAATTTGTGGTTAACCTAAACTGGAACAAAGCACATGATGATGGTCTCTGGAGAAGCAAACTGTTGACTGCCCTCTTTTCTCCCAGTGATACAGTATTAGAGGCAGGTAATGAGCATCTTGAACACTTTGTTTTATCCCAAGGTGCAACCACTGGCTTGCATCTGCAAGGAGCACAATGGAACTCTCTGTGGAGCATAAGGAATGTACGAGGCAGAAGTGGCCTACAAGGTCAGATACCTCTTTTGATGAAGTATTGTACACATTAATCAGACAATAAAAAGAACTCCAGCAACCTTCCTCTTACCAGGTTCCCCTTGCAAGCCTATTATTCCTGGAGACCCTGGCTGTCCTTTAGACCCATGTAATCCAGGCTGGCCTGGAATGCCAGAAAAGCCTTTGCTGCCTTTGGGACCTAAGGGTAAAAATACATTAATTAATAATATTAACAAATAAATTGTGGAAGATAAAAACACAGGAAGAAAACACAGAATCAGACCTTTTCTGCAAAGCTAGTGCTGGATACCCTTGCTGAAAATACAACTTAAGCTAAATAAAGTCTCAAAGCTGTGGCTGTTCATGAGCTACATAAACACAGATGCAGAGGGTTTGTGTTCAAGCTACTTGAAGGGAAAAAATGGTGCAGTCATTATGATCCTTCATGGAATTTAGGCCTTGTCAGTTTGGAAAAAGAAAGGACATTGTTCTGCCAGTTAACCCTCTGGAATAACTATCACTTGGAGGAGGATTAACTAGGAGGTATTATCTTCCTTGAGGAACAAGTGCTCCTTGGTAGTCAGGCAGTGCATTACATCAGCTTGTCTCCCTACCTGGCAGTCCTGGAAAGCCAGCAGTCCCTGGGGGCCCATATGCTCCAGGAACAATGCAGGGCAAGGTGATACCTACAACAAAGAAACACTGAGGTTGCACACAGCCCCTTTCAGAGAGGTGCTCAGAAGAGGAACATTTAGTACCCAGATGCTTTTTACAGGCTGTGAGAGAACTTATGCACATCAAGCACTGCTGACATCTCAAATATGTGATGTACAACAAAAGGCATTCAGAGTCTGGCAATTGTCTGGTCTCATCCCTAGCACTGACTTGCTGCATGACCAGCAAAAGTCAGCACATATTGCTGTGGATTTCTTGTAGCACAAAACTCAGGACTTCCATGCAGCAGCTCGTCCTTCCTATGGCAGGAGCTGTGTGATTCCAACAGCTTCAGGTCCAGGCTCAGAGCTTTTGAAGTCAGTGGAAGCTGACAGGTGTTCCTAACTGTTAAAACTTGGGCAAGTTTCTAAGGTGTATAAAACCAGTATGCTGTAGTGTGAAATTCTAAAATAAATGTCCACATGCAAGGTGAAATACATATATAGAGAGAATACTGACAGGTGTTTAAAAAACATTTTTTTAAAAACCAGGCATTTGGAGTACAGCTGGCATGGAAAGGGAAGTTTTAATTAATAGTTCCATTCCCATCAGAGGGCCTTTAGAACTGTCTTCTGTGAGTTTTCTAAAAACACCTCTGTACAATAGCATATTCTGTATTTTACATTATTAGTCAGCAGTGGAATATTTGAACAATGGACATTTCAGGTGAGAATAAATGAAATGTAAATAGGACTGTTTCCTTGTGTGTTTTGCAGAATTACCAGTAAGCAGGGCTTACTGTAAAAATTATACAAGCAAAGGTTTACCTTCCCTAGCTACTTAATACTTTACCTTATCACAGTTTACACAGTAATATCTGAGTATCAAGGAAATTAAACAATTACGAAACCATCATGTCAGGCATTAAAGGGAAACATGGGCAATTCCAACACTTTTGAGTAATCTCATAATGCCAGGTAGACAGGGTCTAGCTTTTTATAAAAAACAGAGTTAGACTTCCAAAGCCAGACAGTTTCACCCTGTTTTACTGCATGTGACATGAAAATTCCTCAGTGGTGTCTCTGACATGGAAACTTCAGTGAATCACAGACTCTTTAAATGCCTTTCCTCACTTCCACGATAAGGCCTTTCTGTCTGGACAATATAAGAAATTATTATTTCTTCTACCCACACATGTTTCTTAAATATCAGATGAAATTTACTACATCAAAGAGTCTTTCAATGTATGCAAATTATTTTCTAGTATGGAGGGACAAGTGCATTCACAAGTTTTCTTACACATCTCTATGGAGGTGCAAACTGAAATGGCTAATGACTTACTCCCTTTCCCACATATTTTGCCTATAGATACTCTCCTACAAAGGACTGTTCATTGTTCCCAAAGCTTTGATGTAGCATTCATAATAAGCTGGCTTCTGATGTGCTCCACAGAATATCTGGAGTTCACATCATGCACGGAGCATTTTACTTTCACTTATCTCACAACGCAATTTTAATTTAGCGGGTTTTGTAAGAGACAATTTACAGAACAAAGATGCAATCATTCATAGCTATGAATTAGTAAAGCTTTTAGCATTTAGCATGTGACTTGAATTGGAAAAAAAGCTTATGCAGGCTGTCCCTGGGGGACATTAATGCTAGCTGTCTCCTCAGCCCATACCAACAACCCAGCATGACACTGGTGTGAGGTAATATTGCCATCCTGCACATCTGGCACCCTCCCAGGGCTGGCCTGGCCTTGCTCTCACCTCCCACTGGCTCTGAGATTCCTCTGCCAGCTCCTCACACTGTGCTGCTCTTACCACCAAGGGTTTGGAACTCAGAGCATCACTTTATCAATCCAGAAATCCATGCCACAATATTATGCCTGAGAATACATTACTGGTACTGACAGAATTACAAACCCAGAAGTATACACAGAATGAAAAATACACTGAAAATCAGCAGACAAAGAAAAAAATACTGTTTACCTTAATTTATATTTAAATGGCTGACGTGGAATCAAGACTTTGGGACTAGCTATCTGCAGTCATTTTGTTATGAAAATATATTTCATAAATGTTTAGACATGTAGCTCAGTTTGAACATCATATATGAAGCATTATCAAACCTATATTTACTTACTTTATCACTTGTCATTATGGTCTGCTCTAGGTACATACAATGACATACTAACCAAGCCAAGCTGTAGTATCTCAGGAAGCAAACACAGCCCAGAGCTGGTTGCACCAGTCACAGCTGAACTCCCTACCTGACTGTCATGACAATCTCTTATTCACCAATGCCTGGTCATTCATATAATATACTACCATTTCTTCTTTAAAAAAAAAACTGGAGCTCTTATTTCAATAATAATAATAACAGTTCTGAAAACTGAGTCAGATATCTCAGGTATCAGTGAGTTACTATTTTTATCTGAACAATGAATCAGACTTTTTAAAAAACCTCCTTTTATCATTCTTTCTAGCTACTTTTGGTGTAAAATGGCTCTCCAGCCATAGTCAGGGAGTAAGTCCATCTCACACTCTTAGTATTTGAGCACTGCTTGAGTATTTGTTGCTTATTATCTGTGTCTTCCTCAACATGACAACTTGAGAAAGCTGGGACTGCTGTGTGAGGTCTGGTGAGTCCGCAAACAAGTTTCAATTAATTTAAAGAAAAACCTTTAGCCTAAAGCAATCTTCTGGCCTGGCCTGGCCACAAGCACAGCCGTAAACTGTGCAGCTTTACACCTTTTCAAAGTAAGAACAGACTCAGTAACACCTACCTGGAGGGCCTGGAAGACCTGCTTGTCCTGGAAAACCATCCATTCCTGGGTCACCAGGAGGTCCACGAACTCCACTAGGACCTGGATATCCAACACCAGGAGAACCAGTCTCTCCACGATGGCCCTTGGAGCCACGCAATCCTGGCAGCCCTTTTTCACCTGGGAAACCTAGTCCACCATCACCCTGTGCACAGCAAGATAAATACAGCTGAAAATCAAGGACATGCAGAAAGAATATACACCACAATCATTTTAAAAAGTGTGTAACAGTTTGGTTGGTTCTGTGCACAGTTCAGATAAGCCTGAAGATGTATATAGAAACCACTGTAAATTATCCATCTTTATTTTAAAATGCAGGAAAACTCAGGGACTATTGAAAAGAATATTTGATGTTGTTTTTGCTAAAATGTAAATAATACATATTCTGAAAGACAGTTACCTTCTTTCTAATTGAAAAGATTCTGGTGTGATTTTTCTTATTTCAAGATTTCACGCCTACAGTGTCTTTTGTCTTTTAGGACACAACATAAAATAGCATTAGAGTCTACTGAAGTTTATATTCAGACAGAGGCATAAGGATTGCCAATTATTAATCCTGACCAAGACAAGATTATGCTCAAGGACTGTTGAGTTTTTTATCTATTTGGAGATTTACCACAGGGCTAATCAGGACTAGTTTGCCAGCCCTGACTGTTTTCTCTGCTCCTTATTCCTATTCTGAAGCACTGCTGCTAAATCAGCCTGAACTTACTGGAGGGCCTGGTGGGCCTGGCAAGCCTGGAAGTCCATCCCTGCCTGGAGTCCCTGGGATGCCTGAAGGCCCTCTGGGTGCTGTCACACCACGGTCTCCACGAGCACCTTTGACCGTTGCATAGGATGGATCCCCTTTTTCCCCCTTAAGGCCTGGAAGACCTTGTGGACCTGCTGAAGCCTACAGACCAAGAGATAAAAAGACAGGAATATGAACATGCAGACAAAAGGCTTTGCTTCTTGCAAATGTCATATGAGGACAGGACACAATGACCGGAGCTGGAAAGAATCTCAGAGGGTTTCCTATTGTATACATGACCCTGGGGGAAAAAAAAGAGAGGTTTGATTATTTTCAACTGTTTCTTCTGTCACTACAGCTCTACAGTGGCAAGCCTGGTAATAGAGACAGCGATCTTGTATGGCATCTGGGAACATAACATCACTCATGACAAAATGGGACCCAGTTACTGAATCTTCTTCCCTAGTGCTTGATGTGCTGCACTTACTGACACTGATAAAGACACTCTGAAGACAAAAGACTGGTATCTTTATGGACTACAATTTTCAAAAGTAAATGCTTGCAGTGAGCAATGCTCAGCACTTTGGAAAATCATATTTGTTATGGTTGCTGTTTGATAAAAAACAGAGCTCAACTCTCACTAATATATTTAGCATACAGCAGTTAGGAAGCAGACTGCATCTGTGCTGCACAGTTTTTATAGCTATGAGCAATGATGTGGAAAGACTCACTGACTTTTTCAATCTTCTCTCCATGCACATGTACAACTGCTTCCCCAGCCAGCCCTCACTTAGGAAGAGCCCTGGGTCCAATCCATGTATGTCTTCTTCCAAGAAGTTCTGGGATGAATAACTATCACTGCTTTTTTCTTGACTGGTGAATATGCAGTTCTCAGAACTTAAGAACCATTTGTTCTCCCATTTTTATAGCTGATAATATCTACTTTCAGTTTCTTTACACAGATCAGGTTTTGGCTTGCTTTTTGTTTTTTTTTAAATCCATACAAATAGAAGCAACTAAGAAAAAAAAAAAGTGTTCTGCTTTCATTACATTCAACAGCAGCAATTTCCCATGGGCAGTGCTGTAATTCATGACAAGCAATATAAACTCTTCCTGCCTTACCGGGGGGCCTCGCAGTCCTGGTGCACCCACAGAGCCTGGCTCTCCACCAATGCCCTTGGCACCAGGCACACCAGGGCTTCCTGATGGACCTGGTGGTCCTGAGATGCCTTTTAGACCAGCTCTTGTAACTCCTCCATCACAAGCACAATCACCTGCCTCTCCTGGAAAATAGTCAACAGTCCAAACTCAGTTTCATTTGGATAAAGACCCTTTTCAGCTGCTAGAGCTCCAAAAGCAGTATTTGATTCAATTAAGACAAAGCCATTTTTATATGATTTGGTTTTATGCCTCCTCTGCTCAAGTGTTGTCAGTGTCAAGCAAGTGGAGCTCAGGTTTTCTCCAATTTAATTTCTATGCAATGCCCATCACCAAATAACCATGTGCAGCAGGAACCTCAGCATTTCTAGACCTCTTCCCAACGGTTTAAACTTTCCTAAACAGACGGGTTTAGGAGAGCTTCAGGGAGGTCTTGTGCATTTTTGAAGAGATAGTTATGTCAGAGAAAACAAGCCCATACTCCCACTCACAGTAGGTTACAATGACCCCCAGCTGAATCTTTCAGGTTACAATGACCCCTTGAATTTTAACTGGCCATGGATCCAAACAATCACCAAGCACAGTGACATCTGCATCATCATGGCTTTTGCTGCTGGTTCTGTCACACACTAAGACCTAAATACTCACAATTTTTAGCCCAGGGGAGAATAAAATTATGTTTTTCTGTCATTTACAGCCTGTATTGCAAAAAGCAGTGAACAAGATTTTATTTCTAAGTCTCATTACATCTTGTGGCTTTAAAGTATAACTTGCTTAGCTAATTTTCTGAGTATGAGATGTTTATCAGCTTATTTGCCTGAGCAGAGTAAGAAGCAGAAATAGGATTTTACTGGCAGTGCTGGGCACAACTCTCTCTAAATTCCAAAAGGCTGTTGGCTCCTTTAAACCCTCCTGTGATTTGTCATAAAGACACTTACATCTCTTCCCTCAGGAAATTAACCATGTGTAAATATCTTTCAGCCCAGTGACTGCTGAAAGGCTCTCCCAAAACAAGAGTCAATTACCTTTGTAGCCCTTTGGACCCAAAGCTCCTGGCAGCCCTCTTTGCCCAGGCTCCCCTGGGGCACCAGTCCTTCCACTCAGGATTGTTCCTGGGGAGAATGAAGGGCCTGTATGCAGAAAGAAAACCAGAAAAAGCCATGAGAAGGCTGACTTGCAGCTCACTACTGACTCATAACCTCAGTGGTGTGACGGACGGAAATGGCACCGGATGAAACTGCAATTGTGGATGTAAAACAGAGAGGGAACTTGGTTGGTCCAACGGGCTGTAGTTTGCCCATTGTAGTTTGTAGTCTGCCACATTTGCTTCTAGCTCCATGTACAGGAAAGCAAAACCTCTCACAGCATGGATGAAACAGAGTCTCATTCCTCTACTCTACCTCTCCACTTTTCCCAGATTTACCAGCTGGCCAAAGAACTCACCAAACTGTGGACAGGTGGTGTAAAGAAGGGCAAAAGACTTCCATTCAGTGGCTGCACCTCAGGAAAGATACTAAAGGGCAAAATTGTTAAAGGGACTTTTCCTGTTCTTCACTTAATGAGTGGAGGATTGTTTTCTATATCTGTTTATATGCTGAATAGAATTAAACATAAGCTGACAGCAACAGCAGAGGAAAGTGATCAAACATAATCTAAAACTACAATGGCTGAAAACCCTTCCCCTCAGTGACAACAGTAAGATGGAGTGCTGACCAGCACTGTCTGATGCTCCATGGAAACAAACTGCAGTCATCAGCCAAACACAGCTACAAGAGCTTTACAGACCCTGCAGAAAAATGAGGTAGATCTGACTAGCAAACAATTATTGATAAGAGAACACTTATTTCTTCTCCACAGAAAATCATTTCACCAGACCATGCTCACTGGCTCCCTCACTGGAGCATGCCCTGTTCTGAAAGGTTGGCTCTCAAAAATAAAACAGGCTCTTTGAACACAGCTTATGGCAGAATGGTAAAACATAAAGTTTAGTAAAATCAATCGTGATCAAGTAATACTCAATTTCCAAGGGAAACAAAACAATCTAATCAGGAAAACTAATCTAATCAGGACATCCATACTAATGAGCATGTAAAAATAAAATCCCATTTCCTGAGATCTGGAAACTGTCTCTTCAGGCATCCTATCTGATTCCTGGTACTCAAAATACCTGTTCACAAAACGGACATTTATTTCAAGTGTTCATAATATTCTTTACCTAAGCCAATAAGAAACTAGCCTAGAACTTCAAAGTCCTCTGTGTCATAAATTGTGTCTACACAACCAGTCTCTCAGGCTACCACACTTAACAATAATTAGCTCTATTGTCTTACTTCATAGGAGTGTCTGCTGATATATATAAGTTTGTGAGCCACAATCACAATGAGGTATCAGTCAAACATTTACAACTTACAGATGAATAATCCTTGCTGGCAAAGAACTAAATATATAAATGATTATTGGTCTTGTTTCACTCTGAATCCAATATAAAAATAGATGTAACAAATATACGTACGTGGCGGCCCGGGCAATCCTGGTGCTCCTGGCAGACCGGGTAACCCAGCTCTGCCAGGAGGGCCTGGTAATCCAACTGTTGCTCTTCCTGGTTCTCCCACTTCACCCTTCACTCCTGGAAAACCTGGAGACCCTCCAGGGCCCATTCCATCTAGACAACAATGACACAGTCAGCAGCTCTCCAGCAGCAAACACATTCTAGTATTTTTAATGTTATGAAAATTACTGTTCTGTCCTGAATTGCAATCATCATGTTAGCACAGAACAATAATTGTAATTATAATTATACACATAATTATTAATTATAATTGTACACAAAGGAAAAAATACTAATTGGAGGCACCAACCGGCTCCCATTTACACATTCCTTTGGTCATCCAAAAACTTCACATCACTGCATTCAAGTCTCACTGATCAATCAGAAAATTAAGTATGTAAGACTGAGGGGATTTTATTTTTTGATTTTCTCAGTCGTTCCCAGTCTCTGGATATTGCAGGCCAGAACTTTCCAGACAACATTCAAGTGAAACAGAAACTTTTGAGTGAGATCTTTGATGGGACAAATAGGTTGCACCCCCAGTGGGTTTATCAAGCCAATCTGTTAGCTCTTTAATTCAAATATGAAAAGTCATTAAATAGATTTCTAAAACATTAATTGTAATTTAAAAAGTAGGAAAGGTTCTGCCAATCAGCTCATTCAAAATGGAAATCAAACAACAACCTCCCGTGTACACTGCCACACCAGATAGCCACACCAGATTTACCTGGACTGTAACAATCATGGCACTAATTCTGCTCCCATCCAAGCCAACAAAATTGGCTTCCCTGTGTGTCATCCCTGCCTCCTGTTTCTCATACAGCAGCCTGAAAATCAGTCAGCTGAAGGAGAAGGGAGAGGCTTCCTCCAACACCTTCACCATCTCCAGGCCACTACCCAGAGACTTCTCCACAGGAGCCACAGCAAAGAGCCTGCCAAGGGCACCGGGAGCAGCTGCTCTACCTCTCTCCAGGCCTGGGAACCCCGGAGCTCCTGGAAGGCCTGGCAAACCACTGACCCCTTCATCTCCTGGAGGACCAGGTAGTCCTGGGTTTCCAGGGTCACCTGGGGCACCTGTTAGACAAAGAGGAAAACAAGGAAGAGAATCTCATGAGAATTTCTGCTGAAACACTGTTCAGTCAATTACTGTAGTGGCCACTGATGTCATGGGTAGCAGAGGCTGCCAAGTTGTGAGCAGCAAGCCTGTCAGTCAAAGTTAATGGGAAAAACTCCTCCTAAGCAGTTCCAGAGGTTTCTAACTTGACTACATGTGAAGGAGGAAGAATAGGAGAAACCACAGAATTTGTTCCCTTACCTTTATGGTTTCAGAGACTGTTTCCATCCAGGCCTCAATCAGCTGTGGCATTAATTAAGCTCCTTTTCTCAACAATATTCTTACCATATTGGTCAACAAATTACAGCAGAATGACATTCAGAGCACCCTTTACCAAGCAACACCAGGAAGGCATTTTTCCTTGGTACACTGAAGACAGATTCAAGTGTATCTACAGAGCAGACACACAGCACTTGCCCTTGCTCACACACAGCCTGCCTTCCAGGAAAGACATTTCATTCTGCCTTGAAACACATCATTCTGCAATGTGGGGATGAAAGGCTTTCTGTCAATTCTGAAGTTATAAACGAAGGACTAAACATATCTGTATCCAAATAATACAGAAATTAAAGGAAAAATAACAAGGGATTGATTAGGCTCAATATACAATGTGGCAAAGTGGTAAAATACAGTAAGAAAGAAAGTTGGATCAGAAAAGTGCTTTAGATGAGTTACAAAACAAAATTGAAATGTGTACCTGAAATGACTGCACCTTCCCTGTCAATAATGACAGGAGGGCCTGGGGGACCAATGTCACCTAATTCACCCTGTAAAGAAAACAGATTCATGCCACATTCAGATGGGTGATGGAGAAGAGGCTACAGGAAACAGACTGTATTATGGTAGCACTGTCTGTGGTCATTCACTGACTAACCATCACTCTTTGTGTTGGTGAAGAATTCACTTTGTCCTGCTATTCATAATCATCTACTGCCCTGACTTACATCGCTCCTGTCTGATGAAACTGATGGCTGCTTCAGATAAGATGGCTGCTACTATCTAGCTATCCTTTGAAGGTCTCCAATTACCTCACCAGGAAGCACAGACATGTATATACAATGTGTACTGGAGACCACTTACCATATCAGCACACTGACCAATATCAGGTAGATAATGTCTATTCACCTTGTGGTAAAAGCTGCTATGAATATACTGATTTTTAAAAGCATTCATCACTGCAGATGTCTGTTGCCTTGGAAAATGTATTCCTTCATAAAATCATCCAGGTAGAACAAGCAAGTTGTGACAAACTGCAATGTCATTCTTTCCCCTCACTGACACTCTCAAAGAGTATCAGATCCTCCTTGAAACAGCAAGTGCAAAGTGTGACTGTTGTCCAGACTGCCATCATATTTATCATACGAACACCATGAGCGGGCCAAGGCAGTGCGCACTTTGTTGCCTTTCCAGTAATACTCCTCTGTACATAAACCTCTACAACTACTTCTTCCATGTGCTGTGCACAAAAAATCCCTTCAGTACTTGCATTTTACAAGTCTGCCAACCGTAGAGCAATCTTGGTGGCAGATCAGTGTTTTCACAGCAAACTGCTATCCAATCATTTTCCACTCAGTTTTCAGCTGACTGCCCAAGCTGTAAGACACCCAGAAAATGTCTGCTGTGCATCACCTATCTCCAGTACCAGAAATTGAACACATTCTCAGGCTTGTCAATACTTGTAGATCTGTGATCCAAGACTTCAGATAGCCTTGGCAACTACCTTAACATCCACTTACTTCCACTTAATCTTGTCTCAATGGTCCAATAAGTATGGCCTTGGTGTCAGGAGACCAGAAAGGCTACACCTACAATTCTAAGTCATGAAGTTGCGTGACTGAACATTGAAAATGTATTAAAACACCTGAGTGTTCACAGCTCAACAACCGTTCATTTTTATGCTTAACAATAAAGTAAATGAGGAACTGAAACATACTGGAAATTACAGTGATACAGGAGCAAACAGGAGGTTTGATTGGAGCAATGATACTTATTTATTCAAATCCCTTAAAAAACCCAATGTTTTAGTGAGAAGTTACCTTCATGCCTTCAACTCCATCCAGTCCTGGATACCCTGGAACACCTGGATGGCCCTGCAAAATCACACAAGGGAACACTGATACACTGTGAGACAGTAAGCGGCATTATTTTTTAGCTGAGACATCTGCAGAGCTTGGACTTAAATCACTAACCCAATTCATTGTCCTACCAAACATTTGAAAAACAAATAAAGGAAGAAAAAACTGACAACATCAATTTCTCAGCACTCACAAAATACCAGAGCTCCTTCAAGCCTTCCTGTGCTGTGAAGATGGAGAGAAGTCATAAGCAGGTTGAGGAGATCAGGAGAACACCCTGGAGTTCTCACAGAACTGTAGAAATGCTCGCAGAATGAAGAGTCTAGAACACTCTTTTCCTTGTCTCACACATTTCCCCTCCACTCTTTCTCCTCTTCCAACAAATTATTGGCACCAAACATTTAAAGTGACACTGGGAGATGTAGGTCTCTGGTTCCCTGTTTCCTGGCAGCATTCTCAGGGACACCAAAATTCCCCTTCTGGGTGTCTGACTGGAAATCTACCGCTTATGTTGGGTAACACATCCAAACTGGCCCATGTGGATTGCAAATCCCACTGCCACTGCAGACAAAATGGGCTCTTTCAAGAGCTCTGGAGCAGAGAACTTTAAATCTTGCCTGTGGTTCTGAAGCCTCAGGCTGCTGCAGCCCCCAGTACAGCTCACACACAGTACTGTTGAGAACCTTGTCATAAAGGGCTTGTTTTTAGTGATTCATTTTAACATACAGATATGAATTACATCATACTGGAGAGACCACCACCCGCACTATGTTTCTAAAAGGATGTACATAAAATAAAATATAAAAGAAAGTGACTGAACATATAGGGTTAACCAGAGAAACAGTTCAAGGGATCTGCAGTTTCACATGGACCTTCTACTTAGCTTAACTATTTCAATAAGGCAGATGCATTTATCCATCAAAGAACTTGGAGCCAGTAGACAAGGATCTTAAGCAGTTAGATGGCTTCTGTAAGAGTAAGTACGGTAAAAAATAAAAGAAATTTCACCTTTCTCCCTGGGATTCCATCAGATCCATCCAGTCCCAAAATACCCTAGAACAGCAAAGAATTTAACATTTAGGTGCTTCATCTCAGTTTGATCAGGCTTCAAATATCTCAGCATCAAAGAATGAAAAGTTAAAATTTTCAAAAGGAGAAGCTACCACTAATTTTCTTATCTCTCAATTATTAATGATCACAATGGAAATAATTTAACAAAACAACTGATAAAAGCAGTCTTATCTTACTTAACTATAGCTTTTCTAATTGGCAGTTCAAGTTAAGGAAGTGATGGTGTCTCAGCTTACTAGGAAGTTAGGTGTTAGTTTGTAATTATAAAACCAATATATCTTAGTGCAGTCAGGACTTTCTATCTGATGATTTATTCTTCACATGCAGAACAGAATGCCTTGGTCTCCCTGTTGTGTATGAGCACATCTCTGCAGGAAATGCTTCTGTTGATGAAAGGCTCACTTCATGTGTTTGAGGACAGGCACTGAAGGACTTTGTGAAGTTACCTACCCTGCCACCTGGTAAACCAGGCACACCTTTTTCTCCTTTTTCTCCAACACCTCCAAAGCCCTGAGGAAAAATGTCAACATTAAATCTGTGATCCGTTTGGAACTGAACAGCAGAGCTCTAAATAAAGTTAGCACAAACCCATTTATTAATATAAACAGTACAGCAGAAAGACAAAGGGAACTGTTTTTGTTGGGACTATTTTGTTCCAGAAAAACTATCAACCCGACTTGGCAATATGTGCAGTACAATACCTTCTTCATTCCCCAAGATTCCATGCATTTAAACCAGGTCACATATTTCAGTAGCAAATGCAAGTGACCCCATGTTATAAACAGCTAAATTCTGACAATGCTACTCTGTATTCTATTCTACATTTATTTCAAATCTCATTTCTTAACAGCAGCAGCTCAAGGGAATGCTCAGAGCACACTTTTCCCTTCTAAAGCCCAAGAATGACACTAAACTAGCATTTTCATGCTCAATATTTGGAAATGTTTGGTGGTTTTCCATAGAGCAAGAAGTATCAAATCCAGAGATAGAACAGCAGGATTTAATTTCAGCAAGAGTTACAGTAGTTAAGCAATTTTCAGGCTTCAGTCTTAAAATACCTTACGGTTGTGGTTAAGTTTGCACATATGTTCAATTTCACCAGCTTCAATGGGTCTCTTGTGATGCATGAAGCTAAACATGCACATAATGGAACATGTCCAGAAAGGCTAATAACAAACTGTGCTTCATGTGCAGGTTTTTCTTGCACGTATTTCTACTAAGAACATCTGTACATTAAAGAAACTGGCAAACAATTTATATTATTAGTCAGAAGTTCCCAAAAATATTTATTCCCTAAAGTTATTGAAACAACCTCTGTTTACAGAAGGTTTTAAGCTAGTAAATAGCTCTCTGGAATCCAGGGATAAATTGTTCCTAATTCATATAGAGAAGATGCTACATGTTGCTGAGTTGATGAGCACTAATGTTAAACAGCCTATTTCAACTGAATGTTTATAGACAGACAGGAAGAGCTGCATGTGCTTTACAGCTTTAAATTAAAATAACAAAAGATATATTTAGACCTAACTAAAGGGAAAAAGTAGGATTTTTTAAAATGTCTGTGGGATAAGGAACACTGCCATCAAGTGGCCATGCCACAGGTAGAGCTGCGTGCAAGTCTCTGCAAACACCAGGCTGGAAGTACTGAAATGTTGGCTGCTTTCTAAGTCTGTAGTAGGACAGCAGTATTTTCTTTGTATCTACAGGACAAAAGACTATTAGATTAGAGTTACACTCTTCAGCAAGTCTTGTGAACATTTTTATCAGATTTTCAAAGTACTCTGGTGCCTGGAAACTCCTGAAGATGCCTTGTGAGCTGTTCAGAGGGTTTAACCATCTAACTCATATTATGCGTAGGTTAAAAACACCCCTCAGTCCTTACTGGGGTGCCAGGCAGTCCTTGGTCTCCAGGGAATCCTTGAGGGCCTGGCTCACCCTAGGAAGGGGGAAGAGATAAACACAATAAATCACTGTGCCTGTGAAAGCAAGACTCCCCTATCCACCCACCATGCTCCTTACTACAGTAAGGGCTTGTAATTTGTTTGTCAGCAAGTACACTGGGTTGTGTCACCATATGCCAGAGCAAGCATCTCTCAGCACAATGCTGGTGCATCCTCTGGCCACCTCCCACAGCTTCAAACCCCAGTGCCTGGGAACTGCTGCTCTACTGTGCCCCACTGCTACAACTCAAACTAGAGGCATTTCACATTGTCATCTAGAAAACTGGAAAGCAGCAAAATAACACATGGTAAGACAGCAATGTTTGCACAATCCTGTTACAAACTCAAGAGTGAGCCCATGGGAATGGGGTTTGTTTGAGTCTCACCTCACACTAATGTAACTCCACCTAGTAAAACAATCTCTCTCATGACTTCATGTAGGGGCTTAGGCAAGCTCAGACTGGGCTCCCAAACCAGACTGTGTAAGTCCCAGATTAATTCAGCATGCAAATTTCTTGTGTGTAGGGAATCTTTAAGTCAAGATTCACACAGCTTTTATAAAAACACTGATGACCTAAATATGTATCTGAGTAAATACCAGAGTAACGAAGTAAAGGTAAGAAAATCTGAGCATTTCAGAGTAGTGTGCACCAAAGGAAAAGAGCTGGAGCTTTCATTTATTTTTCTAAATTGATTTTGTTACTTCAGCTGACACAATTTCATAGGTCCAACAAAAACCACAGTTCATCTATTTTTAGGATTAATGATGAAAACCTTTAAACAGCTTCCAGATTTCTCCTTCTGAGAGGTGTGTATTCTCTAGTGGTCCACAATACTCTGAGCTATGAGTATTTTTATTCAATAACCATTTGACAGAACAAACTAGTACAAAAAATTATTTTGATTTGGAAATATAACAGCTTTCATTATTAAGTAATTTTGCTCATTCTAGAATGAAAGAGCATGGAGAGGGAGAGAGTTTGTAAACTGAATTTACAGACCTTTTCTCCTTGCTTCCCCTTTGGAAATCCCATGAATTCCAGTATTCCAGTAGATGGTGGGGGACCTGGAGGACCAGGCAGCCCTACATCACCCTGTGGACAAAAGTGGAAGATATTAACATAGGCAGACCATGTTTGATTTTCCATGGAAGTGGCCTACAAATCAGCAGAAAAACCACTTTAATTATATCTCATGTATACAAGCCTGTGTGCCTAAATGCCTGGCATGGGACTTTGGTCATGGAAATCAAAAGATCACAGGGAACAGTAAGATGAACAAAATGCATCTGCTTCTAAATAAAGATTTGCGCATATAAAACATGGCAAGGGAAAAAAATAAGGGCTCAGCTCTTGAATCAACAGGAAAACATTCCAGAAAAACTTTGGGAAGAAATATGAAAGAAAAGAAGAGAAGGAACAATTAGAATTGTAGAATGCTGAGAACTGATTTTAACAGCAGCAGAATCGAGTCCCAGAGTGAGAACTTTAAGAAGCCCCATTATGCCCACGTAAATTCTGACAGCCACTGCAGGGCGACCACTTAGCACAGTGAGATTATGAATTACACACCAGTTGACCCAAAGAATACAATGAAAGCCAAGAGGTTAGTGGAATAATTCAATACAAGAGGTGATGGTCCAAAGAAACTGAGATGGAGATTCAAAAGATGTCTAAGGATCTCATGTCTTGATAACTATGAAAATACTGCTCTGACTCAAGATTTTCCCTTTCTTCATCTTCACCCAGAAAAAGCTCTCATCCTTTTTTGTGTACCAATAGACAAGCAACCAGCAAGAGTCTTTAGTATTTGAACTATCAATCAGTCCAAGAGGAGAAAAGTAAAAGAAAAAGAAGTAATAGCTAGAATCTAGCCACCTTCTAGAGGATGGTACTCTAGAGTGTTATTTCATGTTCTTTCCATAATAGAACAAGTTTCACCTACCTTTTCTCCTTTCTCTCCTTGAAAGCCTAATCCCATGTTACCCTAGGAGAGAAAAAACACATGGAGGAATGAATAATAAAACAATAGCAATAACAACATCACTATCATCTAGGCCCACAGCACTGTTAAAACCCAAAAAATAAGGTCTCAAAAAACAAGACAGGAAAGGTAGGTACTTACTTTTGGTCCTGGTGGCCCAGGGGGACCCACTGGACCCTAAATGTAAACAAGATCAAAATTTTATTCCTTTTGACTTAATTAGGATGCAAACAATTCTAGCAATGCTGGGATCTGCAGTGGTACCTGAACTTTCTTGCCCCCAAAGCAAAAGCGAGACACGTGTTCTCAAATCTTCAGCTAAGAGCCCTTTGGCACCATCATTAACTAAGAGAAAACTTCAACTTAAAACCAACTAATACATAGCTATGTTTCACCTCTGCCCAATGGAAACTCTCTTGTAGGATCTTGAAAAAGCAACTCCATCATGGTTCATGATAACAAAGACTTCAAGAGATCAGCCTATTCCCTGTAGTTCTGAGCTGAGGAAGTGCTCAGAACCGTGTAAGGGGTTTGTGGCCAACCCTCAGAGCTCTGCTGGAGCCCTCACTTCTGATGGCTGCTCTGGATGCTCCAGAGGGGAGTCTTTGCTCTTGTGATCAGATCAAACTACGCAAGACTGAGCACTCTTGCTCCAAGTCAGCTTGCTCAGTCCTTTCAGAGGCACAGGCACTTTTGCTCATTGTCGTGACACAAAGAGAGACAAGAAGGGCAGACTGCCAGTGGTTTGAACTGTTCTGTCAATGAGTGCAACAGTTGAGGGTATCCCTTACCTGCAACCCTGGTAATCCTATAGGGCCTGCAGGACCTATTGGACCTGGAAAACCTTTGGGGCCCTATAACAACAGAGGACAAAGAGAAACTGTGTAGCATTTACCCCATCAAACCCCAACCAAAAACAAAGTGACTCTCAGGAAACATTAAGTAATATTCCCTAGTTAAATATGCCAATTTAAATATTAAAACATTTTATTCCATATGATTAGATGTATTTTGAAAATAGTAGTTACAGAGTTAAATACAAAGGAGAAAGGAGTTTGATTTGAAAAAAAAATAATGGAATAGATAACACCAAAAATTCAACTTCTTCCACCATAATGTGGATTCACTCATACCCTTACAAAGCTACAATTGCTCACACTACTGGTATCACACATGTAAATACACATCCCACTAATTTGAAAAGCATCATTGGGAACCATTACATGAAAATATACCTACTTAATATTCTTTATAACCATTATTTCCCTAATTAAATAACTTACAGCAATTCCATCCAATCCAGGAAGACCATTTTCACCCTAAAAATTATAAATTCATGAGTAAAAATTACACAACATTATTGCAAAAAACTATAAGGAACAACAAGCTTTGCATAAGTATAAATCTTTGCTGTTAGTTTAAATTAGCTCAAATGTAAATGGAAATCTGTGCTTTCAAATTACACATGGGTAATGGAGACCTCTAGAGAAATTACAAACATTTTATTTATGTGTAAGAAGAGGGAAAAAAAAGTGGCATAAAAAAAGTCTTAACTGTATAACTGTAAAAACACTGGAAAGTACACTATAAAAACTTTCACTATATGACCACTATAAAATATGCAAAAGCATATTTTAATCATAATCATCATAATATAAAATTATCCTTATTTTCCATAAATAAATAAGGACATATTTAACTTTTACCAACTTATGAGTGTATATAATGCGGGTAGAATTTTAGAAGAGTTCCTAATTTTGATCATCAAAGTCAACGTGAGGGCCCTCATATCACTAAATAAATTTCCGAATATTTTCAATATTTAATGAAGCATGAGGCTGCTAAATATTGCTGAATTCAGTAGCACAAGAGGTACTGAATCTTTTGTAGATTTATTCCAAAGTTAGTACTTCTGGCAAAAATCCAAACCCATGATAGGCTGGTGAGGTTTTGTTTCCAAGCAACAAAGAAACAAATCTTTTACATGAGAATATTCAAAAACCTATTCAACAATCTAGTTTATATTTTTTTGTACAGGAAAGTAAAAAAGAAAAAGAAAATTTACAGATTTGATGCAGACCTTTCAGGGTAAACTCCTTGTTAAATAGGAAAGTAAAATCTTGACGAGTGCAAAATTTGAAAGAGTGGAATATGATATCCATGTACGCAAACCAAGAACGTGACTGATTAATTATTACTACCTTCCAGGATAAAAAACACTGGGAGGCAGCTGGAATCTCACAGTAGAAATCACAACATGCACAGGACAGTAACAGGATAAGCAATATTCCAGCATCCCAGTACGTGATGAACATGATCTCTGCAAAGAGCAAGCAATTCCAGGTTCTGAGAGTATTCAGTGTTGTCATTAATGAAGTTATTACAAGGCCTTTTCTGAGCTCTGCACTCAGACACCCAGGACTGACACCATGGGCAATCAAACCTGCAGTATCAGCCCTGCAACATCATCAGACATCAAAGAGTTTCTTGCACTGCATTTTCTCCTAAGTGATGACAAGTCTTACCTTCATTCCTTTAAGACTGCCTTGAGCAAAAACAGGTTCTCCTTTAAGGCCTTTTGGGCCAGGACGACCCTGATTAAAAAAAAAAACAAATCAAAAAGTAAAAAAAAAAAAAAATAATTCTGGAAAAAATTATTGCTTTAGTTTTGAAAAAATCTCTAATCAGCATAACGAACAAGGAAAACTCCTGGCTCCAGTAAACTGTAAAAGTACCACTACTGCTTTGTCATAGAAGCTGTGTTATTATGTGAACTAAGGACTCCTGAAGTCTTAGAAAAACAAAGTTCTGCAAACATTTTCTCTGGTATTTTTCCTGTTTGTATTAGATTTCCCTTTATTTTAGGTCTTTGACAACTTTATATCCCATTTGAATGTGTTTGACACAGTGTAACCCTTCTGTTCATATACACCTCAATGCCATTTACCTTGACAGGCTTGAGGCATGGGCCCATATAAACCTCATCAAGTGCAAGACTCTGCAACTGAGTTGGGGCAATCCCAGCCATGGATTCAGGCTGGGCAATGAGTGGATTCAAAGCAGCCCTGGAGGAGGACTTGGAGGTACTTGTGGATGAAAAACTGAATATGAGTTGTCAATGTGGGTTTGCAGCCCAGAAAGCCACCCATGTCCTGAGATGCATCCGAAGCAGTGACAACAGCAGGTGAGGGATGGGATTTTAACCACAGGGTCTTCATTGTGTCCTCAGAGAGTGGATAAGAAAACTGAGCTCTAACAATGCTAGTAAATTTAGGGTTATCCAGATTCTTCCTAAGTACTTGGCAGTTACTTCTTCAATAATGTCACAAAAAGCAAACCCTGGCTCAGTGACTACAGAACACCATATGTGAGTTGGGACATACAGGCAGTCCAGGTAGGCCAGGAAATCCATCTGGTCCAGAAATGCCAGGACTTCCAATGGTACCATTGCAGCCATCAAGGCCAGGCAGACCTCTAGGTCCAGACTGCCCAGGGTGACCCTGTGTAAAGGGAAAAAGAGAGAATGACTGACAGGATCCATTATTTATTAGTAATACTGTTGTCCCCAGAAGACTGCTATCTTCCTTCCAAATGGCAACACAAACCAAAAGCATTGTGCAACTCCCAACCAAGTTCAGTGTATGGCAGACTGCAAAAGAACTAGTTTCTTCAGCCAGTGTTTATTCTCCCTAAAGGTTAAATCCTAGAACACTGGCTGCATTCATCTGATTACCTTTTTCTCCAAGGGATATTTTCTGAAGTACATAACTTGTGCATGAGTAGGTCCCGAAAGGGCAATACTCATCCCACAGCAGTGTGAACCATATGGAATGTAACAGTGTCAAACAGCACACAAGGGTGCACCTGACTCCAGGAATGGAAGCTGCTCATGTGAAAGCAAGGGCAGAGGCAGACTCAACAATACTGAGCATTTATAATTCCAATCTGCTTAGAGTTTCAGTGACTTTTCCTCTCCAGTGTGGATTCTTTCTTTTAATAGATCAACAGATGTTAAAGCTCCAGCATCAGGCCATTCAAGCAAAACAGCTTTACTTGTTATATTTAAACTTAAGACCTTAGGCAAAGCAACTGGGAGAAAGATCCAATTAAACTAACAACATTTTAAAGAAGTACCAGTAATGGTCAATTATTAATCAAGCAGAGGAGAACACAATTGTACCTAATTCTGATTTCACACCTCTTTTGCCCTGCTATAGCTCTATTAATTCAACTGTAGTTTACTCAGCATGGTACTGGTGCAAAGAAGACCAAAATTTGAGACTTTAGTTACTTTTTCTTCAGTGCCATATGAGTATGTGAGGGCAGAACACAGAGAGGCAGAAGTGTCAGTCACATTGCCCAGGTTTCAAGCAGCTCCTTATTCTGTACTGCTTTTCCTATAAACGAGCCCTGTCACACTCAAAGACAGCAATTCAAGGCTGTAAGAAAAATTAAGCCTATGGAGATAGTATCAGTAACTTGACAGTTCTCTCTCTCCCCTCTGTACATGCTGATCTTGACTCAGCCCAAAAGTACTTTTGTTTGATCCCAAAGATTCATTCTTAAGATATGGCACTAAGCAAGTTATGACTCACTCTAGGAAAGTAAAAAAAATAAACATGGATAAAATGGAGATAAAGCAGACCATTAACAATCCTTCATGCCTGACACTTAAAATAAAACACATTTGCAACACTAAAGGTCTTTCCAGTTCAAGCCAATAGCATATGGTCTGACCAAACTTAATGATAACTTTGCAGTAATGTAAAGCCTTTTATCTAAGGATCTTTAAATCTCTTGCAAAAATGTGGGAATGCTATAATCTTCATCTCATGGGTGGGAAGCTGGGGACACACAGTAGCAGAGTGACTTTCCCAAGGATGCAGAGCAACTTAGGCTGTAATTATGTAAATACTCAAGCTGATCACTGGTCTCAGCTGCTGCGAGGAGGGCTATTGCACACTGCTGCTCACTCACACCCACCTCCTCCCTGTGCTGGCAGAGTAGGACACAAACAGAGAAATAACTATTCTGTTTCTCAACGGGGTTAATTTTTGAGTCAGATGCAGTCCTCGGCCCAGCTCATTTGGCAACTGCATTGAGATTTGTGCCACCAAAATCGAGAGAGACCTGATCTGCCTTCTGTCAGTCAACAAGGTACAAACTGAATGAATGTCAAATGTATCTCAACTACAGGATCAAGGCAGCTCACCCAGACAAGTATAAATTTGAGATTTGACAAGGCAGGGAATGAAGTCATCCCAAAGCACTAGCATCAGAGACCACTCTATTAATAGTACCAGTTGCTCTGATGATTAACGTCTGTTTGTCAAAATACCCACATGTGGTGTACAAGCAGGGACTTGCCAGGCCCTGGTAAAGCAACAGGAGTAGGCTGAAGCACCAATTTATTGCCACTTGCATTTGTCTCTTAGAAATTACTTAATTAATTTGGTCCATGCAGGATGTCATAGCCAAGAACATCAAGTCTCTGATGCGACAGGCAGTGACTACAGAGGGAGGCCAGAGCCATAAATGTCTACCAGGTCTTTCACTTTGTTTACAGCATCAACAAAACCAGGAGCTATGTGGGACAAGTGCTCACGTATCTGGTTACAGCACAAGGTGACCAGCTGCAAGGTTTAGTGAAGCTGAAAGGGCCAACATCTGCCCCTCAGAGTGAGACAATGGGGAGCCAAGCTGCTCCAGCTTTAGGGCTGGCCAAGAGCCAGCCTGTGGCAGGCAGCTGCCGGGTGATCCCGGTCCTGGGAAACGCTTTGGGTGAGATCTCCTAAATCTCAGACCAACACAGCCTGTAATAGGCCCAAAGGACTTTGGTGTCCTATTAATATGTGGGAAGGGCTCACAGAGAGAGGACATAAAGTATGCTGAGCACAGTGATTTCTTATATGTGCTAAATAAATCTGTGCCCCTGTCACTTAATCCTATGGCATCCATGTCTGTGGTTCTGAGCCAAAGCATGACACAGGCTGACACACAGGCACACACACACACACATATACTCTGCCTCTTTTGCTTTAGGGAAACAATCCACAAGGTTTCCTACTTTCTAGCTAATCTGCAACCAGAGTTCATACTGTTTTGTTTTAAGAACCTTACCTGAGGAGATATTGAACACTCACAACTGACCTCCTTGACAGTTGTAAAGTCCTGCCTTAAAATGAACCTTTTTCCCAGGGATTTAAAATACTGATTTAAAGAGCTGCTTTGACCCGAAAATGTGGTGGTTAATAGTTTCATTGCTCTCATCTCCTCTAATTCCTGTTTTGGCAGATGTGCCAATTGAACACAAGCACCTCAATTGACTAAGGCAGAAGACTTTCACAGGTTTACTTATACATGTCAGGGCGATTCGTTTACAGATCTGAGTTAAAACACGGGCTGGAGAGATGCTTGTGCTCTCTGTTCTCACAAAAGGAGACAGTCGGTGTGAGATAGATAAGGAAACTTGAACTGGTTATCTGGACCCTCCTTTATCTGACTCCTGCTTGTACACTGACACTGTGATCCCACGGGGCCTCCTTTCCAAATCAAACAGCACAAAGGCAATCCCAACAGGAGAGCTCAACAAATATTTAAAAACAGAGAAACAAATGCAGTTAAGGATGAATACAAAACTAATTGAACAAACAGTTTCATGGGTTGCTCCAGAAAGTGCCCTTTCTACAGCCATGGCTAAGTGCTTTCATTTCCTTCAGGAGGGTTATGAAACTGCCTCTTCATGTAGCTCTGGTTTTCAAGGTACAGACAAGGGCTCACTTATCATAAAAATATTTCCTTCTAGAACTCTTTGGAGTTCATGAAAAGCTATATACATCTCTCAGCTCCAGTTCCAGCCTTTGCCAGAGGTGTCCTTGAATCCTGTCCTATAGGAAAAAATAAACTTCCCAAGTAGGGCTAAGGATTCAAGGGCTTCTCCTACAGCACGACATGAAAGTCTAGCAATAAACACATGTAGCTGCTGTATTTACTAGGTTAAAGGGATTAGTCAGACCAGCTGCAAAAATATGATTTACTTGCCACCAGCATTCCCCAAGGGAACTCTGTGGAATACCACTTCCCCTAAGGTCAATAGTGGGATTCCCCTCTGAAAAAAGGCCTTACAGTCCTTCGGCCATGACTAAACTACACCTGCCCACTCTGACATACCTGCATACTACAGAGAATCTCTCTTCATATTTAGATATGCAGAGACAGCAATATATTTTTACTTCTCTCTCTATCAGACACACATGCACTCCCTCCTTTGCTCTGCATTTCACACATCCATATAATGTGCCTATATTTGTATACATGTCACAAAACCCCTGAGTTACTCCCTATCCTGAAATGTAATGGCAAAAGTAAAAATATTTTCTCAAGCAGTGGTGGTTGCTATTTTCATGCTACAATGGAAGCATTTATCTCAGTGGCTAGAATGTAAACAGTATGAACTAGTTTCCCTTTTTCAGCCCTGCAGTTGTAGCACAGGAGACCCACAGTGTTGAGCACTTTACTGCCCATGACCAGTAAAATCTGCCTCTTTCTCATCTGCCCACCTGCAGAATGCTGCAAAGCAGACAGAGGAGATCTGCATACGCTGCAGGCTTTGAATCCTCTCATCTGCCTCCCCTGCTCTCCTTGGAATGCCTGTGGCTGCCAACTACCTGGCAATGCCTGTTGCTGTATCTTTGCCTCCCCTCATTGTTGGGAATCCCCTTTCTCCAGAGCCTCATCTTAAAAAATACCCTGAGAACAGCATGTTCCCACAGTGTGTTCAATTAAATTAAGTATTATGGGAACAGCTTGTTCTCTTCAGACCTAGACAGTTGGCTGGTGGTAAAAGAAAAAAAAACAGCAGCAGGGGAGTAGAGCAGAAGAGAAAGCAGGCAAGGATGAGCAGAGGGGGAGTGAAGGACAAGGGCCAGGAAGAACTGGAATCAAACAAACTCATTTACAAGGCCAACTGTGCATTTTCAGCCAATCTATCACAATTTGGTTTTTGATAGGAAATAAGAAAACACAGCTCAACTGTTTGAGCTCCTGGCCAGCTGAGAAAGCAGAGAAGATGAGAAAGAATATGAGTAAAGTCTGAAGGCACAATGATACACAGGATGGAAAAATGTCATCAAGAAAAAGGAATTTCAATATCAGAAGGAGAAAGCAGGATGAGCTAAATAGCGTAGAAAGAGCAGGGAAGTTTGGGGCAGCTTCTAAAGCTGGTCCAGTTAAAATTCCCCTGCAAAAATGCGTGGAGAAACCAAAGCAAAAGAAAGCTGGCCAAAACACTCTAGGCACATAATTTTCTGTAAACTAGTGTCACTAGAATGTAAAGTTCTAATGAATGAAGAAACAAAAAAAATCCTGATGGTCAGGGAAAGTAGCTACTTATCACTGTCATGTGGTGTAAACCAGAGCTAGAACCTAGCAGAGAAGTAAGGATTGCCTGGGGGGCCTCAGCTCTCATCACTGTTTTCATTCATGTCATAGCAAAAGATGATTGAGGGAGACCTGGTAAGAGCTATCACCTACAAGAAGGCTACTACAAAGTAAAAGAGACCAATTTTCTCTCTGTGTCCCTGGTCAGTAACGTAAGAACAAACAGGTTTTAACTGCAGAAAGAAAGACTGAAGTTAGGCATTAGCAAAGCTTTTCCAACAGAGAAGTTAGTCTCCGTCATGACAAGGTTTTAAGAATTGGTTTGAAACCACACTAAAAACAGCCTAAAGCACAGCTGATCATGACTGTTCGACGCTCTGAGGTCCCTTTCAATCCTGTAGGTCTGTGATTTTATGATACAGTGTTTTCTAGACAGTGCTGAGGGAACATGATGCTGAAAGAAAAGCTTATCAATGATGCAAAGGATCCCCATGTAACTCAGACTCAGTTCCTGATATGTATCAGCTTACTATTATCCTATAAGAGGATCCAAACCTCTTACAAAACAGCATGGAATAACCAGGTAGGCTAACAAACACAGCCATTTTCCTCCAGAGAGAAGCAAGCAATTTCAGGGTACAGCATGCATGTGCTAGGACAGTCTCATCATGTTCAGGTGCTTTTGGTTGTGATTAACATTCTGGTGATTTATATTTACATATGCAAACTTACTGGGATCCCATTGATGCCTTGAAATCCTGGAACTCCCATTGGACCCTGAAGAAAAAGAGTACACATTATATTTCACTTCATCAGTCTGTATATTTCAGTTACCTGTGAGATATTTTTCACTCCAACCTAACTTTTGATCTTGGACTTTTGCTTCCAAAACCAATAGGAGCAAACTATCTCACACAGATTCTCCCTGACCACAGAGGTCAGTGAAGGTAGGAACTGGGCATCTGAGCTTGACCAGAAGCCAAATGAGTGTTTCAGGAAATGTTTTAATCAGGCAATTTAAAGTAAAAATATAATCTCTTACTGCACATCTGGAGAAAAGAAGATGCCAGTAAAATAAACAATCTGATATAAACTTAACACTTGACTTTCCAAGAGTTTCAACAGGACTTACGTATTTTCCTGTCTATACTTAGATAGGACCCCCAGAGATATGCAGACCACCATATTAACTTCAGACTGCCCAAGTTGCAAGTAATTATCACACTTTGTTTCTCTGGATAGTAGCAAAACAGACTGTGTAAGCAGAATATCAGCCTAAATTGTTCTTGCTTTGGAAAAGTAAAGTATATTGCTTCCACAAGGAACAGAGAGAATCTTATGGCATGCTGGTATTGCGTATGTATCCATTTCAGTGGATAGAAACAGTTCTGGAGTAAATAAGGGATTTTTTTCAGTGCAAGGAAATTGGTTCCAATCACTAAAGGCCAGTTCCTACTCTGGGCTTCTGTGTCTTCCAAAATCTAGGTTTAATGCTTTCAGTGTTAACTGCTAGAATTACAAAAACGCTATCAACTCATATTGGCACCCAGTCCTTGTTTTGAATCCTCACTTGCCTTTCAGATGAATTCAGCACTGAAACAATGACTTTCATTGTCATCTTTTTCAGTTTACTTGGTTCTTTGTCTTATGAGAAAGGGTGGCTAGAAGTCCAACATGTTGACTCATATTAAATGAGCAGAGGGTGCAACTGCAGCACATAAAAGTGCAACTGAGTTAGTTTTCATTTACCTAGTTCATCCGTAACTAGTTGGGAAAATGTGGGAGATAAACCCTGCTCTGTGGGTCCTGGTACCTAAACTGCATGGCTTTTCCTTATTTGCACATATGACCCTAGCACTTTGCCTCAAACAGACTGGAAGGCTGTTCTGAGATCATCCCAGAATGCCAGTCTGTGTCCTGATGTCACAGATGTCCTTCAGATTTTAGAAAGCAGGCACAGCATGCAGAAGAACTACCCATATATATCCACTTTTTATTACTGAAACTACTTATTCATACTTCCATTCATTCTTTTGCCTAGCTCCAAACTTCCTATTTGATGCTTCCTTCCCAAGAAGAGACAGCAGAACAGATCCTAAGGGCACTGAGACATTTCTATGTTTGCTGTTCTGCCCAGTATTGTACATTGCATTCATTGACACCTACACCTTACGGGCTACTCCATTTAATATGATGCAACTTATCGTAATCTTTCTGTTAGAAATAGCTTTGCACCTGTAAAACTGAATTGCAGGTTTCATTTAGTACCCATTCCTTTTGCTCTTCTAGACACCAACTCAGGATCTACACAGGAACCAGCTCCAGATCTCCTTGAATACAGTGTGAGTAACACCCATCTATCCCTGGACACTGTGAAGTGACAGACTACTTGCAGCAGCAATACTCACTTGGCTATTGTTCACCTACCAGAAGGGCTACACTTCTCAGCAGCTTTACGATCTGTATTCTCATTCAAAAATAAACACAGACAATTCTCTAAAGATACTGTTAAAATGCCATTGTATTCTTACCACTGGACAGATAGCCCAAGATTATCTTTATTCACTCAAAACCATATATAAAGCCATAGCTCTATTGCAGGGACAGAGAAGTCACCGTTGAGCCTACCTTGTCACCTTTCTGTCCAGCTGGTCCGGGCGGGCCCACTGCTCCTCTCTCACCTTTTGCTCCTGGCAAACCCTCTGGGCCAGTAAATCCAGGTGCTCCTATTGGTCCTTGAAGCCCAATTGGTCCTGGTCGACCCTAATAGACAATAAAATATAAGTCAATGCACCATGTTCACAAACTCACCTGTAATTACTCTTTCCAACTCAATTTTTAATGCAATTTGATACCTCTCAGGGTAGTTAGGACATCCAAAAGTTTTGCCTGTACATTCTCAGACAAAGACTGCCCAAAATGGCCCATTGGACTCGAGGAGGAGCCACATCAGAACAGAGTAGAGAAGGACAACCACCTCCCTCAGATGGCTGGTGATGATGTGCTGAATCGTTAATGTTGGAAAATTTCTCCAAGATCAAGCCCACCCTTTGAGTGAAAAGCATCATGCCCACTAAACCATACGGCCAAGTGCCACACCTACTCGTTCTTTGAACACTTCCAAGGATGGTCACTCCACTACTGCCCGGAGCAGCCCGTTCCGGTTCTCAACCACTGCTGAAGAGAAGAAATTTTCCTAATGTTCAACTTGAGTCTGCGCTAGTGCAACTTGAGGCCATTTCCCCTTTTTCTATCACCAGTTGCCCGGGAGAAGAGGCTGATCCTCACCTCACCACAACCTCCTTTCAGAGAGCTGTAGAAAGGTGCGAGGTCTCCCCTGAGTCTCCTTTCCTCCAGGCTAAACACCCCCAGCCCGCTCAGCCGCTTCTCATCAGACCTGTGCTCCAGACCCTCCAGCTGCTTTGCTGCCCTTCTCTGGACACGCTGCGGCACCTCAGTGTCCGTGGTTAGGGCAGGAAATGCCCCTGTCCCCGGAGGCCTGCACAGCCGGGAAGGGGCCCGAGGGCGCAGTGCCGGGCGCTGCCCGCAGATGGCGCGGGCCCCGCGGGGACGCGGCCGGGCCGCCCCGGCTCTGCCCGGCCCGGGAGCTGCTCCGCTCTGCGCTTCCCTCCGGCTTCGGGGAAACCCGGCCGACACCAACAGGATAACGGCCCGAAGTATCACTAGAAAATGCGGTTTATGGCTGTGCTTTCTACAGGAGAAAATGCAGTGTATGGCTATGCTTTCTACTGGCAAAACAGTCAGTGGATTACACGAAGTTACCCCCGTAGAGAATCAAGCCAGATATTAAAAGATATAGAATGAAGGAGGAAGTTAAAAAACAAAACCAACAGAAAACACGCCACATAAATCCCCCTCCTTTTAATTCTCATGTCCATGGAAGTGTGTTTCCCTTCTATTTACCTAACTCCGTAAAACAGCAGAAGGAATGCAGCTCCCTGCTGCAAGTGTTTTAGTAATCTCAGCTGGAGACACACAAAGTCCTGACTCCACGGCTTGGCAGGTAAAACAGTTTTGCAGTTAAAAATCCGTTGTTACTTAAAATCAAGCAAAGTGAAACAAACTGTAATTGATTTTAAAAATTCCTTTTCCAGGATCATTTTTAGTAGGCTAAAATATTTTTTCCCTTATGTCATGTGTCTTCACTACTGGAGTGGTTTTCTTTTAAGTGCAGCAACTCTCCCATGTCACTCTTTCTGTTGTGATTGTTTCATCCTGGCCTTTTAACTGAGGTCAAGTGCATGTTTGATATTTCATACCTTTTCTGTCTAGACACTGTCCATAATGTGCACTTCCAGAGGCACAGGCTCCCATCTGAAAAGGCTTTTCTGTTGATTATTTTTTAGCTTTCTTCACTCTGGGCTAATTATCAATGGAATCCTTTATATTGGAAACTATATAATTACAACATTAATCCCCAAATCTTCAGTGATCCTTGGCAACCATACACAACAAGAAGCATGTTACAAACTCACATGCTTTGCTCTCACTTTAAAAAGTTAAAGCTGAGACTGAATTTCCTAGCAATTCAGAGTCTTTCAGGCGACAAGTCACTTACAAAACATGGATCGTGGACTGTTTATCTGAAGGCAACACAGCAGTGCTGAGGCATAACCTAAAAATGGGTACATTACACTTCGAGGCAGTCACCTTCCACAAAAGCAACAGCATCCAAGAGTCTACGAAGGTTTGCAGAGAAAACACACTGTGAATTCCTAATTTGTTTGAATTCCTAATACTTGTGTATTCCATTAGTTTGATTGCCTGGTTAATGACAGTGTTTCACAATGACTGGAACGGATCAGAATTAATATTTTAGCAGGCTTTTGTTTTGCTCTGCTGCAGGTCGATCTGAGAAATGTATCTAGATTGGGTAGTAAAGAGCAGCAACTACATCTTCTCCTTGTCTTTGGATGAGCAGCTTTCTGACAGAAGAATTAAACATGTTCTCTGTGATTTCAGGGCCCACAGCTAAAAAGCTCTCTCCTGCCTTAGTGCCCTACAAGAAAGATTTTAACAGCACTTGTAGATTTTGTCCAGTGCCTTAGAGTGTCACTAAAGCATAAGGACACAGTAAAGTGCTTCTAATCTCTCTGATAATGTGATTATACCATGATAATCAGGCTCTCAAGAATTCCCACTGTTTCTTTTGAAGTCTCTGTGGATGGAAATCATGTTTTCTATGCTGAAACAAAGGACTTGCCTTCACTGCTAAAAAAGCAGCATTTTTCGTCACTCAGCAGCACTCCCATGAACTGTTCCAAGATAAGAGCATTACAGAGAGCAGGCATGGTAGCATGCAGGGGCAATTCCAGGAGAACAGCACAATGAAGACTCAGGTTTTACCACAAGATAAACTTACAGAGTTCGATGCCAGGTGGAACTTCTGTCTGACCTCAACGAGTTTACCTAGCCTTTCCTGTGCTTTGGCACCAGGATTTCTCTTACTTATCCAAAGGATAAAAAGAATAAAACATCTCTTAGCAGCGAGGACAAGCTTAAACCTAAAATGTGGATTACATCAAAGAAAAACTACAGTGAAACAACAGAGCTCCCTATTCTTAATCTTTAACGTTCAACATATGTAGTAGCAGAAAAGCCATTAGCAATTAATGTAAATGGTATCATTTTCATTTCCCAGCTCCATGATAGCTGTTTTTAAAAAGAGGAAAATCATAGAATGCTAATACCAAGCAATACCAAGCAATAACAAAGCCAACAAAATTACTGTGACTTATGAATGTTCTTTCAAATGCCCACTAGAATTTCATATATGTGAAAGCTGTGACCTGCATTCTCAGACATATTTGTGCACTAGGCTTTTAACACACCAGCACTAAATGGGATGCCTGTCTGTCTGTAATGAATATGATGCTGGTAAAAAATAGCATTATTTCTTCAGGCATTTTCATAGATAATTTTGGATTTTGACCAAGTTTGTGTCACAAATCATATGCATCTCTGTTACACGCATATCCATTGCAAACTATTACAAACACAGCTGGCTCAGACATTCAGCTTTCCATTCTCAATGTGTGGAAACCAGGAGGAAAAAATAGCTGGAATAAAATCTTTCATTGCTTCTGAATCACCACACTGCAGAAGGTGGTAAAACCAAACAGTCTGAAAGTTAACTTGATGGCAGCAAGATGACTTTCAAGATGGAAAAGCATCTGCAACATGTACCTTCTTCCCTATACTGTTTTAATTCATCTGCATCCCAGGGTACCATGAGGAAAGGTTTGTATAGTGGCTAATGATGGGGCCTCTCCACTGCTGCACAAACACATCACAGTTTCTCTATTGTCCCTACCCCTTTTGCCAACTCTAATACCCCACATAAATTTTCACCCACTGAAGCAGAGCTGCTACACATAGCATTGCAAATTCCAAACATTCTTGTGTTTCCCATTGCCTCTGTGAGCTTGGAGAATAAAGCATAAATCTATTTGATTTGCCACTGTGCAAAGGAACACGCGTGGAAGTGGTATGGAACCACTGGACACACCCCTTATTTCAGAGACAAAAAAAACCAAGTGCATACTTACTTGGGGAACAATTCTACTGGCCTAAGTCACTGTCAAATACCAGCTCAGTGATTCGTCACCATAGAGGACACTGGAACTCACTAAGGTAGATAAATCTAGCAGGTCTAGTGACCAAACAGAAAATACTACTGTTCAGGAAGGGTAGAACTGATTCCTACTTCTGTCAGTAAATTTGTAGACTGCCATATTTCAAGCAGCAAAGCACTCTTACTTTTCTAAGCAAAATTAAGGTCCTGTGTATGAAAAGAGCAACTGAATTTAAATATGTTAATGATTTCTGAACTAACACGTTTTTTTCTCTATGAGAATTCAGTGACTACATTTTTAAAAAGGGTCTTATTCACATTCTCTATTCCTGCATGCATTATCTTCCCCATGAAACATGTTTTACTGACAAAAAATTGTTAGTGAAATATTTACTTCATTAGCAAATGCTTTGTAGTTTGAAGCATCTTATACTTGCTTGATTACATTAAGGTGAACCAAAGAGCCAACCACTAACTCATCACAGCCCTAAAAATGTATGTTTTTATACACTGCATACTCTAAGCCTGAAACTTTTAAGGCAGATCTATGTATCAGTTCCCATGTTGTACAGGACAGCCTGTACAAAGGACTGACCCCTCAAGATGCTCTTTCACACAATTAATTTGCATTACCCACTTAAACCAGGGAGATTCTCTCTGGTGAGGGATGCCAGGGCACAAAAGGTGACACAGGAATCTGAACTCGGACAAGGTGTCTGTCAGTGACTTACCAGTGCAAGGCAGCAGCATCCACTGCTGAGCAGCATGACCTTGGGCCAACCTTCAACTTTCTACCTCCATTTCCTCCCTTCTCCTCTTCGCTCTGCCCTGTCTTCACAGCAAGATTCCTGCAGCAGTGGTTCTCTCTTGCTAGATAGATGGTGAGCAGCACAACAGAGTCCTGCTCACAACTGGGGCCCCACAGTTCTACTGTAATAATAATAATTACTGATGAAAACCCCTTCACTATTTTCCTAAATTACAGGTCAGGTATCCAGTGCCCTGCTCACATTCCAGAGTAAGTAATTACTCTCCCTACTGAAAAATGCTTTGTACTTTTAAAGAAAATTATTCTTCAGTTTTTCTTCTAAAAACGTAGGGGATGTCTTGTTCAAAATGGCTTCTTTATTTCTGTCGTATAATTTACTGTTCCTCTGCACAGCTTTTTACCCACACAGCATGAAATGAATATACAAAACTGCATATGCACACAGAAATAATGGACTAGAAAAAAATCCTGTGCAACAATCCCACTTCATTCAGCACCTTACGAAAAATCTTAGGTTTGGGGGTTTTTTTCTGTTTTGTTCTCTGTTTAAGGATGGATGATAGGGTCATAATTTTTTTTCATTTAATTTTAGCAAAAGAGATGATTTTTTCATGTACCATGTGAAATTCTTTAGTATCACGATGCCTTCCAGGAGTTTTCTGTTTATGCTGAGCAGCCCCTGGCATGCTCACACTGCCGACTGTCAAGGCTGCTCTGGGCACCTCAGGACCAAACTTTTAGTGTAGTAATGAGCAACTGCAGGCTGGTTCTCATAACCATTTCCAATTTTAGTTCATGTGATAAACTCCATTTTCAAGAAATACTTCTGTTATTTCCCCTAAGCCTGACTAGACCTGACTGCAAGTAGAAAATCTAGGTGATAAACAAATGTGTGTGTGCTTGTATATGTGTGTGTGTGTGTGTGTGTGTGTGTGTATGTATATATACACCCACATAGGTATACACCCTATTTTTAACTGCTTAAAAATACTAAAGAAATTTAATTCCATAACAAAGTTGCAATGGATGGTTTACCACATTATAAATACAGAACTGCATATGAACTCTAAACAATTTTTAATAAAATCTTTCTTTTTAAACTGGATATTTAAATCCATGAAAGGTTTGTTCCTTAGAATGCTTGATTTCCAGTTAAAAACTTTCATGAAACATCCTGATCCAATCAATTCCACATATTGCTATTTCTATTTATAACACACAAAGAGACCACATACTGTCATCTTTTTCCCCACCATGGATGATGCCAGGAGTGACTCAGTAATTATTCCATTTTATACTTCACAACTTTTGAAGCAACTACCAAAAATGTACAAAAGCCAAAAAGGGTGGCTTTTAACGTTGATTGCTTTTTTTGCTTTGATGTTCTGAAATGTCCAAGTTAGATAAGAAAGTCAGCTCATGTGGAAAGGTTCCAGGCCACAGAGAACACAGATAACGTGAAAGTCCAGGAAAGCCCCTTGTGGGCTGTAACATCTGTGTGAGAGATGCAGCAGCGAGGCCACGGCCTTCCTGTGCTGAGCTCCAGAGAGGAGGGGAGCCATGTGTAACACCACACCCCACAGGCACTACAGAAATCAAAGGATTTCAGTCATGGTCACTTTTTAAAATAAAGATCAAGCAGCTGGATTTACAAAGCAGAGTGATGACTTACATTGTATTGCAATTAAAAGAATAAGCAATGTATGAAAATTATGAGTTAAAGCCTATTTTTAAGGAGCTACGCTATATATTTGAATTACATTTACTTGCCTTTTTTATGATCAGCCATCAGAATTATCCCTTTTTTTTTGAGATTTGCAGAGCCTACATCCTGATGAATTGCATCACAGAGTATCACCACAGCAGAGGTGATCACCCCTGAATCCCCAGCTTACCCACTGTTTGTTTAAGCTAATTGGCTGTGAGCCTCAGGTAATACACGGTCATCTGAGATGAAATTTTTGCTTCTTGCCACAGCAAAAACTTTTTTTTTTCTACTTTGACTGATGTCTCTAGGGCCTTTTTGTGTTTTAAACCAGCAGGGCAATACAAGGTTCATACACAAATGGAGACAATTCATGTAGACAGCACATGAGACTGACAACAGGCACTCCTCTGAAATCATGCACATGTTTAAGCCTGATTTAGAGGCAACTGAGGAAATGAGGCATGAAGGAGGATGTAATATAGGCAGGAACTGCTCCTACACCTCATGGAGCTCTGGCAGTACATTACACTCATCAACATTCCAGAAAATAGGGCTTCTATCGAAAGACTGAATTACTCGATTATGAAATCTTAGCAAAAATGTTGAAGCAAGTGAGGTCTAACTGACTTCAACTTACTTACAAACTAAGCATTTTTTTTTTTTATTTAACAAAAGAGGATAGTACAGCCAAAGGTTTGAATGGTTTATGAGATTTTATGGTCTTTTGCAACCTCAGTTCATCTTCTCTCCCTCAAGCCTTCAGTGCCTAATCTCTAAAAAATGTTTTAGAAAGCCTTTACAGTTCCCCGACCTGTTCACATAGGACAGCAGCTGTCATAACATTTTCCTGCCTTTAATTGAGGGAAAAGAATTTCTGAGTATTGTGTACGTCTCTTGATAGCAGCACAAGTCCTGAGCTGAATTTTAATACAAAAGAATTCATGATTTCAGAAGAAAACGCAGGGTTTCTTTAGGACTACCTTCCACTTTCCTGATGGCTGTACCGGAAAGTAGACAAGGTAGAATATGAAAAACATTTTCCTCCCCAGGATGTACCCAAGTCATCTCTGGTGAGAGCATGGCAGTGGAAAAGACCAAATGGCAGTTCCTTGGCAGTCAGTTCCCAAAAGGGAAGATGGGGAGAATGAAAAGTAATGTCCACAGATGCTCTCTCCACTGGCTTTCATTGTAAGTGTGTATTTATGTCACCATATATATGTGTGAATATATTTTGTCTCTCCAACAAATTTGCTAAGATCAAGTATGCTATTGTTCACAAATCATTTAGAGTGGTTTTAATTAACTTATTACTAAGGAAGATACCACACTAATCATAGATATTAAACAAGTCTCTTGAGGAAAACCGATGTTGAATCACAGTAGCTTCATGGGCAGCCACATAAAGACTGCTGCCCACAAAACCACAGCTTCTGACTCTCCTTAAGATACACCCCACAACACAAAACTTTTTCAGAGATCTGCTATAGGCTCATGAGGAAAGAAGAACATGCAGTGTTGTGTTATTTTCCCTTCCACTTATTCCTAGCACCCCACAGAATAAACCAAAAAAGCCCAATGTGTTTCTAAAGAACCGTTTAAGTGAACAGCGACAATGAACTTGCTTCCTCCCCCTCTGGCTGGCATTTCCAAACTGCCTTCCTCATGGACTGGAGTGACAGAAGATTCATTGTTGCAAAAAAATGTTGTCAGTAGAAAATTAGCTGTATTAAGTAGTGTACTGAACAAGTGAAATCCTGCCAGTGTCAGGCCTGTTAAGACTATTAAAGGGACATTGTCTCTAGAAAGGCAGGGAGGGTTCAGCCACATGCTGAAGCCAAACAGACTCCAAACCTCCGCAGGGTCTGCTGTGTCCAGATCTGTTAATTTGCTTTGGGCTCCTCTCCAGTTCTTTCCTTTACAACAAACCCATTTTTTAAAATTTCTAATTCCCCTTTGCAAGCAAAGGCTGTGAAAAGTTCGTGTTTCCTCAGGGACAGAACAAGGACGTGGGCAAAGAGTAGATGTAGCAGGAAGACTGCCCGTGCCAGCGTTTTCCCAGTACAGCTTTTCCTTAGCAGATAGGACAGTTTGGGCTTCCCTGCTGCACTGAGGGGGAGAGCAGCTGAGTGTCACACATCCCACACAGGCACTGCCCTTGGGAATCGCAGCTGTGCAGGCAGAAAGTGACGGCCTCGCTCTGCGAGAAGCGCAGGAGGAACAGCACATGGCAGTGGGCAGCTCGCGCTTCCACACGCAGAGTTCTCCATCCATCAGCCCTACAGCACCCACCAAGGATTCTGACATGGAAGACTAAGACATGAGGAGAGGAATGAGAAGGAAACAGGGAACTGGTAATCAAAAGATCAAAAGTACCTGTCCATCGGCTCACGATTTCTAACACATTACACCTACACATGACCACCTTCCTCTTTCTGCCTGGGAACTGGAAATCAAGCACAGTCAAGACATGTCCTGCTCCCCCAATAATGCAGAGATAAGGAGATAACTCAGAGATAAGGAACAGACCAGAAGCGTGAGAGGGAGATATGGAAAAGAAGCGACGGAAGCCCCTGCTGCTCTGTGGATGATAGAGAGAGCTTTCCATTTCCCTCATGCTGTGGGAACAGAAATGTCCTCTTGTACCAGAGCTTCCCCAAACATGACATTCAGCCACTAAAGAAAGGAACAAAGATGAAGAAAACAGTAATGAAAGAAACAACAACCCTTTGAGGTTTCCATGGATAGAAATAGTCACAGAGGTCTACTGACCCCTTACCCTACCTGATGCTTTCTTGGTCTTTCTAAAGGGCCTCATGCTGGACACAAAAAGTAGTTCATCAATCTTTTAGAGAAACTTCACTCACTGGAGCTCTTTATTGCAGTTTCACCTACAGATAATCTATGCCCAGCTTTAGTTTCTATCAGCAACAAAACTAAACTCTCAGTCCATTTAAATCCTGGCTATTATTCTGGGGAACTCATTTCCACGAGGTGCATCTAAGACCAGCGATTCAAGAGTATTTTTACAGGAACAGCCGCACTGAGGAAAACACTGAGATCTACAAGAACAGTTGCAAAAACATCAGTTAAAGACTGCAAGCAAAGATTTAATGTCTCACACACTTCTAGAGAGAAACTGTCCACAAATCAACAGGAGCCAGGAAGAAATTAAAGGGTACCAGCCCTTAGAACAATAATTTTGTGCTTACCAGTTGGGTTCCCTGCTAGGCACTGGAGTGGATAGGCAAGATCCTGCCCTAGTTTTTTCTGGGCTAGCAATAGGAATGTTCCCTCTATTTGCAAAATTCTAGATGCAGATCTAGAGTATGCTTATCCATCCCCAGATTGCTGCAAGGTCAAATCAAACCCATTTTTAAATTATATTAAAGGGCTGTAGGGGTTTGGTCATTCAATGAAATTTCACTCAATAAAATATCTGTTTACTTTGCATAGATCCAAAAATCTACAAAATGCTTTCTGCCAGGGAAAGACTTTCAATCTGAATGTGATATTTACATCAGATATTTACACAGTTCAGAAGCACTCAGTTCATCACAAATACAGAAAAGAGTCTTATCTTTGATTCCAAAGACTTTCTTCACTTCCACCTGATTCGCTACATCTACTTTGTAAGTGGATATTAATGACTTGTACCAATGAACTGATAACTGGAAGTGTCATTGACTGCAGTTTACTCTAATCAGAGCAAAAAGTGGTAATATACAACACATCTCAAGGGACACTGATCATTTCCTTTCCATGGTAATTACTCTAGATCAACAGCTTCTCAAAGGATCATAACTGAGGTTCATTTCAATTGAGATATCAAAATATCATATTAATTCATTAATTGGCAGCTGTAGCTCTACTGAAGCTATTATTTCCCTGTTTTTCACACTTCTTACAAACGTTTCCTGTGTTGCTGTCAGCCTTCTCATGGTATTCCAGCTAAAACAGAACAACTTATCTTGGTTTAAGTGCTGCAAAATTAACAACTAAGAGAACCATCTTTATATTTAACACCTTGTCTTTGAATCTTCCCAAGAGGTGCTCAATCTTTTCTTATTACTCTTTGTCTATCAGCAGATATTCTAGGTAGTAATGTGGCCGCCCACATCAGTGATACTTGTGTTGCTGCATTTTACAATAAATTAAACATTAAGGTGAATTTGTTGCAGAGAGTACTTAACAGTAACTAAAGTAATACAGATTTCTTTTCATATTTGGAATAAAACATAGCTGTGGTTTTTCAGGTGGCAATAATATGATAATAAATAAAACTTTTCAAGTATTTTCATTGCATTCTCTGTTTCTGCAGAATGTAAAGTGAATTATTAAAATATGAACAACACAGATTTGGATTACAAGATGAACATTAGTATTCTAAAAGCAGATTTAAATGTCTGTATCCATTTATGCCTTTAGAAGTTTCTCTCTATTTGTCTCAAGTTTCTGAGAGAAAAAGCTTTCAAAATGCTGAATCTAAAATCTGAACCTTTCCTCTAACTTAGCTTGCAACTCAAGCCACAGCCTAACCTATTCTGGACAATAATCTTATGACTGCTTTTTTGGCTCACTTTTATCATACTAGGTTGTCCTATTATTTTTCTAATCTAATTATTCTATTAAATTTCACTGTTACACAGAAAATGTGTATCTATAAATTGCCATAAGTTATGTTCCAGAAAATCTTGTCTTTTTCCCTTTGTTTCAACTGATGCATAAATTATTTCCCTTGCCCTGCCCAATATCCAGTGTTTGTGCTATTAGAACCAAATTAGTGCTTAGTACAATGTAATTCTGAAAGCAAAACTGAACATGGCATCTGATCTATGCAGCATGACTACCTCTGTATCATGTATTAACAGTCATCATTTAGTGAACAAAGTGGCCTTTTTTTGGAAAAGAAAAAAATACAAAACAAACAACAACAAAAAAGCCTGTCTACACATTAAAAAAAAAAAGCCATTTTAGTCACCAGCCCATGCTCCACATGCTAAACATTCTGTTTACAAGGGAGAAACACAGCAAAACTTCTCATTATCCACTAAGGTCATTCAGCCCCAAAGGATGCTTCTAGTTAGAAAGGCAGGCGGGGAAAGTAGGCCATGCACAGATCTGGCCAGTACAGGGTCAGCAGCAAACAATAGATTCCCTGCAAGCAGTTTCCCCTACATTTTGCCTCCCATAGCCTTCCCAGCATGTTCCTGGCACTTCAGAAAGGTCTGAGCAGCTAAAACCAAAAGTATCTGTTGGAACAGATAATATTAGTCAAGATTTCAAACTCAGATGGGAACCATCTCATGCTTATTCAAGATAGCAGATTTAGAACAAAAACTGTTCCCAGAGACCTGTTACCCAGCAGAGCCAAGGGAAGCTTTGCAAACATGTAAACAATTCACTTTAAAGGAAAAAATGGAGTCTGTGAATTCTCATCTATACGTTGCTTGGAAATATACAGACCAAAGCAGGAGTGGAGAGCAGTAGAGGCCTGCAAATCTACAACCATAACATTTGGCAAGATTCCAGTTATCTCTAGAGGCTTAAGCAGAGCAGGTCCAGGCAAAATTTTACTGCAGTGCCTGATAAGACAAAGCGCCAGTCAGTCAGTGGCTGGTTTACTGGGCAGTGTCAGAGAATAAACTGCAATTAGTAAAAATAACTTCAAACCAAAGTCTGGGAGAGAAAAAAAATAGAGGATTTTTCATTTGTCCTATATAAGTGTTGCATATTGATTGAGATAAGGACGGAAATGAACTTTTCACCTACTGGAATTCCCACTGGCTAAGGTATATAGAATAAATGATCAATTCCAATGTTGCTTGTCATCACATAAATTGTATGTTTAAGTCCTTGGACATTTACTACGTGGCTGTATTAACACTCCAAAAAGCTTCATTCATTTGTTGGTATAAACCACACTTCCAGTCTACTTAATCTTTGACAGACAGGTCTCATTGTCCCCAAAATCCCTCGCTACACAATACAACAAAGACTTAAATGACTCTGTAGGCCTGCTCTGCTACCCACACTGCTCTGCGCTTCCTGCCCATATATCCCTGGAATTCATGACCATGCAGATTACTAAATTACACACTAGGCCAGGGATTAAGCATGGCTCTTTGTATGGGAGCATCTGAGGTCTGGAAGAAGATTTTACCTGTCACGGTCTGTGCTCACTGGGCCTTGATGAGAGGCAGAAGGAAGCAGCGCTGCAGAAGATCACAAACGCTGGTGTGTGATAATCAGCGATCTGTATATGATGACAGGATAACCTGACTGTGGCTGCCCTGCACACAGGTCTCAGCAGCTTTACACAGACAATAACCAGCCTGCTATTTCCAAATCTGTTCAGCAACTTCTTCCTCCTTAAAATAAAAGGCGAAAGCATTGCCTGTTCTGAAAGATGGCAAGCCAGAAAATGGCCCTAACTGCACAAGGCAGAACTGAAAAGTCTAAGGGTTAGGAATGTTTCCTGCAGTTAAGCAAACATGCCAACAAGACAAAGGGAGGGGTATGGTAGCTTATCAGTTGTTTTAATTTAGCTGCTAATCAAAGCTGCAATTGTTCCTGATTATTTTCAGAAGGCTTAAAAGTTACATATCCAAAAGAATAAAAAAATAAAGCCAAGAAAAAAGCCCTGAAGTAACAGCTTAAATTTAAACACCTTAAGGATATTGGGTGCCTTTAATTCATTGCTTTTCATTTGAAAAAACAGAATTCTTTAGTAGGCCTTAATTTTGATGTCTAGATAAGACTGACGAGAGTAAAATAGTCTTTACCCCATTGTACCTTACAGAGGGCTGGCAACTCCAAGCTTTGGCTAAGTCTGTTTAGTAGCTCAGAAGTTAAAGAATTACTGTGACCAGGATATTTTACAAAAACAATGTATTTGCCTTTTTTTTTTAAGAGATAATAGGTGTTAATTACTTTGCTTTTCTTCTCTTTACATACATATTCTTAATTTCTTATAGCAATACTGACATCTTCCAGTTTTTATTAGTTATATTGATGTAGCCATACTGGTCTGAAAGATGATATTGCATTTCTCATGGTATTTTGCACTCACTTGGAGTGCAGTGAATGACAGGCATTATCTAGGGTCTGAGAGATACAAAGTTCACAGCATAGTCACTCCTATGGATTTGTTTCAGACAGCAAACTCTGCTAAAAAATAACAAATGGGGACCAGTACACCACAATACAGTGATGCTTTAGTTCAACATCATCCTATTACATCAAAGAGTAGTGTTACTACATGCCAACATGATGACATGCCATTTTAGAGGAACCAAAACTGTCTCAGATCTGCAAATAGCCTCCTAGCAGCTCATAAAAAAATGCAACCCCCCAGAAACCCTGGGATGACAAGCACTGGAAGCGGATCTGGTCTGCACAGACTCAGCAGGACTCTTTGGAAGTTGCTGCCAGTGCTTCTTTTGCAGCCAGAACAGCCACTGTTGAGCTACACAAACTACTCTAAGCCCTTTCCCTAGAGCCATCAGCCAGGGAACAACCATTCGACTGCCCTTGAGAAAAATAAGCAAAGCATACTTTAAAAGAAAAGAAGAAAAAAAGAATCTTCTATTGATCACTGCTGCAAACTGGCTTTGTATTTCCCTTGTTCTTGCACTGACTCCAATTTCAGTTAAACCACAGCTAGCTGCATCAATGTTTTTCCATGGGAGATTTTTTAAAGCCTCACACCATGCTGCATAGAGTGCAACAAACCGTGCCCTCAGCCCACACATACACACCACCCTTCACACACTAGGCTAAATTCTTGATAATCCCCATAGGCATTTATAACAGCCTATCTTTTAGCCAGCAAGAACAGCAAAACAGTGAATAGGAGTTTAAGCAGCCTCTTTAACTGGATCAATGAACAAACATTCACTTCTATGGAGTTTTAGATGACACAAAGACTCGGGTATCTTCTCACTGACATCCCTATAGACAAATAATGACTGCAGTGATGTACAGCCCTGATGTCAGAGACAGAGGATCAGGCATCGCTCCTTCACTGCCACTGCTCTTGCCAACACAGTCGATTTCTGCTTGGCTGAATCAGCACCAGCAGAAATGTTGTCTTGTATCTGGCACTGACTGGAAATGCCAGCTCTGCAAGTGTCTGCCAACCAAAGCCTGACAGGAACCATGCCAATGAAGAAGGTTAAAGAGTCAAAGCTTAAAAGCAGAATAAAGGAAAAAGAATCTGAGAAATGAAAGGAGATAATGTTAAGCAGTACAGAGGAGGCACAGCTATACTGTCCACCTTCACTTCGCAGCACAGGCTGAAGAGTACACATGAGGGAAGCCCACAGAAGTCAACAAACAGTTCCTACATGTAGGGTAACGTCCTTGTTTCCAAAGTGAAACTAAGCAGTAAGGATGTGCATCAGAGACTCTTGGTTATCATGTGAACCTGGTGGCCACTTCCTGGCCCCTACTGCTGCTCCAAATGGTAAAGCCAAGAAACAGTCCCAGGAATGCTGAGCTGCAGTCCCACAGGTGGTCATGGCACAGGCAGGCTGCAGAGCCCACATTTCATTTTCCCAGCTCTCAGAGACAGCGTGCCCATGCACAGGACTTGTAACCTGAACACCAGGATTTTGCTTGAGTCTCAAAAGCTGCATCATCATCTGTTTGCTTTCCAGAAACAACACTTTTCTACTGACACAAGTAACACTGCAATGTCAAAGCTCTTATCGGTCAACTGGAATAACAGCTTTTTTATCCTGAGGAAGTGAAATTTAACTACACAGAAACTTTGCTGAGCAAATAAAAGAAGAGAAAAACGTATTTTCATTGTCTTTGCAATACTGGATGCAGCAGCAAGTGGGAAAGAAATCTGGGACTTCTATTCTTCAGATTGTGATTTACCAGTATCAAACGAACATTACTTATTTTGATAGCAGGGTTTCTTCTATCACTACATCATTCTAGTTCTAAGAGCTCATACTGTATTTGTTAAAGAAACAATTAACTATTAACAACTATTTTATTTTCCTCTCCAGTGCAGCAATATGCGAAGTGCACATCCTTTTCCAAATATCAACAGCTTCAAAGGCTTTTTTCCCTTATCTCCAAATCTAGCAACCTTCCATGAAGGCAAGACAAATCAGTTCCCCTCTGTATTCAGCAGGCCAGCACTTGGAAAGTCAACACCATCTTGAAGATATCTTGTACCTTGCTCTGTAAATCAATCTAAATTATGTGGTCTACATACGTTCAGTCATCCAATAAGGGTCAAATTAGTGATCTATCTTTCTCTAAATTAAACAAAAGAATGCTAAAACTTGATCCTCGCTCTGATGACTAGAAACAGGACATTTCACAGAGTCATGTGATGCTTTTATGGCTCCTTAAGTCTGTTGAGAGCCTGCATGATCTGAGAGCACATTCACCCAGCCAGGTATGGCCAGCTGGCTGCTGCCCCACTCCACTCCAAGACCAGAGGGAGCTCCAGGGCAGAGGCCACTTAAACTTCTGTGCTTGCCTGAATCAGACTGTACCAACATACTCTCAGGCTCTTTCTCTGGCTCATGTTCATGGAGTGTCTTATCCTTCAACTCTGCTTGTGTGTACACTGGGAACATTTTATTTTAATTATACTGTGGACCCATGAAATGGATCTTTAAACGTCCCTATTAAGTCTGCAGCAAACACTAAACCCACAGTTGAATGCAGACAGATGAAAATCCAGATCTGCCCTTGTGTCCAGCTAGTTTGGGATCATTCCATGGTTCTGTCCCAGCTGTGTGCTTTTCTTAAAAATCAGGACATTTAATGCTTAGAAGAAAAGTTCTTTGGTGCAAGGCTTTTTTTGTTGTTTATACAAAGTACAACTGATCCTGATGTGTAACTGAGGCCTCAGGCCCTGCTGTACTATAAATATTGAAAACAATCATCAGACCAAAGAAATCAGAGTCTTAGCACAAATGTTCCTTTTAAAATACGATCCAGTTGGATGGCGTCTTCCAGTTCTGCCGGAAATAATGTTTTACCTCCCACTTTAACATAGCTGTTACAGGACAGATATATTTCTAATTTACTGGAATAAATTGATTCTTCTACAGAGAAGAGAAGTAAGAAATCTCTGTAGTACTTCTAGTAGCATGCAAGTTGAATGCAAGGAAAAAGTAATCAAGTAATAAGTAAAGAAAATTTGATTGAAACAAAATCTCATCCACAATTAAATTTCCTGGTAAAGTTTCAATACAAAAGTATTGTGAAAATCCAACATTTTACCACTGATATATCAACAAAATAGTATCTCAAACACTACCTCGTGTGGCAAGAACCTAAAAAATTAAACTAAGCAGACAATTTGTAAATATACTTTTTGTTTAGTCTGGAATACAAATTTTATACAGCACATACAACTCTTAAATCCTATCCAAACAAACTCAGGGGCAAAGTAGATTTTAAGAGTACATACCTAGAAATGTAGATTTCATTTACTTCCAAAACTTGTGCAAAATATTTGGAAATTAATTTAAACATAGGAAGCATTATCTCAGAATCACCAGAAAAAAAGCAAAGCACATTATTAGTCATAACCACATTTCATTACTACTTCAGCTTGCAAGAATAAGACTCGTACACTCTTGTAAGACAGTGGTTAAAACATCAACTGCTGTAAAGCTGAAATGAGATCAAATGCTACATCTTTGGCAAAATTAGCAAAACCTACTAGTTCTGACAAGTGGTGCTTGCTACGGTTTTTGGAAACCCTCCAAAGTGTGTAACTTGAATAGCTAGTTGTGTTTAGGAGGGAGTTTCTGATATGCAGTGACATTTAGGAGCAAGCAAAGGGCACTAGATCTTAGAAACGTGTAAATTTGTTCCGAGGCATATTCAAAGTTGTCTAAGACCCCAGGCCACAACACTCAAGAGACACATTTAAAAGTCTTCTATGTTCACATCTCATGGTGAAGTGAGCAGATACTTGCTGGAGTTGAGTGCTGCTCAGACAAGCTCTTGCTAGATTTGCGAAATGACTGGACAGCAGCAACATTTCCAGTGTTGTACAGACAGACCAAGATGAGAGAGTGCACTAAAAAACACTGGTGATGGCTTAAAACTAGTGCTCCCCAGTGTCCCTAACCAAATGCTCAACCCAGGATGACTATACATAAATAATCAGCTTTCACTTTGTTTAGCTATAGCTTTCGTTCTAAAAGTAAAGCTTTTCACTCACACTTCTGTAGTTTAAAGAACTTTAAGGTTTTTACATGTTTCTTCCAAGTGATACAACTGTTAAATACACAGATAATCAGTGTTTCAACACCAAGAGCCTGGATTATCCTCTGCAAAATAAGTTTTGGCTTTCCTTTTCTGCTTTCTGCCTAGACAGTCAAACTGCTGTCACTCCATCTCTACTTCTGGACATCCGATTACATATGCATAGTTACATCTAAATATGCAAAGTAAGGGTAGATCTACAGCCTCTCTTAAAAAAAAAAAAAAAAAGGGATACTTTACATAGCCAGCACACCTGAAACACTGTAATCCAGGATCCAATGCACTTAGCATTTTTTCGTATAAATCTAAAATAGCATCACCAAAGTCAGCCAAGTGACTTCTTAATCCTAGCAACTGGTTTTCACCAACATAAAAAACAGACCTCCAGCAAAGTTAAACCAGGGGAAACTGGTATTTCTCTGATATTTCTGACACTGCTCTATCTGAGAAGTGTAGAAATGCAGCAGAACCAGAGTGAAATCAAGATCCGGTATTCACAAATATTTTGTTAGTCACAATTTTAGAAATGTACTTCTAGAACTGATATTTCTCCATTTAAAACTCCCTGGCATATACTCAGTAATTCAGTCAGCTCTGAATCTTTAATTTGGAAAGTTGAAGCAAACTTTCCTTAAGACCTCACTAAAACCCAGGTGTTCTGGATCTTCCCCATACAACTATAGTATGAGATGGAAAGTAAACAGTCTAATCCGTGAATAAATATTTAATAAGACACTTGAGTCTGGAGCAAAATGCAGCTAACTTAGTGTTCCCTCGTTAGAACACAAACAGATTAGTTGCATGACACAGTGTTAGTACAAACTTTCCTTGACTATAAACATTTGCTGATGTATTTCACCAATAATGCAATGTATAGAAACAGAGGAAGGATTTACTCTGAAGACTGCATGTGAAGGTTGCAATTTTGCAACCTTCTCTCACCTGCTGATGCCTTTTCCTGAAGCATCTTGAGAAGTTCCCTACGCAACATTCTCCTTTCTACTGGCAAAGAGGAACATGACCCCACTTAAAAATCAGTGGCAGACAGCAAGAGAAGTTGGTGTTGTGCTTCATGTATCCCCATAGAAAAATCGCAGCCTAAAGTCACAACAAGTATTTGCTAAAGACAATTCAGATGGGACCAAGAGCAGCCAAAATTTTTTGAGGTATTAAAAATGTATTGTTTCATCTTAGAAGGAACTTAAAATTTCTGTGTTATTCTCCTTTAGAAAACAACCACCGTAAGGTGAGTAGCAATATATTTCCTCTCCCATCTTTTGTATTAATTCTATTCATCTTCAGTAAAATCAGACCATTTTTGTGTGGTCTTGTGATGAGATAGTATGAAAAGACAGTCATTCTGTCAGAGCTTTTTCCATACAAGTTTTCGTATGCCAAAACCAGTAATATATTAAAACCACATTGGCCCCATTGCTCCCTAATTAATCAAAGACTGAAGAGAGGCAGCTTCTTCACAGGGTGCATTTCTATTGCTGATCTGTTGAGGGAAGGCAAAGCAGCTACAAAACCCATGAAAGCGTAAGTCTCATAACTCTTCTGTTCACAGTTTACGTCACATCTATTTTCAGACCAATATTTCCACACATAAAATAAGTACATGAGAAATTATTTAAACTCTTTGTTGAAGTGAATCAACTTACATTTAATAATACAATCACTTGCCCTTCAAAAAGCCAATTTTTCATTGTGTGCGGTCATGATTCAACTTAGATTCTAATGTGGCCAGAAACAGAAATTAGAGACTTATCAGGAACTTCAGTTGCCTTTTTACTAACAGAATTTTCATCCTCAAATAGAGTGCCAGGCTCCTCTCTGAGCTAAATTCCATCCATGGGCTCTGCCATTTTGAGTAGCAAACTTACAAGACAGATGAACACTGTATTTGAGTGTAGACCTTTCTCCAAGCTGCAGCCTGTGCTGTGCTGCACCCAGGCAGGCAGGTGCAGGTGTCTGTGTAGCTGTGGGCGTTGGGTGACTTTGGCTGGACAGCAAAGGAAAGCTCCACACTCGCTCCCACACAACCGGGAAGGGACAGGTCCACGCTCCCAGTCTGAACCATAACACTCAACATCCTTTGCAGTTCCACAGCACAACCAGTGCAGCAAGAAGCAGTTGCCCCTCTCTAAAAGACAGGAAATGAGGATTGAAGGGAGCTGTGAGCAACCTGAATTCCTGGTGGCCTCAGCACAGGCGTGCAAGTCACGCACTCCTGCCTCAGGGAGCTCTGACCCACGCTCCTGCAGACATCCAGGCAGCCCTGGCACAAACAGCTGAGAGCAGCAAGACGTGCAAGTGGAAACAGTCACAGGAACATGGAACTGTTTTTCCAAGGTCATTATTCCAGGTCATCTAAGATTTTTATGGCCACAGTCTGAAGCACTGAAAGCAACCCCTATTAGCATAGCTGGCTACTAAGATAATAATCACAGCTGTACCATTAACAACATGAAAACCGGTCATTGCTTTCTTTTCAGTCTCTCATTAACAAATAGGGAAATTATCAAATTACTTTTAATTACAGAATTAAAAATTACATATTATCAATTATCAAATACTTGTTTATGCTCATGTAATTACCAGGCAAAAGCTAGTTGTACAACATGCTTTTCAATATAGAGGAACAAAAGTGATTAAAAAAATTGTACAAACATGGCTTTAGATTTCAAGTCAAATATTTTTAATCTATTAGGTTTTATTCATAAGTAAGCCCAAAGTAGAAAGGGGAAATGTAAACCAAATGCTGAGCTTGTTAGTAAAGCGTAAGTTAAAAAAAAGTATATGTATATGCCAGACAGTTCTTATCAGAGGTAAGTCAGTATTCCTCAAGATTCTTTATTTTTGTTTGTCACAGTTATTTGTTTCTATGTGCAGTTAAAACAGAGGAAATTTAATTAAGTGCAGATTTATTTAACAAGGATGTTATTTTTTTTAATGAAACACACTCCCACTTAAACTTCCCTTGTGCCAAGACACGTATCTACTGAAAAAGTGTAAGACGGAAGAAAAGAATTAAAGACTCTGTGTAAACTTCATTTTCTTCTGCAGGTTTTAAACTTTGAAACACCATTAAAACTCGTACAACAAGCACCACAATCACTCAGAAGCTAAGACATTTTATGAAAAAGCAATAAAAATCCCAAAGCCATTTCACAAGGGCAAGAAAACCACTATTAACCACTTCTGAGGAGGCACTGCAAGTGACAGCCTGGGAACATGGCAGAATTGTGCTGCTCGAAGAGCAGGTCTGGAAAAGATCACATATCTGAAGGTTCCAAAGAAGACTATTACCCAAGATAGAAGGATCATTCAAGCTCCATACCCTTGAGGGACACACAGCTTGGGTTTTTTCTCCAGGGCAAACTATACTGTGATACTGTAAGACAAGAAAAATCATTATATTCCTTCCTTCTTCCTGCCCATTCCTGTTTGTCCATGTGCTGAAGAGAAAATCTTCAGCTCTTTAAAGGAACTGATCTGATCAAAAACTCAGTATTAGGAACTTGTGTGTGTTTCTAGCACCCAGCTCACAGTGTTCTTCCCAAAACCTCCTCTCAGGGTAACACCCTGCACTGGAACTCAGTGAAGTAGGATGGCCACAGTTCTGAAATGCCACATCAACTCAACACAGTCACAACTGAGGATCATTTGCAAAATAAAATCTTAATTTTCCAGAGGAGATGGAAATGCACTTCCTTCAGCTATAACATCCTGCCAAACACTATACGGAGCATTCACACAACTTTTCTAAACAAGTGTGAAGAAAAATATGTCAGGAGGTACTTCCCTTGAAATTGCTTCCCTCACACAAATTTTGTGTAAAATTCACATAAAAGGTTATTTGAGCAGTCATTGTTAGAAGCCTGAAAGCAATTTGCTTTAAAGGTTTGAAAATTAAAATCCTGGCTTTCTTACAGATGTTGGGAAACCCCTCAATAACACCAGTGGATCCCAGCTTTCCTCTTCAGTCTAGATTCAAGAGCTGTTAATACTGGTACACAATACAACAAAAGCATGTGACAGAGCCCAGGCACTGCTTACAGCAAAGACTGTCTTAACAAATGAAATAAATTTAAAGACACCTAAATGTGGTACATCTGACACGTGATTCTGCAAGAAAAAATAATGCAGAATACAGCAGCTACCTTGACTCTGTGAAGGAAATCCTGACTACCCAGTGTACAAAATACAGTCACTGCAAGCAGAACCTCTATTAACCCAAATGTTCTCAGGAGTTAATGCACATTCTGGCTGATAAAAGACAAGGGAATGGTTAAACTAGATTAGTTCAGGTTTTAGTCCTGATGTTAGAAAAACAAGTGAAGTTTAATTACTTCACTGCTCTGGAAAAGGTCTGGAGATAACACTTATGTCATTTATTGTTTCAAGACAAAACATTAAATTTCAGGAAAATTTCCTTTAAGGTCCCAGGAACACTGATCTGAGTCTGCAAGGAATCACTGGGTGTTCCATTTCTAGTTTTGTAATGCTTTTGGATTTACAACTCAAGTGCAGCTGGAGTTATACAGGGAATGACCACCTGCTGCCTTGATTTTGCATGCAGACTTTATTTCTTTATTTTGAATTTGCTGTGAGACAAGCTGGGCTGTATTTCCACTGTTAAGGATATTCCAAAGGTTAACATCCTCCAAAAACATTTTGTCCTTTTAGGAAGATATGCCCTAATTAAAATGAGACAAGGCAACCTCTTCTGCTATCTTCTCTTTCAAATGTCTCTCAATTTGGGGAGAAAATATACTCCAGAAGAACTGATTAACAATTTTCAGAGGTCTCTTATTAAGGAGTACAGAGAGCTAACTTTGTAGAGTTTTATTTCAAATTAGTTTCTATTAAGTTACCCACTTGCCTGAAAATAGTTGAGTAAGTAACAGATGTCTTCAAGAAACATATAACTAAAGCAATTCTCACAGAGTGAAAGCACTTTGGAGCATCAACTGTCTCCTACCGAATGCTTGTAACTGCCCTGCACTGCAGGACTTCCCCCATCTCAGCTGGATCCTCAGTCATTAGTCATCACAATGAAGGAAACGAGACAACAACATCATGTAGGTATTCAGAACACACAACATAGGAAGGGAAATGAAGCTTCACAAAGAAGAAACAAAATTTGTTTAAAAAATTTGTAGAAAATGCCTATTGCCTACATTTCTCATATAAAAACATCCTGATTTACATTCCAGATGTTCCTAAATAATTAATGATGCCAGGGTAAGCAGTCCTCAATATATTTGGGGAGCTACATCAAGCAGTGTTTCCAGTGAGATTGCTGGTATGCCTGCACTGTGACCCCCAGGAAGGGCTGAGGGGAACATTCCTGCACCTCCCCAAGCCAGTGGGAGCCAGGGTGCTGTGCATGTCCCACGGAGTATCTGCCAAAGTAGTCAAGCTACAACTTCTGCACTTTGGAGAGTAATATCATTGCTCATCAATCCAAATCACCATCACTGCAGTCAGGAGTTCAAGTTACAAATAATTAAATAATTATAAACAAAAACACCCCATCGCACTTTATTGAACAGGATTATTTATCTTGCAACTGTCAGGAGACAGGACGCCTGGACCCAAGACACTTCTTTGGTTCTATGACCTACATTTACTATGTGTAACACAGAGATAAACTCTGAAAATTGCTTTATGTGGTGACTTTGCCTTCCCAAGCATGGGCTCTGCACGTACACTCCAGGAGCTTACAGTTCTTTTTACACCTAATCCCTAAGTGTAGCAGTTGCAGCAAATATAGCCATGGCAGGAATACCCTGGCTGATGCATTTCTTTCTCTTTTCCCACATTTTAAAACTTTGATTCTGTTTTTAGAACCTGACAGGAAACAGAACTACCCAGACACACAAGTAGGCAGATGGTGCTGGTCTGGCTATAGAGATGTGAGCAGAACAGATTTGGTGCTGAGGGGGATTTGCCACTGTGCTAAAATCTATCCCAGCTTCAGGAGCAGGTGAACCAAACACAGCTAGGCGATAAAGCAGAACAAGTTTTGCTATACTGTTCCAGCAGAATATTATGGATGCAAATACAAATCTAAGAGATCTGTCCTAAGAGACAGCAGCTTTATAGAACTTTGAAAACAAAATTCAGTGCAGAATTGCACCACCCTTAACTGCTAAACACTGAGTACTAAAAAATTCTTCCTTTACCATACACTGGGAATCTAGCACATGCTGAGTCATTTTATTAGACAGCTGTTTGATAATTTAAAAGAAGTACATCAAGCTTTAAGAGACAGCCAGATGTTTCTTTTTAATAGTCCTTCAAAAGTTGTGCATTATTTGTACTGTATTTATTGTAGATCAAATCCAGAAATTTTTAAATTATTCTAACTTTTAATAAGTTTTGGCAACACTCTGCTGTTTTTTATAAAAGATCCCCCCAAAAAACTCTTTCAAAAATCACCTATTATGAATAAGGACATTTGTATCTGTGCTACTTTTCAGACTCCTAAAATGTTCCTTTTTCCAAAACAAGTAACTGGATGAGATATCTGATACAACTCAAGGAATCCCCTTCTTGCTATAGTTCACATCTTCCCTTCAAGTTTGTTTTCTATGCTGGCAATTCCACAGAAGGTCAAAGAGTATGTAATATGTCACCCATCAAATCAGGACAGTTCTGAAAAAATGCTTGTTCATTAATGGATTTATGACTTATTATAGAGCATCAACTACAATGTCTCTAAACAACAGCTTAAAATGAGTAGATTGGCAAATGCCTGAGTATTCCTCCTACTTGTGCAAAATTAGGTCAAGGAAAAGATTACACAATTTACACTTATACCCAGATCCTCAGCCAAACCACTCCGTATGCTACATGCTATTGGTTCTTCTCTTATTCCCACTATGTTCTCTTATTTGGATGCTCCTTTATTTGTCAGAAAAAAATTTTAAAAGACCCATCATTCCCTTTTCTTCCTTTCTTTCAGTTTCTTCACCATCAAGTGTGCAGAAAGTCAGCCCTGACACGTTGCTGGACACCAGCAAACACACACGTTCCTCACTCACAAGGAGACAGCTTCTCCCTGTTCTCCTTGCCTGTCACTGATGAACAACTTACAGTCTGTTCCCATTTCCTAAAATCTCCAATCCCCTATCAGGAAAATCTACGATTCACCAAAAATACTGCACATATTACCCAGAAAACAGGTATGGACAGCTACCCTGAGAGATCTATACATTCAGCTTTACTTCCAACTAATCGGCACTTCAGCCTCTTTTATCACTACAAACACAGTTTTGCCTGGTTAACCATCTCCATTGTGTGCTCTATCTGGCTGCAGGCTCCATGACTGGCGTACTTCCTGCCTATCTGTTGCCTAATTAAGTTTGCTTTGTAGTAATCCCTGCTGTCGGCTGTTTTCCTTGTTCATGAACTGGCTAACCTGACTGTCAGCCAAATCTCTTTGGCCTGGGCCTTGCTCACAGATTGGTTCTGTGATCCTTCTGTTTCCAAAAGGCTGACTTACTCAAGGGATCACACTGAAAGTCTCTGTCACACCTTTCACTTACTGCCAGCGGAAACTCTTTAAAAAAGACTCTTGTTTCTGCAAAGAGCACCTCTTCTCATTTTAAGAAGCTTGAAAAAATAATTAGTACCAGGAATATTCTGAAACCATCGCTCTTAGAAGATGGGCAAGTTTTGGAATGGGGTGAGAAGAAAGAGGCATGACGAAAACGAGATGTCTATGAGAACTTAACCTGGAGAAAAAGGCTACCAAGACATAGACTAGGTGGCAAATATCATACAAAAGTTATATAGAATGTGCTGGAAGAACAGGCCAATTGGGTCATTTCAACACAGGACATAAGTTACCTCTTCTTGTCTATCAAATGCTTGGAGAGGAAAGTCTTGTGGCATTTCTCAGATGTAAGAGGGCATCAAAAATCTCTCTTCAACTGAGACATCATTGCGGGAATCATTACACAAAATTCTACAGCTTTTGTTAGGCAAAAGCCCAACAAGCCAATTACATGTTTCAAAGACTCACAATAACATTTGTCTTTCTTGTCCTGGGCAGGACACTAGAGAGTTTATCTTCCTACAGGAACTCTGAGTTTTCTTTCTGACTGTAAGGTGGAGTGGCTGACAGAAAACAATTTCAAGAATATTTACAATTCTTCTCCTAGAGTGAATAAATGAATAAACAAGAGAAAACTGAAGGGTCAATGTTAGTCCTGTTCTAAGGAGTTATGGGGCAAGAAAAACATCACAGACTCATCAAAACCTCCATTCTATGGCCAAGAAAGACATAACAATTTTTACGAAGAAAGAATTTGGATACATGTTTTTAGTGTCCAGTACTTAGGAAGCTGGGGAGGTCAGTACTAGGAAACTGTTGCTGAACTCTGTTTTGTCCATATGGATCAAATCTGTAGCACAAATTTTCACTTTTGGTCTTGGATAAAGTGCCACAGATACAAAGTTAGAACAGAAGGTCGGTCTTGGCAAGGCTCCAAAGAGAGAGAGACAAGGCTGGCCTGGTTCTGTCTTCCCATCTGCCTACACACCTAAAATGAAATCAGTGGGAGTGATGGCATTGCCTTCAAGGGGAACAGCACGTTCCTCATGCAGGTTAGCAGTGGTAGCCATAGCAGCTTGTACAAACAAGAAATGATACAGTTCCTATTCCCAGGGCAACATGCCTGCACCCTCAGCTCACAGTGCCAGCACCAGAACAGAGAATCACGGCGTATCTTCAGATGAGGAGGACTTAGCACAGCACAAGGCAGAGCAATCAGCCTCTGTGCCAGCTGACCATATGACTTCCAGTAGTCATCTCAGTTTAAATCCATACCAGCAACTCCTCACTTTTGAGAAGCTCAATTTGAGAAAACTGGAAACTTTTTCAGGCTAGAACGGAGAAATAGAAAGGACATTCACTTGATACAGTGAGACTACACAAGCTTCTTCTTAAGCTAACTCACAGCATTGTAGGATGCAACACGGAGCTTTTTCAATGCTCCATTTGCTTCCAAAATAGTGTAAAGACTTTAAAATCCTGGGTTAAAGCTCACACGAAGCACAATTACTTAAACAGTGACAGATACTTCTTTGCTGGGCTTTTCTAAGCCATCTGGAAGTGCTCTATGGAGCACAGTTTGAGGGCCCGTGTTCTGGTTGATTTCAAAGTAAACACAGGTCCCCACTGCAATTACAAAATCTGCTGCCCTTGCAGGCAGATTGAGAAACAGTTTCAGGTCACAGAGTCACCTCACCCACCCTGGTGACACAGAAATGCTATGGATCCTGGTTAGTTTTGAAAGCTGTGGATATCTTCTTAAAGGGACATGTTTCCTAGAATATATTTAGCCTCACTTAGTACACACGTCCTTTCAGACCAAACTGCAAAATAAATCACAGAAACAGGATTTGCTACCAGAGCCTCCTTGGTTACCCTGCTTAAACACAATTGTTCAGCATTACTGAATTCTACGATGTCTGTAAGATAAGACGAGGGCCAGTCCCCTTGAGAAGTCTTCACAAAGAGAGATGATGTAAGACTGTGTACATGAACAGGTTAGATCTTGATAGCCATTGCATAAGGAACCCTTTCAAATGCAATGAGATCGGTTTTATTTATGCTGTTTTAGTATATGGTGTGGTTCTCATTAGAGAGCTAAGCTCAGTGTATTTAGGTTGGGTCAGAAGGACATGTACAATAATTGTTTAATGCTACATTTGGCAAAGTTTGTTTTATTACTAAAAAAAAATTCTTGGCAGTTGTTAAAAAAAGCAGCTGGCATGTAAGTTGTTTGACTATTACCTCATTTTTTTCAAAATATTGCCAGAACTACTTAATGACAGCGAACAGATGGTCAACATTTTTCAACGTTATAGATAATCCTCTTCCCAAATGAAATGATGGCATTTTATTTGTTTAACCAGAAGGGAATTTGAACAAGAATTAGACATCATTTACATATATTTCATCTTTACAAAAATAACTAGATAATGATCCCAGTATTACCTGTACCCGTACCCGTACCCATGGTTAGTGAATTTAGCACTGCTCACATCTTGGCATTGTCAGTTTGAAAGAAATGGCAATATCTCACAGTCTGGTTTGATTTTAATTGGTAACCTGCAGGCCATGGGTATTGAAATGGCAGCACTATGTCCTACAGCGCTTGTCAAGCCAGGTAGTAGGAAGCCACATAGAAACAGATAAAAGTTTGAACCAACAGCTTAACAGAATTTTGTCTCCAGCAAATATGTTTGTGTAAAGCGCTTCTGCAAAAATAATTCATTTTGTTGAGTCGACACTTCCAAAGAAAGTATGTTTCATCAGGAAATCCCTAACTGTTCCAAACAGAGTGATTAACCAGCTAAAGCAGACTTCAGCAAACCTTATTAAAAATACAATTTGTAATTATTACAATTCCATAGCAAAGAAACATCAACCAATCTTCAACTAATTATCACAAGAGAGACACTTTGTACACCCAGTATTAAGTTGAGGGGATTAGTTCCAGACAAAAGTGAATCTAAGATCTCTTGCCAATGCGACATTAGTTTATGCTAGATAACAATTACATTAATCATCCAAAGTTCTGACCTCAGGTTACACTGTTCAGTGCATGGATGTCAGGGATCTGTCTACCTTTTCTTCCTTGTTTGATCTGCAGTAATTCTATCAAAAACTCTGATTGTCCAGAGATAATTTACACTACATTTACTATCATCATTTTAACTTCAGAAAAAACATGGGAAATCTCATGTACCTCTGGGTACACTAACCTTTCCTTCAGAGAACGACCACATTTTTGAGCAAATCTCTCAATCTTACTCAGTCTTACCCTCCTACTCACAATGCTTTGCTTCACCCTGCAGTGTAGTCTTGGAGGACACAAAGAGGATTTGTTTGGTTGAGTGGGACCTGGTGAGGGGATGGGCTTCCTGGCATACCTGATGCACTCCAGCGGTCCTTCACTTCACTGAACCAGACTTAATTAAGTGTAGTGTCCACCAGGTCCTCGGAACCAACTGCCTCATTCTACAGATATAGCCACTTCCAACCACACCAGTTGCTAGAAACAGACTCTGTGGGGACAGTTTCTGAGACAGAACAGAGGTTCTACAATGCCATTAATAGTTTTCTAATTGATCATATCATCATATTTTAAAGGGCTTGAAAGAACACATGATGCATAAAAAATACACACATTATTTGACATGATTATATATTACAGAAAAAAAAATAAATATAATACAGCACTTCTAACCTGTAAAAGCTGCCTGGGACATAACCTCTCCGGAGTAATTTGTAAAGCCTTGGAAACAATTTTTTAACTTTTTTTCCTTAATTTCTTTTTTGGTGGAGGAGAATAAAAAAACCCAAAAGATTAGCTCCAGCACATGTTGAGTAAAGTTTAAAACAAACTCTAATATTGTTATAAATTCCAAGATAAGTGAACAGGCATCAGGAGAAGGTATACATGCAACAAGGACTGTGTCTGCTAGTTTATCTTTGTGGGTGTTTGAAAGTTGATGACAGTATATAAAAACAAAAAAGCCAACATTGTTATAAACAAATGCAAAATGAGCTGCAAAACGAAATGGTGCAGGCCACCAGCTATTTAGTGCTTCTTAATATTCTGCAAGTATGGAAAGTGCCTCCTGGTCCCTGCTGACTTATCTGCAGTGCATTTCTTGGCAAGATAGTCACCAATACAGCATGAAATTTTCAAAGGGCACTATCCCTGCCCATAAACTGTGGACAATCAGTGAGAAAGTGGAATAAAAAACACTCTTTTAAACACAGTAATTTCTTCTGGCACCTGTAGATCACTCACCTGTACTTGAACTAAACACATTAGAAATTCAGCCTTGCACTAGATAGGGACTACTATCAGAATTTGCATTCACCTCCTCACTTAACTTATAATTCAGTACAGTTGATTTTTTCACCTTTTCTCTTGTGCTTCATAGTTTAATACAAAGCACTTTTCCCACCCGTCAGTTGTTGTTCTTACAGATGACAGCGTGTAAAGTCTTGTACGCAAAAGTGGGTTCAGTAGGTGTGAGTTTGTGTTCAGACTGCCTCCTGCCCCAAAAAGGCTGCATGCACCAGGGTTCATTCAGGTACTATCAGAACAGAATTCCTTTTAAAATTGCCTCGGTTGGATAACTGATATCTCAGCTGGCCAGAAAAACGGGAGTAGGGACACAGAGGTTTAGAAGTTCTACACATTCACCTAGAGACTCCAGCTAGGCAGGGGCTCATGTAATCTCTGGGATGTTCCCTGGCATTTTCTCTGCACAGCACTACATCAACTTTCATATTAAAATCCGTGTAAGTTCTAACAATGCAGTTTAGGGGAACTGAACATCCATATCCAAAACTACTAGGCTTAAAATCAGGTTTCTGGGCTTCATTTGCTACTATATTTACTGATAAACTATCATATGACATGTAAGCTTAACTAGATATCATCTTGTGCACTTAAAAGAGCCACACGCTCAGTTTAAACTTTTAATTTGACCTCTGAGAAAACCTCTAGAAAAGGTCCTAGCTGGGACCCTTCAGTGAAGGTAACGCTTCTCCACCAAGAATTGGACTTCTGCACAAATCACTGGACTGTTACCCACAAATCTTTACAAGATAGAAACTGATAAAAAAGGGAGAATGGCTGCAATGTGGCCCAGGAGTTTGACCACTGAATTATATAGAGACAGGCTTTCACTAACTTATCATTAGATAAAAGAGCCAATTCTGAATCACTGGCTAAGATGAAGAATGCTTCCATAACAGATTTCTTCTTGGGCAGGCTTCACAGTAAATCACATCATATTAAGCTTCAATGCACAGCCTACAATGGGTACAAGGTAGCAATACGACCTTTCAAATTTAATGCAAGCATTTGGACAACAGAAAGGAAATTTTGCTCTTTTAGGAGATGTGCCTTACCACTCTGCTAGGAGAGCTCCCTAAGGGGCAGCCAGACAAGTACTGTACCACCCTTCCTTCAGAAAAGAATCTCAACTATTCCACAAATTGCTGACTCACTTTATAGAGATTAGTCTTCTAACAAGCTCAGTCTTAGAGATAGGGAGATTATAATGGTTTGTTGAGTTTTGGGGTGATTTTTTTTCTTTGTGTTTTTTGGTGTTTTAATTTATCTTGCACATAAACCAACAGTCTATAGCAAAAACAAGAACATGGAGATGTGGGTTATACACATCTACATCACATTTCTAGAAGTATTTTTCACTAATCAAGTAGTCATAGACAGTTTAGACATTTTTATTGCCTAAATAATTTTTTTAAAGTTTGATCTGATCAGAAGTGCATTCAGGGAGGACACTTAAGGACATTGTCTGTAATATTTTAATTAAGCTGTCAGCTTATTGTAATTTTTCTTGTGCTTTTTAGCTATTTCTTTCTTTTAAAAAGAAAGCTTAGCTTTATTGTGATCTGGTTAATTATGCAAAATTGACAGCTGAAACATTTTTAAAAATAAATTATGGATTCAGGGCATTGGCAAAGTCCTGTCTTCCATTTGCCTTTCTGAACTTAAAGGCTTTGCTGCAGTGGAGAAGAAGCTAGGCAGGAAGCCAAGGATAGCTTCAGGCTGTACAGTGTCCTGTAAGAAACAAGCTGTGCTGTAGGATACATAATCACACCATCCGCTTTCCCTTATCCTCTGGCATGGCAGGCCTCCAGTAGCTGCCTGCAGAGGTCCAAGAAGGTGTCAGGAGGGCTCAGCACACTTGATGGAAGTAGTGTTGTAAAAGAGAAAGTTTACCACTTGTAGCAGACAGTTTACTCCATGGACAGGTCTCAGTAGGACGGAACACGTGTTTAAAGGACTGAAAATGCCCTACCGATACAGGTCACATAAGAAACAAGCTAAAAGCCAAATGAGTTCTCAGGTCAGCAATGAAAACAGCCTAAAATCTTTGTGACATCTTAACAAAAGAGATGCCAAGAGCTCAAACTGCAAGGTCAACAGCGTTGTGGCCAGTTCAAACAATCAAGCTGGACCCCGGGAATGTAAAGAGACAGAAGAATGATGCTCACTGCTGTCTAAAGGTCAAAGCATTTACAGGATATTGTGTTCCAGAACCAAACTAGGTCTGTCCCTTACTGTATCTCATCACAAAAGGTGTTGAGCAATTCACTTTTGCTCACATTCTAGGGTATGTTGAGAACTTCCTTGCAAAGTTCCTCTGCTAATCTGTTTAGACATGTTTTCCCTCTGCCACATGATGACTTGAAAGAATTTTTGTATTTCCAGAGCAAACACATCATCAGTTATCAATTAAGCATTCACGCTCAACTCTGTCTACAATTAGAAAAAAAATTAAGCCCATTCTGACAATCATTTTTAAATAGCAACATTTTCCTAAATTCAGTCCTAGAAAATAATGACTTGAATATATACATACTTGTGTCACTGAAATAGACAGTAAAAGAAATCAGGATTGCTAGTGTTTAAATATGACTTAATTTCTTCTTTTTCCCTTAGAGGATGAGTTTTCACTATGATTTCAGGAAGTACAACTGATTAATTAAACAAGACAACTAGTATTACTTCTCTTCTCTTTAAGCCTTTCCAATTCTTCAAGTACCTACAATGTAGCTCTTTCCTCTTTTCATCTCCAAAAGCAAAATCTGTAAGGTTCATTTTCATACATGCTAAAATACTTTAGAGCTTAAGATAAAACATTAAGTAGATGGTGTCTGGACAAAAATTACCATTGCAATTGAAGGCAGAGTGAGGTCAGTAACTGCATTACCCTAGGACAGGAGATAAGCAGCTGCACTAAGATAAGAGTTATAGTATTTCCATGCAATCAAAAGAAATTAAAGATTTTTACAGAAATCTTGCTTAAACATTTGGTTCCTTCAAACAAAGACTTCAGAGAGAGAGGCTTTAGCTACACAAGCAACTTTCTCAAAGGGAATCGCTTAGATCCATTCCAAGTTCTTATTCCTCCACAACCAAATACACAAGTCAAAAACACTTCCACAAACAAACAGAAGCTATTACAGTAAGGCCTGGGCAAAATCTGTACTGGAAGCCCACACTACTTTGATTTTCCTAATTTTAATTGTTGTAATCTACTTAAAAACCACCTGACTTCTCTTGAACTAGGGCTCAGATCTCATAAAGAAATAAGATTCTATTGAAGACTCGTTACAAAGCAAGCCATTTGTAAATCTTTAGAACAGCTTTTGAAATCTTGGCCAGGGACATTTGAAATGCAGCTGGTCTTCACAATTTGTCATTTCATGAGGTCATTAGATTGAGAATTACACATATTAACATGATGTTTATTTATTTATTTATAAAAAGATTGATAAGAGGCAAGGACAATTATATTAGTGTAAACAAACTTACCCGTGCACCCTTCTCTGGAAAACATTTGCATCCAGCACTGCAATCGCGGCCCCCACATGGCCCACTGTAAGATTTCTTTCCACCCTGAAAAGAAAAAAAAAATTGAATTTCATAATTATTGTTAGCTGAAGATCTTCTTTAATTAAATTGCCTGGTTTCAGCACTTTTCACCTACATTACGTTTGTTGAATTTGCTGGGAAGTAAGTGGGCAACATAGAATCATATTTTAACTTGTCCATAATTGGGTCGTTTTCAGAATCACCAAATAAAGAGAGAAAGTTGGGTTAGAAATTCTTTGGGGACAAGTGAATTTACACAAGTTGGTGTTATTCTGCAAGGTGCTAAGTGCTTCCTAGGGCTATCAAACCCACAAAACGAGATGATGTTTTGAGATACTCGGTACACTATTAGACTAGGATCATAAGTGATAACTGTAACTTGTGCCTCAGCTATCCTGCATAAACAAATATCTCTACACCACTAGGAACTATCAAGACAAATTTAATCTTGGGACCCTTGCACATTTTCTAAGAACAAGAAGCTGCATCCCTGAACCACAAGAAGAAAGACTGTTGGATGAGAGAAAATGGCATTTTTAACTAAGAACACATGTGCAAGGAAGTGTGTAGGAAACCACCACGGATTTGGCTTTAAACTGAAAATATATTCCAAATTTGCTGCACTAGCATTAGTTATTTCAAGAATAATTACAATATTTATGTCAATCTGAAATCTCTATATCACAAACTTAATTCCCAGCTAATAGAGATTGTGACAGCACATGAAAATTAACCACATGAGTTTAGTTTAAAGAGTTTGACCTGCTTCCACACTCAGCAGGTTTGAAGTACTGGGCTGCCAAAAGCCCTATAACGCTGCTGACAACACTAAGTCCTGGAAAAAAAGCCCCATTTAGCACTGTAATTTTGTCACCCACTATGAACACCCTTCTCTAAGGAAAATTTCAGTGTCCAGCATACTCAGGTACAGTCCCTAAGGTTCTGAAAGCAATAAACATTTAAGCTTCTCATATCAAACTAAGTGGCGAGACAAGTTCAGACTGGAGCTGAACATTTCCTTACTAAAAGCATTCACAGGAAATATTTTTAAAGCCTTTAAAATTTTCTGACAGTGAGGAACGTGAAAAATGAAAGACAATTCGTGCAAGTTTCTCAACTTTTGAACTTTGAATCAGCTTTCTCAGAGAAAGTAACTAGTCTAACATCATTTGATCAGTCTTCTGCTAAAGGTAAAGAAAAACCCTCTATACATGCTGATGTTTACATTGCATTGCTAAATTAAACACCTTTGGGTTTAGGATGAACAGATATTAACAAAAAGCTTTAAACCCAACCTCCCATACTTCCCTATCTAGAAAGGAGTGTTATCTCTTGTTGTAAAATAGTCATAACAACCTTCAAGCAATTCTAAGAGACATCAAATACTAAACAAAACCCTATGAAGCCACTTTTGCAGATTTTCTGGCAGCTTTGTTCAGATGAGACTCCATTAGATACGGGGCTTTTGGACTACTCATTAAAATCCTGTGGTAGAGTCTAACACAAAACTTGAGCTGAAGGGAGAAGGACACCAAAAGAGAGGCACCGTAACGGGAAACACACCACAGACAATTCTGACTCTCAGCAGCAGGAAATAAAACAAAGAATGAAGCAGGGGTAAAAAAAAATCCCAAACAGCAAACAAAACAAGAACACCCAACTAGCCTGCAAACTACCCAATAGCAAAGAGGAGACAAACTGTATCCAGAGGTTACATATTAGACTGTAAGAGCATCTCCAAACTTTCTGCTCAGACAAGGAAACATCACCATGAACTTGAGTGTGCAGTGTGCAACAGCAAGGGCTCAGTACATAAAAACTGGTCCCTATTTTAATGGACACCCTGCTGAGAGGTCATTTCTTTGTGAACTTGTTCGTAGAGTGAAGTGCACTAAGACACAAATTTTGCCATGATTCTATGCACACTTCACAGTGGAAATTTGGACCCATTACTAGGCAATGTGCATCTCTATTCCTGACACTTGAACTTTCATTTAAACTCTTCACAGATGGCTTTCTGCCTCCAGGCAGACAGATTATGTTTTCCCAGACACTTATTCAACCTTAAATTCTTTAAAGATTTCAACTTCCAATCAACCTTTTCTCCAGATTATTCCCTGTTCCAGCAGTCCTTTGCACAAGCCCTTGGGGCTCACAGTTCTGTCCATTCTGCTGTTTCCTGTGAGTGAGCAATGGTAAAGAAGCTTCCTCTCACCACAGCTCTGGATTCCTCCAAGGTCACTGCCTTGCTCACTGTCTCAGAGCACCAATCCCTTGCCTCTGGTGGCACTCAGGTCCTTCCCAGTGGCAGAGGACTGGACAAAAATCCATGATTCCTTCCATCCCCTGGCTCCTGCTGCTCCCCATGGAGCTGCAGTTGGGAAATGTCGCTCCAGTCAAAATCCCACTGAAGTCAAAAGAAATCTTTGCCCTTAATTTATTGGACGTTGGATGAAACTCTCACTGAGCTTTATTAAAAACTGAAAATATGTTCCTTTTTTGTGTAAAATTGTGTTTGCCATGTATTTCTAGGTTCCTTTTTCACAGCATGAGGAGTCATTTTGCTCACTTGTGAATGAAGGCATTTGGAAAGGAAGCAGAGCAAAGCCAGTTGGCTCCAAACCAGGTGTTACATGTCCTGAGTATTTTATTCAGGGGAAGTAGCTGACATCAGACACTCCAAGACTATTTAAATAGCAAACAGCCATGTGCATAATATTTGTGAATACAACTCTAAAGGCTGCATATAAGATTCTAGACAACAGTGTTCTCTTCCGAAAAAGTTTAATACATTTTTTCCATTCAAATATGTGAATGCAAGGTCATTTAAACATTTACAGATTGTAACCTGAACATCTAAACATGAGCCTGTCATACTTGTTCTGTGTATGTATTCAGGGAAGAATGAATACTACTCTATGTTTCAGATTGATGAATATGGTCTTGAGAAACAATAAAAATTTAAAAAATAAGGGTATTATAGTGGTAAGCACACCATCAAAACAGAAATTAAATAAACCATTTTCATTTCATTGTATGGAAGCAGATCAAGATCTTGAAAACAAAGAAACAAATACAAAATAGCAGCACTGTTACAAAAATACATACTCTGAGATTTAAATAGTCATAATATAAACTGAGAACATACATACTAATTTTAGCTGAGTTATTTCAGGCTTACATAAGAATCACTAGCATGATTTCAATGTAGAAAAAACTCACTTTATTTAAGAAGTATTGATATGAGTGAGAAACTATTATTAAAAGAGAATCAAAATCAAGATTCATTGTAAGAACATTTTTCCTTTCCTGCTTCTGGTGCACCTCTATCAAGCATTTATGCACAGTTGATTCATGAGGAAGGAGTGGCATTTGAATCTTTCCATTGACTTCAGCTTGTTCTGGACTGGAGCCAAAGAGGGCAAAGAAACCTAACAGCTGTGATGCCATAAGAGGTGTCCCAGAATGATCATTCCAGCTTCTCTAGAGCAACACACAAGACAACAGAATAAAATACATGACCTGGAAGGACTTGGATGCAAGAAAAAAAAAAAAAAAAGAAAAAAAAAAAAAGAAAAAAATTGTATCTGCAGCACAGGTTGGAATAAACCATCTAACAAAGGACTTCAGAGGGAGACCTCCAGGAAGCACAGCTCAGGTGCAAAAGCTGCAGCTTAATTTTGCCTCAAAACCTCTGCTCTGTATCGAAGGATCAACTGCAGGAGAGTTAAAAATCTCTTCTCTGAAGACAGTGATTTCAATCAGCCAGGAAAATGATCCCAGAGGAACAGACTGAGAGCATGTTTTGGGAAAGGACTGCAGAATGGTTAAAAATGTCATCTTTATCACGAGGAAGTTAAAGTAGCAGTGGTGGAAATAGGCAAATAAATTGGAACATTTTAGAAAAGAATGGCAGCATGCAAAATTGGAGCATGTAAAATACACTGAAAAAAGAGCATACTTGTGATAAAAGAGTAAAAAAGGATGATGACAAAAAACAAGTTGATGATGACAGAACAGAAAGTAAAAGAATCTCTAACCTGCATAAAGAGATATGAGAGGAATGAATTTTTTTTCCCCAAGACTTGTCTCCAGTAACTTCCCAACTCAAGTTAAGTACAGATCAAAATGACAACAAAAACTTCATAATCAAAAGCTGGAAAGGAAATATAACGAAAACTTCTGCGATCTTCAAATAAACAACTTTCATATAGTTCAGAATCTGATGACTAATAAGGAAATAATATTCACATTACCAGCCATTCAGACATCCTTGCAAAATTTTACAGCAAAAAAATTAGTGAAACCTAATATCTCTGTTCACTTCATGAGCTGCTGTGATAACCTCACTCATTTTAGCCTTTATGGCCTTTAGGAGTTAAATTTATGTATGCAGACTTGGGTGGTGGCATAATGGCCATCTATACATTCATCAGAGAGGCAAATGCCAGCACTTTACATGGCCATCCATAACTGAGAAGGTACAGAAACAGGAAGATCTCTGTGGCAAGAATACAAAAACCAGCAATAGCTGTGACTGTCAGGGACAGAACACTGGTTTGTCTTATACTAACCAGCCAGAGGAAAAGACAATCTGGCACAAAAGCAAGTGTCTATCAGCTTCCATAAATATTTGAAAGAGATTTTAACTTTTTAAGAAGAGGGCAACCTCCTTCCAGTTAAAAGGCAAGAGAACTAACAATTTTATTCAACTGGTAATGCATTTTGACAGAGATTTATACGACACAGTGGCCAATCACAGTATGAGACAGTATCCAGTGACTGCCACTTCTCCTTTGTTGCTAAAGCAGTTCATGCCAAAGCATCACCTTCCCATCCACTCCAGTTCTAGTCATTAGCACCAAAAGTGTCTGGAAGGCAAAGCAGTGAAAAAAAACCCAACAAAACAACCAAACTCATGAACTAAAAATTGGTAAAACAGTCCTCAAGGTCTCCACTTTCTACATCTACAAATTTCTCCTATCGCTTGCTACATCAAAGTCTGGTGTAAAATTGTGAAAAGTATGAAATAGCATTTTTCCTTGCCTCTAACAGAATTTGAGTGTAAAAAACACACCTTCAAAGGTAAGAGACTGTAGTTTAAATACTAACTCATAAACCACCTGTAAAGCCAGGCTTTAAGCCCCTCTCTCACCCTGAATACCACCTTACTCTTCTCGTCCCATGGAAATTACTGGCCTCCAAACACTACAGCAGCAGCAATGTTACATACTGGTTATTCCATGTTAACAGATTTGAATCCAGCTCTGAACAGCTCCATCTTCAGGGCATCAGCCCCGAAAGAGACTCAGCTCCTTTGTTGTGCAAACAGTTCTAACAAAAGTATGAGAGAAGGAAAACCTTCACCCAAAGTTAAAGGAATGCTCTTAGCACTTATCATCAAAACACATCTCAGAAGGTAAACCAGCATGTATCCACTGTAATTCATCCTACAAATCTGTACACAACAAAAACCACATACTTTGAAAATATGGCAGCAATTTATTATTTGCATTTTATTTTCAAATGCATCATTTCCCAAAGCCATCTGTTAAAAAAATGTTTTTTGAAATGAAAGCTCCAGACCTGACACTTAAACAGTAAAACCCAAGGAAAACTTTGGTAGAATCTGGCCACACTTTTAGTGATACTTGTGGCAAAATGCTGATGGATTAAGAAGTGAAGGAAGGAGCTGCATCTGACCTCCACCACCAAAGCTGTCTACTAAACTATCTCTGCATCTTCTGGATTTGTGTAAGATGAAAAAAAAAAATCTCTGCTGTAACAGCTTCCTCTGATGGAGGCAACTGAGGGGTCAATGCAGCCTTATGTGTGGGAGACAGCTGGGACAAGGATGCCAGATCTGCCTGCTGGGGAGACACTGAAGAGCAGGATGAGCACAAGGAAATGCACAGGGAGGGCACACTGAGCCTGCTCACCAAGTGGCTTTTGAGCCATTTCTTCACATAGACAACTTGGACTGCAGGCTCAGCTGACTCAGCATTAAACACTGTCTAAAACACAGATGGAAGCTGCAAACTGGGAGCTACAGCCAATGAACCCTCACTGCACTTGAATCTAGTCCTCTGCTATTCTGTTTGCATCCTTCAGGGCATTGTCAGAGAAGTACAACTTGTGTAACCATCAAGGTCACTGAAGCCATCACCAATACTGTTCAAAGGAATACTGTTCATTTCCAACATTTTCATGCCAGTTTCTTCCTTCAAATTCTCTCCTAAACAAAGTAAATTAAGTTGTGGCAAAAACAAAAAAAAAAAAAAAAACAAAACAAAACCAAAAACAAAATCCCCCCAGTTCTGCTTTGTTTCTGCACAAATAGCACACATATCCACAATATTATTAATCTCTTTATTAACTATTACTTAATCTTCCTAATGAAAACATGACCTTCCCAAAAACAAGGCTGCACACTGCTATACATTGTTAAACATATCTTTAGTGAAAAAAACATCAAAAAACTAAATTCTACAATTCCATGCTTAATTCTGATGACTTCAATGAGACCAAAGAACACAGGTGAATGCCCTGCTAAACAGAAATCCACTTGGGCACATGCTGGCTTTGCTCAGAGAAGATCTCAGAAGCACCCTTAGGATACCTCCCTGAGCACAGAGCAGTCCTGCAAAGAAATCAGGGTATTCATTCCTCCTTCTGGATTTGCCTCAGCTCCCACAAAGGCCAAAGCAGTACAGCTGACTGCCCTTCCCTGTCAGACATTACTCTGAACAAGACATAGAAAGAAAAACCAAATTGTACTACTCCTTCTTCAGGAATAATCACCTTGAGAAAGATGAAAATACCTCTATGAGCATAAAAGTAGTGTTATTCCAAAATAGGAGGGAAGTGTGTGAAACTCTTCTATCTGACACTTTTATTTTAAATAAATATGCCATGTAGCCTTTAGCTGGAACGTGGCACACATTTCTTTTGATTAGCCCATAGGACAAAATAAGCTGTTTTGAATATTCCAGATTCCTTCCTCATCAGGATTAGGAAAAGGTTGCCCTCAGCACTGAATACCCAGGTATGTACATTTCCACAGACATTGAAAAAACCTAGACAGCAATGCTTCTCCACAGCAAAGTGACAGAAATAATCCTGATAAGTCATAGCCATTTTTATGCCTCTAGTATTTCCAGCATGCATGCATAGGAAACCTCCTGTATCCCCTTCCCGTGACATGGTACATAATAAAAATGCCTAGGACTACTTTAAGCACCTCATTATTCTGACAAATAATTCTTATTCTACAAAATCCATATTTTGGGGAGGGAATGCAAGCACTTCTCTTAATAACTGCAGTAGGGATTCCAAATCTGCATAACTAATCTCACACATGCCTTGTATTCAAATTCCTTGTCACATTATCAAGTCACTCATTAAGAAATGCTGATGTCCCATGCTTAGTTACCAGAGAACTACAGTTTTAAAAATGAAAATTATAAAGAAATCGGTTTTAAAAATGTTCCTGTAGCAAGAAATCATTGCTGGTGGGATCCTGTCATTAATAATGGAAACAATACACAGATGGGCTGGGCATCTCCATTTTACACATAAACAATTAGCTCTGCCTGTATCCCAAACTAAACAGCCACGGTATTTGTCTGTTCAGATTACTCATATACTTATCCCAGATTAAATTTCCAAAATAGATGGCACATGTCAGCTGCAGACAGGGTGGAATCTACCAAGAACCACTCTCATGAGCAGCAAAAGTTAGCAAAATATTATGGCACACAGACATAACGTTTTACCAGCTTTTCCAGTTCACTTACATTATCTACATCGGGTCATGCCTTCCTTTTGGGATGGGACAGATAAGGAATTCAGCAACTCGTTAGCTCTCACTTCAGCTATCATCCTATTTTTTAAATAGATGATCTACATCACAAGTTAGAAAAGGGCCAAAATGCCCAAACAGCTGAAAGTCCATATAATTATAGACTATCTAAATAAAAACTTCTGCAGTCATCTCCTGGAACTGTCAGAAGACTACCTGTTATAGTCTCAACATAATTAACTCTTTGACCTCTATCTCTATAGAGGTTCTATTCCCCTGTACTTTGTCATCCTGCAAATAAGAGCTGGGTTGTATGTGAATACACCCTCACTAATTCCCCTGGAGGTTTTGTCATTGACTGAAGCAAGGACAGAATAAAGCCACTGCAAATAGCACAATGAGACATCCCACTGCGGTTTAAGTCCTCTAGTAAAGATTTTCTACACCAGCTCTAGAAAGTACCACGCACATAGCGTGTTCTTGGTTAATTAAATCACAAAAGAAACCAGGGAGGCACTTTGGGCTCCACCCACAAAATACTTCAAAGAGCAGAGGCATGGAGAAATTGTTCTCCTTTAGGGGAAGAAGTTGTCTGCTACTATGTTTGATTTGGACACTGCACAATGGGTCCTTGTTGCTAACTAACGTTTGGGCACCGCAGTAGTAAACCTAATTAAGAAAAAAAAGTGAGGTTTTTTTAAAGTAAACATCTTTGGGGCTGTTCCTCTATCCTCTATACTATTTCTGGTGTACTATTTCTATCTTCAGGGAGTGGGACTTATCAAGTCACAACATGTGTTTCTCCCAGGAACAAACAACTGTCTCCTCTTGGCTGTTAATTACTTTGCACTCTTGATTGGTCATTTATCCTTTTTGAGAAATGTAAAATACCAGGACATCAGTACCACTTGCAAATGTCTTGTGCTAGCGTAAATGTCAGTAATAAATCAGTTTCTCTCTGTTAAAATTAAAAATAATGAACGATGCATATAGTAAATCCTGAACATTGTATATATATCTGCATGCACCTTCAACAAAGCAAACAAGTTAAAAGTAATAAAAGAGTAAAAATCAGACGTTGTTCATCTGTAGCCCTACAACTCTGCAAAAGAAAAGTAGCATAAAAGGCCCATCCAAGCAGCAAATGCAGTCTAAATGCCCTTTGAAGTCCAAAAGCTTCCCATTTAGTCCTCAACAGAGGATAAATCAGTTGGCAATTAAGAATTTTCCAACACCATAAAAATATCAGAATTACAAAGAATAAGCAACAGGTGGAAAAACATAAAAGTAAATTATGTTAAAAAACCAAGAGTATGCATTTGAGATATTATATCACCATGCAAGCAGGCTTACATAACCAGCCATGGATTTATTAAAATAATTCCCTTTTCTAGCCATAGTTGTAGACAGTGAAGCGACTTTGATGAGCCCTCCTATCATACTGATGAAAATAACCATATGTTTCTAAACACAGTTTATCTATAAGCACATTTATCTCAAAGTCCTCTACAAACACAGTGGTGGTCCTGCAAAGCATTTTTCAAACAAACCATCTCTGGGAGGAGACAGGGACGGCAAGAATTTTATCTACTGGAAATACTACATTTCATACATTTTTTTCATTCCATATGGAACAAAGGTTAGGAAAAAAATGCTGAAAAATTACTCTTTTCAGGGTAAAGTAAAATGGATGTTTTTGATGTTGGAGAAAGAGTTCTAGGCACACCTTTCATGCTCTGCATCAAGATCTAGGAGCTTGGGTTTCAGCAGCATGTGAACCCAAGAGCCTGCAGGCTCTGGCTGCTGATAATAAATAAATAAATAAATAATTTTAAAAGGCAGCCAGAGACCAGGCAGGTTTTCTACCAAAAAAAACCTTATTTCTCAGCATCCATCTACAGCAACAGATTCTTTGTAGCCTTTCAAGTTTTAACCGCAGCAGTATTCCCAGTGAAAGTAGCTTTTTCAAACCCATGCAGGCAAATAAAACTATCTGTCCATCAGCTGGAAGTGAGCAAAAGCAAGTAACATCCCAAAATGCAGATACAAATGGCAGGGGGTGAGGGGTGAAGGACACAAGGCTGGGAATCCAAGACTTTTAAATAACAGAATTAAAATCCTTTCTACATTCTGCCCAACCCATGTAAACACCTACAGCCAAGTCCACTTGCTCCCTATTCCCCAGCTGAGTATTTCTGGGTTGCTTTGAGAGATGCAGCTCCTGTACATTTTTGGGTACCCCACTCTCACTCTGCAGTCATGCAACAGTTCTGAGGGGACCTCATCCCCCAGGCCCTGGAAATTCAAAGAGGGACAAAGAAATATTCACAAAGGAACCTCTAAATTAAAGTGTGTTTTTCTGCACTTCTTTCTGCTCTGTAGAGCAGCAATGGCATAGCCCCTGGGAAAGGTTCCTGAACGCTGTCTCTGAACTGGCTGGACACACACACAGAACAAACAGCACCACAGTCCATAGTTTAAGATGATCACTCAGGACTCCAAGGGTTCTGGTTTATCTGATGAATCCAAGATGTAAAATCAACATACAATTTTATTACTAAAAAATGATCACACTTCCACTATACTTAAATATAGCATATAATGTGCACAACAGGATGTTGCATTTACTGTTCCAGCTGTTGGTTCAGACTGATTTTATGGGCTGCCCTTCTCATTTCACCCAGGCTTTCAAGCAACCTGTCCTTTCATGGTAAAACACCCCTTTGTAGTAATTCAGCCGGTCAAGCCCTTCCCTGCAGGGCACAACTGACTTGCTCAAGGATTCCTCTGCAGTCTGCCCAGTACATTGAGTACATCACCACATGGTTAAGCCAGATGTAAACTGGACAGCAACTCAAGAAACCAAAAAAGGCTCTGTTCCACACATTGGAGAAGGCCCTGGCTATCCTGATACTTCTCTTTCTAGTGACACTGATAAAGGAGAAGTGAGAAAATATAAACTGAGGTAAACAACTATAAAATGTCAAAGGAAATTTAAGTAGTTCCTTTGTGTAGCCATATATTTAATATACTCTTAGGCCTATTTAATTTCAAGTAACACCTCTGAGCAGAGTGGATGTCTATTCATCAGCTGTGGATGCTGCAAACTTCTGCCAAGCCAAAATGTACCATCTCCATTATGGATAATCTTACCTGTCTGGAACGGGAGAAGACAAAAAGCCTTTATAACATTTATCTAGATTAAACAGATCAGAGAGGGTATAGCTTGATGCAGTATTTTGACAGGATAAGAGTATGTTTGCTGAGGAATAGGTACTGATTAAATCTGACAAAGTGTGCCACGAACATTTCTCCCAGGAAACCAAAAAAGGACAAAACACAGAACTGACAGAATAAATGTATAATTTTATTTACAAATATCCTATTTTTTAGTGTGTTTCTAGGCTACTAAGCTGTGTATGAACTTTAGAATGATATATTAGAAAAAACAGTCATTAGCAATGTCAAAGTTAGCTAGTACTGGATAAGGGAAGAAAAACTGAGAGAAAAGGAAACTATTCTTAGCAACAGCTAAAAAAAGAAGAAAATACATCTTTGGAGACATCCTTATCACAACTCCTCAAGCTGAAAATAATGCAAACATTAATTTAATCTTTTAACTTCCTTTTTTTCCTCTGTGTAAGTAACACATTTTTTATATTTTTTGTTTCAGACATTATTTTATATGTGAGGGGGACAGAAAATAAGGCTTTTCTTTTCAGACTGTCTTACAGATAAGAAAAGGCATAGAGTGAGCAGGTGCAACATCAACTTTCAGATGTCTGGTTTGTCACAGAACCTGACATGAAATTTGAAAAAAAATTTTTTTCAGTCTTTACTAAACCTTGCAAAGGAAAATCTGTCACCAGAAAGACTAAAGCTATCTACAAAATTAGACTGTGGAGTCTGATGCAATTCAGAACAGAAATGCCTACTTAACATAATCTTCAGAACTCTTTTATGCCAAAGGCATAGATCTTTATCAATAGGTGTGTGTGCCCTTGCAAGCAACTATTTGAAATGGTGACTTGTTAAAATTTTTAACCCTCTAACCCCCATTTATCCCCTGGATACAGGACTGTCTAACTAAAGCCAGACTGCCTGCACTCTCATTTGGGAGATGGCAAAAAGCGACTCAGGAAGCAAAAGCAGCTAAAATGAAGTCCCAACCAATTAACATAAAGAAATGGACAAGGCTAAACAGTTATTTAATTCTGAAAGTCCAAGCAAGTACGTTTACAGAAGTTAGTTTGTAAAATAACCAAGTGCTTCTGTAAGAGCACATTCATTCTGTTTAAGGCATTATCTTGCTCTGTCTTCCCTGAAACCCACTAGAGATAATAATGGACAGATGTCACCTAAATAGAGAAAACCAATACAGCAGAGAAAAATCATAAAATTTCACTGAAATCAACATCTTATGACCTCTTTCTATATATGCTCTCAAGCAGTCCCTCAGATTGAATGCACTATTGTGCAGTTGGAATTGCTCAGACATGGAGAACTCAGAGGGTAAGACTTTTCAGTTAAGAACCAGCTGCCACCACATTCAAAATAAGTCTACTAAAAAAACCAAACCAAAAAAACTGAGTTACTGCTCAGAATGGACACTGTCACAATGGAAACCATATCACCAAAAAACTCATCTTAAACTTTCAAAATGTCCCAAATTGTTCTCTGTTTGAGTACATTTATTTCTTAGCTGTCAGGCCTAGCGTGATAATGGATGTTCTACACTACACATACAGCACCTACCAGTGAGAATAAAAATTGCTGTACATGCAGTGTAGAAAACACACTACTAGAAAATTCTTCGTAATTTAATATCCAACCTTGAACATTATCACCCAGAACAGCAAACCCAACAATTCATGAAAAGAAGATTAGTACTAAAATTTACTGTCTCGTTGAGCAACATGCTAGCTAAGCACAGCTGTCCCTCCTGAGAAGAAAACACCCACGCTATTTCAAACAATTTTTTCAAGGGCTTTGCCAGCTTAAGCAGCTTTTTTTTTTTGTTACAAGTATCATAGTAACATGACAAATATAAGTTTAAAGTCTAATGGAAGAACAAACAATTTTTTTTCTATATTGGATACTAATTTCTCCTATCTGTTTTTGTACAGCCTGTCTTGTACTTGCACTTGCATGCTATTTAGTTTCACTGCATTAAAAAAAGACTACTCCATTTTTTCCTTAATTGGTAAACTGGATTCTGACTTTTACATGGCTCCTGTTGAAAAACACCATGGTTTGTGACATGAAACAACAGATGTTCTTAAAATAACAGACTCGGATATTTCCAACTGCTATCACTCCCAGAGAAATGCCAGGCAGAGAAAGGAGCTGTTCTTATTGGCACTGGGCCCACCAGGGACTTGCCCTACAAAGTGCTGAGCACCCTGAGAGATGACAGCACACTTAGCAAATCAAGGACTATCTCAGAACCAACAGAAAATATGTCTAACTGATGAAAAATCGCTGTTTTACTAAGTACCAAACGCACGTGTAAGCACCCAGCACGGAACTGCAGCTGGGCAGCACTGCCAGCCTTGAGCAGATTCATTTGCAATGATGCTACACTTCTTTGCCCAGCAGGATGTTTTAATGGGTTTGTGCTGGTACCCTGTCTTCAAACCCTGCCACCCCATCTCTAGACTCTGTCTCTTCCCAGCTGACAGGGAATGTGGAACAATGACTCGTGAGTGGAATCTCAGGGGTCAGTCTGGACACAAGAAAAGTATCTTTGAGCCCTGGCTCAAAGCTGGCCATACCAGACCAACCCGGCCTCAGCCAGAATGAACTTCCCAGCTCAAGTCAGGTATATATTTGCAAGTGCTGCTTCTGTAATCGACTCTGTTCTGCTGAGACCACATCTGGAGTGCTATGTCCAGTTCTGGGCTCCCCAGATCAAGAAAGACAAGGACCTACTGAAGAATGTCCAATGGAGGGCTATAAAGATGATGACTGGAGCATCTCTCATATGAGGAAAGGCTGAGGGAGCTGGGCCTGTTCAGGCTGGAAATACTGAGAGGGGACCTCATCAATGCACACAAATATGTTCAGGGTGGGTGGCAAGAGGATGGGACCAGACTCTCTTCAGTGGTGCCCAGTGCAAGACAAGGGGCAATGGCCACAAACTGAAGCACAGAAAGTTCCATCTAAATAGGAGGAAAATCTTCTTTACACTGAGGGTGACCAAGTACTGGAACAGACTGCCCAGAGAGGTTGTGGAGTCTCCTCCTCTGGAGGTGTCCAAAGCCCACCTGGACAATGGGATTCTGTGCAACCTGCTCTGGGTGAACCTGCTGTAGCAGAGGGGCTGGATTAAATGATCTCCAGAGGTTCCTTCCAACCCCAACCATTCTCTGATTCTGTGTAATTATCTTCTACTATCTCACAATTTAACTCCTGTTTGAAATACAATGTATCTGCTAAGAAATCATTCAATCTTCAAATATCTAATGATGAAAATTCTATGACAGGACTAGAGGCAAAGTGGCTTAATTTTATGAAAATATGTATCCTTTCCTGTACAGAAGGTCAACAGAAATTGGTCCATTACATCAAATTCCTCAAATTCACTGAATCAGAATTTTTGACAGAAAAAAATTCCATTTAAATTTTTAAATGCAGTTGTGTTATTAGACAGCAGGCTAATTTTGAGAAAAAAATAGTAAATGTATGCAACTTGTTTTATTGAACAAGTTGGAATCATCTTGCTTTTAACTGTGTAGACGATGAATTGCCACGAAGAGTACCTCTTCTTTTTCATCTAGGTAACTCCATAGCAGGTACCGCTGTGAATTTTAAATTCTAAGTTTTAACAGACCTTTACTTGATTTACTTGTATTTAAGCTTTCCTGCACATAAATCCAACATCAGCCTTCCAGTGTTACATATAGTGGAAACTGGGAGTTAACAGCATTTCTGCTTAGCTGCCCTCCCTCTTTCAACCACGGCTCACCCCAGAACTTTATTTTTACACCTTTTATTTCTTCATCTGGTTAATCAAACAGGTCCTTCGCTGGCCTTTAGTCCAACCAAGTCCACTCACAAATCACCTGTGTTAATTTGCTGAGAAAGCTGCTGAGATTACCAGCAAGTATCATTCAGGAAGAAAGACACGCTGGTTCCATGGCAACATGAAAGTCAATGAGCCCACCTTGAAACCTGGAAACAATGGGCCCTTTCAGGGCAGGGAGCAGAGGGGAGGGACCGTGTCTTATTGAGATGTTGGGTTCCTTCAGATTGTTTGCCAGTGAGCTTTTTTTTTTTTTAAGGAGAAAAGGCACGCTGTAAATTTGTCTTGCACAAGTTCATTTGATTTTGGAGCCTACTACCAAGACACTGTTGAATTCCCCTCGACCAACCCCACCCCAGAAAGCAGCAGCACAGAGCACAGTGAAAGGCAACCTCCTTGCAGCCCTGCCACTTTTGTTCAGGGATTCACAATTGCAACACGACACACTGAAGAATTCTGATCCTATAACCAGAAAAAGGAATGGCCTCCAGGATAATATGATGTTCTAAGAAAGAAAATTTGGAGAAAATTTGGGAAAAAATCAGCAAATTTAGCATGAAAAAAACCCAAACTATCCATGTGAACTGACAGAAAACTTACAGACCTGCACTGAATTTCCCAAAGCCAGCTCTGCCCTAGCATCAGAACAGGCTTAGTCATATTTACATGTATTGCAATTTAGGAGAATATTTCAAGACCATGGCTGGTTTTGGCAGCCTTTCATTTTTGATTTTAGGTTTATCTCACTGCTTTCCACTGAGATTTTCTATATTCTCTGCATTTTCCTTGGAGATCCAGTCTAGCAATGATCCAAGTATTTGTATCAATATGTTGTTTCACCAGCTCAAAAGCAGTCACATAATAATGGGTTGAAAATCCCAGATAAGCACAAAAACTGACTCCTGTTTCTTATTCCCTGGAACTTTTGAAAATGCAGGAGCAGAAAGAATTTATACTTTGAACTGTCCAGTAAGAATGATTCTCCCTGCCACAGTGATTTAGATAACTTCAGATTAAATAATTTGCTTTTTAGAAGACTATTTTATTCATCAGTTCTCAACAGATGTGACACCCAGAGCTGCAAGGCTACAGCAGCCATGTACCTACAGATGGACCTGGCCATTACCTTACAGGCTATAATTACAGACCACAGCTACCTCACCCACCCATGTTGAGCACACCAGGTGTCTTTTGCCAATGAACACACTTCAGTAAATCTCCCCAGCCCCCTTTCTTCCCTGGGTGCTTTTGTACTTCAGCTACAGATGGCTCAAGAGACAATAAATGCACACAAGGCAGAGGCATCACCTTCCTGGGCTTGTAGTACACAAACACCCAAGAAACCTAAAAAAGCTCTAGAAAAGATTCTCTACTACAGCAGTAATAATTAAAATCCCCAAAACAATGAAACACAAATTCTGCTTCAAATTCCTGAAGATGCCAAAGCCATTTTAAATCAATTTAAGAAAATAAGGTATGCCCTGAAAGCCTTGTTTTCCACTCTTACTATGATTGTTCTTTGCAAAGAGGAACAACAGCAGGAAAAGATGAAAATCTATAATCTAGTGAGGACAATTTAAGTAGTGTTATAATTATAGTGAAGAAAGTCAGTACATAAGAGTGAGAATGCTTTGTGCTGCAGGCACCATTACAGCACTTTGTATAACATTATTAATGCAGGCAGAAATAGTACAGAGCAGAGACATTCAGTACAGCAGTCAGACTATTTCAGCAGGACAGACTACTAACACATGCACAGGACAATTCTAGGTAAGTATCAGGACTATTCACCTCTATTCAAATTAATGTCAGCAACCTGGAATATGGAAAAGGAAGAGCAGGTAATTTTCTTTGAAAGGACTGATCATCTGAGCTCACAACACTATGAAACAGAGAGAAATTTTCATAACAAATAATAAAGAAAATTATTGAAATGTATTTCCACAATTTCCTTTTGCTTAAAAGCCTCACACAAGAAAAAAATTCAATTCTCCAGGCCTGAGCTCTGAGGACATCTACAACACAATGTAATCACTGCATTATGCTCCAGAGGTGGATATCAAGCAACAGTGAGAAAGAGCTGTGCAGTTCTCCAGGCCCTGAAAGCATCCTGCTAGCAGCAATCTCCACAGCACACCTTCTGGGTATTTTTGTCACATTATCACCCATGAGACAATCACACACAGCACTATCTGGTTTCAGTAGCACTAGATTAAAAAGTATGTTTGCTTGAGAGGCCCTCTTTATTTGTACAGAACTTTGAAGTTAAAGTTTCCACATCTTACTTGCTTTAAGAAAATTATTAATACAGTCTCTGTTGAAATCATCAGGTATTTGTCACGACATGAAGTGATTGGAAAGTTGATATAATTAAAAACACCTTGAACTATTCTCTCCACCTTTACCACCCAAATGACATCAATATGAATTGCTATAATTCTTCCTTCCTCAAGCTGAAATCTACGTAACAAAGGACAATGAACAGATTTTGAAGGGATGGAACAGTTGTTAGTAGGTTAGTTAGAACAGTGTGTAAACAGCTACAAAACTTTTCTTGAAGAAAACAGCACGTATGCTTAGGCTTGTCTCAGCCTGATGCAACAAGAAACTGGTGCTATGTTAGTCCTTAAACACAAGGGACAAAACACATCTGCTGTGACAAAATTCATATTCTCACTGAAAGAATTCTAGCAGGCTTTGTCTCTTCACTCTGTTCAGTCAATAAAAGTTTGAGTAAGTTTTTGGTACCTGAATAGGCCAGAGTTAGAGTTTGATTTGGCAAGTTTTATCATACAGTTATCCTTAGTGTCACATTAATCCCTCTGGACTGCAGGCTGCTGCCCCAAGTCTCATTTCCACTCTCAGATTCCTCTCCCTGCCTCTTGATTCCTCCCCCATTCCCACCTCTTCAGAGCCAGCAAACATGAGTCTGTGGTAAGAGCAGGGCAGAGGAACAGCAGAGAGCACTTTTCTATCACAACAATCAACAGATCTCGCCCTCCAATCACTTGATCCAGCACAACAGAGGCAGGAAACCATAATCAGGACATAGCACAGCCCACACTTAGATCGGATTAAGTGCAATGTAAGACTGAACTTCATAGTAGACAGGGGATACAAGGTTTGAATTTAAGTATTCAATTGTATTTACTTCTCTCACTTTGATGGGCTCAGCTCCTCATGGGATTAGCCTTTTTCTTTGCTGGGTGCACTGGCATGAGGGGCAAAGAATCTGACCTCACTAAAGATTTGCAAGGACTTGTGAATCCTGCATTCAGAGAGGTCAATGGAAACTTCTGACGGACTCCAACAGAGGCGAGATTGAGCTTGTTACCAAAACGTCCTTCTCAGGCAAATTCAAATGCCATTTTATCTGGTGACTGAGTATAGGCTGTGTCTCAGGGGAGTATTTTGTACTCTGTGCCCAACCCTAAGTTGATATTTAGACAAAGTACCTTGTGCATGCACCAGAAATTGTATTTTACATATATATACAAAACTGTATATATGAAACTACTGAAACATTTTCCATACAGCACACATTTTAAAACTATGTAGAGGGAGCAGCCATGAACAATATTTAACTATCGTTTTGAGTACGTTTACCTTTGTGTTTACCAGCAGCAAGAGAGGATCTGTGGATTCTAAACACAGAGCTCCACAAACATTGTCCATTATAGAAACGAAGTAGTTTACATACTCAGCTCTATGCTTCCTTTTTATCTCTCATTAGTGATCACAGAACAAAACTAATTTTCCATCTCTTGCACATGTTACACTGCTGCTCCCTAATATTTGGGATTTCCTCTGAGTCATCTCCTGCCCAGCCACAGGAAAGATCCACAGCTATTCAGCTCTCAGTATCAGGGGATTTCTTCCTATTGAGGGTTACTTTATTTCCATAATGTAAAAGACTTCACATTTCATTTCAGTCCATACCAAAATCCATGCAGGGCAGGGAGCAGTGGGTGTACCTGACACACAAGATGACTGTACAAACATGCCAAGGAAGGAGCTGCAGGGCAGCAGTCACTGCACACACACACTCCAGCCCAGTGGTCTCACACCACTGAGCTGGGGTGTGGAGGAACTGCTGATGCTGTTACAAGAGTGGAACCACTGGATTGCTTATGCTGCTCCCTCCTGCACAGAATTTTAATATAAAGACTATGTATGGTAGGACAGCATTTTTTCCAGCAATGCATTAGCTACTAGACCATCAGAATCACCATCATATGACAGTAAATAGTTATATTGAGATTGATAAACTTCCTTGCCTCAGCTGTTGGAAGCTAAGCCAAGACTAAACACATTTGTACAGCACTAGTAAACTTTCACCATTTGAATAGCTTTCCTGTTATTGTCAAACCTATAAGCAAATAATCCTTCTGACTGACCATATGGCAGAAGGACAGCAGCCCAGAGAGGCAGCAGTATGAGAGTGGAATTTCACATGTCAGTACAGTTTTGTAGAGGCCTCTCACAAAGCAAAGAACAGCCAGTCCTTGTAATGAAAGTTCCAAGAATGTCATTTTAAGAACAAAGTGCTCTGGCCTATAGTCCTGCTTAACACCCTTTCTTCATAAGCAGATGTTTAAAGGTCACAATAGATCCTGTTAGAAACTAAATCACAATAGTAATGTTCGTTCATTTCGCAACTACATTTGCAAAGCCAATGTTTTAGCACTCTACTGAATCTTAACCTGCTTTGGATCCAGGATCTTTTAGGTTCTGGTTGCAGTCTCTAAGACTTAAGCTAGCTGGATATAGAACATTTATACAAACTGGAGATACATAAGTTCATAAAACCTGAAAATGTGCCCATAAGTACTGAGGGAGCCAGATGATGTTGCATGGTTACTCTTGATTATCTCTGAATAGTCACGGTGACCAGACGTTCCTAAGGTCTGGAAGAAGGCAAATGTCACTCCTGTCTTCAAGAAAGGCATGAAGGAAGATCTGGGGAACTGCAACTGAACACTCAGCTTCATCTCAGTCCCTGGGAAGTTTGTAGAGCAAAATCTTCTGAACACCAATTCCAAACACATGAAGGACAAGAACATAGTCAGAAACAGTCAGCACAGATTTGTAAAGGGAAAATGATGCCTAACCATCCCGATGGCCTTTTATGATCAGATGTCAGGCTTGATGGATGAGGGAAGAGGAATGGATATTGTTTACCTTGATTTTAGTGAGGTGCTCAAGTGCTTCAACATCCTCATAGAGAAGCTGCTGAAGCACAGGTTAGACAAGTGGGCAGCCAGATACACTGAAAACTGACATAACTGCCAAGTTCAAATGGCACTTTGAAAGTAAATTGAGTGAAGTTTTAGTGTTTGTTTATATGAGAACATGAGAACGAAGTCACCATGACTGAAGAAGCTCAGTATCATAAAGAATGGGGCTCTTTGTTTCATTGGTTACAATTTTAAGAGGACGTACCAGAACCAGCCCAGCTCCAGCTGGGATAGAGATACCCAGAACATGTCACAGCCAAGTCAGGGGTCTTTACACATGACCTAGCCTAGAGACTTCAGTTCCTTGCCATCTGAAGGCTAGCAAATAATTTGCTGGAGCATCACCAGAAATACATCTCTCTCTTCATGGTTTTGCAATTATGCTGTACTGTTTTACCCTGTAGAAGATAAGTTTTAGCACTGTCCAAATCCTTAGGCTGCATTAAAAACTCTACCTACTGCACAAATATTTTAGGTAAGTAATTTACCTAGCTAGATTCTTTTCCTCTCCTCTGCAAATGCTGTTTCTAATAGTTGATTTTAGGATGGCCACAGAAATGGTGTTGTGGAAATCAGAGGCTGTCAGTGTGAAATCAACAGGCAGATGCAGCATAAGGCTTAAGGATATCATCAGTGTCAAGCACAGCTAAATTTTCTAAACTTGGTTTCCTGGCAAAATGTTTCTTCATACACAGCATCTGCTGATATTTAGAGCTAAAAGTATTTGGAAATACTATATACTTCATCAATGTTAGCCAACAGCTTTTCATCACCTTTATGACTATTCCCATTGATAGCTGCAGAGTGGAATACAGAGGGGCATTAGCACAATTACTAATGGTCACACAGCACTTGCACAATCCAAACTCTGATTTCTTTTTAATTCCACCTTGGCACTTTCAGTATGACACAAGGTAATTTCTCTTACAGTAGACCATCTTCAAAGACTTCTGTTATGTCAGTAATGTGAAGCAAGTAAGCGTTTTCAGAGAACAGGAACTGATGAGATGTAAACAATGACATACAGAACACATCTGAGAACATATCTGAAGAGACCACACTACAGAAATTTACATTCATTCACAGAATAAGGTTATTCACTTTCCTCCCACACACATTTTGGTTAGGCCAATTCTGTCTTCCTTTGTACATATATCTTTTTTGTCTTTAAATAAATATATGGAGTCATTGTTAAAGCAAAGTAAACAGAATTCTGTCAGAGATATCTGTTAGGATTGCTTTTTGTTTCTTCAGTTTGGAATTTGAACAGCATGTTTAAAGAAGACAGCTCAAGGACAGCTTTACAAACACTGTCATTTTAAACAGTGAAGACTGTTTACCTGAAGACTCCAGGGCCTCTTAAATCATAAAATCTCCCCATTCAGCTCAATGGACTATGGGAACAACTGGATGTTTTGTAACACCTTGAATGCAGCAGAAGAAATCAAGCAGTTGAAGGCAAAAGCACAAGAATATAGGCAAATGCTCGGACTTTTTGATCTTTTAAGTACCCTTGACCATCATTGAAAGACTGCATACCAGCAGGTGAAATGTGATGATTTTAGATCTTTTTAACACACCAAAAAAGACCTTGAAATTTTAAAAATACACTTCTTTTGAACTGAAAAGAGTATCTCCTTTAAGAATAATCACACTCTTAAACATTTCTGCTAGCCTAGGTAATACAGACAGGATCCTTCTTCCCTGCTACTCCTGAAAAATTCATGGTCCTTTCAGTATTCTTTCTGTGCTCAGCACATGAAGTAAAATACAGGGAGAAAAACTTGCCAGTAACAACACCAAGTATCGATAAATCATAAGTATCATAAGCCCATCATAAGTATCAAAGTCTTTAGAGCTACTCACCACATACACATTTAACTTTGATTTCACTAGGAGAGCTCTAGAGTCTTACTGGGCAATAACTTGCACACAATCTGAATATTACGTGTTCTTCCCAATATTCAGGTCATTCTCAGTAACTGCTTTTTCAAAAACTCAAGAGAGTCAGGGAAGGCAAGGGAGAGACATTTCACCTGGCCTCCTTAGTTTTGTCTCTGATAAAGATACGTATTTGCATGAAGTCTTGGATCCAAGTTCACAACTAATGCAAAGCAGAGACCTTGAAGTCAACACAACCAAGAACACATCTGGCTCATCTTGCTAATTCACCCTCGTGTTTGTTTGGACTTGTTTGACACTAATATGTTCAGAAGAGAATATAGAAAATTACATAGTGTAGCCTTGCATATCTTGGCATTGTATGTTACAGTACTGACGCTGGTCAGCACAGAGCAAAAAGGAATGGTCACCTTTTTTGTACAGGACACAGTTCTACTCATTACAAAGCATGTTACCATGATGTAATGGGTCATTTAAATCTATTCAAGGCCAAACAATCTCTCAGGATTATTTACCTGAGCAACTTCCGAGAGTTGCTATACATAAGCCCCTTTAAATTTAATAACTACAACTAGAGACAAATTTATCTATTAACAGATCTAAATAACACAGCAAATGTATGAGCCTGGCACTAGTACAGGTCAGCAAAACCTCAAAATAGACCAAGAGGGAGTCACCTCACAGTTTGGACACTGTAAACTATCCCTCCCTGCTTCTGTGCTTAATAAAAATTATTAGGATGGTACATACAGAAAAAGCAAGAGCCAGAATACAAAGAATGTTCAACTTTTCACATACCTTTGCTAACCTGTATATCTGAGCCAAACACATTCTCTACCCTGAGCAGGAGATAATGCACTAACTTGGAACAAGGGAAAAGTTCTGTTTGAATACTCCTGTCATGCATATACAACCCTGAAACATTCTGAGCATTCAGCAGTGACAAAATACATCTTTTGAAAGACCTGCCTCCTGAACATTGCTGGGGATCAGAATATCTTCCATCTTCAAAACATCTACTTTTTAGGCTCAAGCTGCTTTCTACAAACAACACATGCAATTTCAGTGTGAACATCTCACAGTTATAAACATTTCTGTAAAGAGATTACAAGGAAGAAGCGATCTTAAGATTCTTCACACTCCCGACTTTCTCAAATCTTAAGCCTTCAGAGTCCATGTTCCCATATTTAAAAAAAAAAAAAAAAAAAAAAGAAGAAGAAGCTGTATTCAAGGCTTCAGGTTTTTTATGGTGCAAGTTAGATGTTCACACTTCCCAAAACTCAGACCTTCACATCCAAGAACAGCCTTGCGGGCCACATCTTTGGTCTGCTGTGAGTAAAGTATTATTCTGAATGTATTGCCTAGAAGGGATCTACAAATTTCAAGAGTTTCCATTAATAACTAAAATGTTTAAACATTTACTCATTTCTCATGTGGTTTAAACCAGAATTTTTAGCAGAGGAGGTGCATTTCTTTAGTCATTCAAAACAACCTTGACCATCAACCTATTGCTCATATATGTTGAGCTAGATTCATAAGACCTAATTGAATATAAAACTACCAGCTTCAATCTTTTTCTATTCAGAAGTATTTCTCAAAAGCTGCAGTTCCCATTTTTCAGTCCCTCTTTAAAGGTAAGAATGAAAATAAGAGAGATCATTCATATTAAAAACAAAAAATAAATTGCATACAGTTTGGAAAAGTAAACATAGGTCTTGATCTTGTCAAATTCATTTGAGTATGAAGGTATCCTACATTGTCTAAGGCATTTTCATGTCAGATTAGAGATATAAGAGCTGTGTGAATAATTGTGTTTTGACAGCAACAGTACTGTCTTCTCAATGGACCTAGTAAAAATGGAATTGTTCAAATCACCCTCTGCTTTTAGTACTTTAATTCCAAAAATAACAGCAGAAGTACCCACCTGGATTTTAACAAGAAAAGAAAAACTCTACAGGACTAAAAAGAGCTCAACATTGGCAATAATATTTTGATAACATTGAAGTGTCAAGGCTTTAACATATGCTGGACTGGCCTGAATGTGAATCCTGATTTTCTCATTGGATTTTTCACTTTTTCAGGAAGAACTCTTGCTGCTGGGAGGAGATGGAGAAGACTTCTGACCCCTGCTCCTGCACTTGCTTAAAAGGGAGGGCAAAGGTCACACAGAAGGAAAAAGGTTTTAAGCTTTCAGTGGAAGGGTAGATGTCAGCTGGAATTTAGCTGGAGGGAGGGAAAGGAGACAGGAAAGGAAAAAAAAAAGAATAATTCAGTCTGCTCACATCTTTTCTACAAATGCTGAGTTATATGAAACTCATTTGGAAGGCTTTAAGGATTAAAGTTCTTGCTGAAGTACTGTATTGGCACTTCTAGTAAAAATAAATAAAATAGCTTTTCCATTCCCATGAACAGCTATTGCACCTCTCCAGTCAGCCTAACTCTCAAGTTCATCCGGTGTAAATTCAACCTTACTCTCCATTACCACGAGTGCTGTACAGTTTTCACTGCATTCCCCAAGACACAGACTTTTCTTTTGACCTTCAAACCTGCACAGTCCAGTTCATCTTTTATCATTCTTCCTCTAGGATAAGTCGATGCAGCTCCCGAAGGGGTATGACCCTCTCCTGCTCCCCATGTTCCCCTACAAATAGGACTGCTACAAAACTTGCTGCTCAAGCTTTCAGATTTTGCTCAACTTCGATATTTTAAAAAAGGAACAGGAGATATCCAGTAGTTATACATGCAGGATCAGAAAACTTTTCCTAGGATTTGTCAAAAGAGGAGGACAGGACCGAAAGGTTCCTCTTTCTGCTTCTGGTGTGAGTTCACATGAACCTTTCACTGCACTCAGGTTGTGCAGGAGCTGGAGTTCAATATCCAAAATGCTGTCGTGCAGCAGGTGGTAGGGTGACTCTTCACAGACCCACTACTGTCCCACAATGCCAGCAGCTTTTTTCTAGTCCCACTCGCCACTAAAGAGGAGACAGACAACAGACTTTGCTTTTGGCAACTCTCCAAGCCCCATTACCAAGGATGCACAGCACAGCATATGGAATTTAAGGTGGCACTTCAAAATAGTGGTCAAAAAAAGTTCCTTCTTATTCACCCTGAAGATATGTGTTAAGTTTCTGTATTTATAGGTAATTGTGATGGCTTAAAACATGAACCAGCTGCTTGAAGACTCAGTAAGGGAACTATGGTTGCTGTTTACCCTGATTCTGAATACTAGCTCGTGTCCAAAATTTCAGGGGCTGCAAGCCTTAAACTTCTGGCCACACAACATACAAGAAAGAAAGTTCAGAAGAAAAGATTTGTTTTCTTTATAAACAATGGTAGTTGATCATAGCCAGCACAACATTATTAACAAACATAACACAATAAAATTGTTTCATGTGTCTGAAACATGCCTGGTTATGTATTTTACATGTATCTAGATAGCTAAAGAAATACAGAAAGCAAAACCAATGCTGTATGGTTCTCTTTCTGTCAAATCACTGTATTACAGAAATATTACATATTTTCCCATTCACAAACAACATTGTTTTTATCCTCTTGTTAGCATGTAAAGTAATATAATCACTATTGAACCTAAGAGGCAAGGGAAACTAGCACATTTAGTAATAATTGCAGCATTGATATCCTTTGCTGATTACAAGTTGGGGGAAATATATCAGACTATTGCTCAAGTTCCTGAGTGAAGGTGTGACACAACAGCATGACACCATCACTTGGACTGAAGAAGGAACATTGTTGCTTATATATTTTCCTTACAAGGCCAACAAATATAGAGATTTGCAAAATACCCCAGAAGAAAACCTTCTGAAGAAAAATTCATTAAATACTTAATTTCTTGCACATGGTCTAATATCTGATTGCTTTCTTAATGGTTAGAAAAGAGGAATAAAAGGGCAAAAGAGAAGACTCACTAGTAATGAAATCCCTCCTCGAAATTATGAGCAGCAAACTGTTTTCTAATTAATTCTGGTTCAAAAACTACTTCTGAATTCATGACTGATCACAAATCCTCATTTTAAAGACTGACCATTAAATTATTCCTGAGGAGAGATCAAATATTGTTAGAATATCTTAGAAAAATGTGTTTAGATGTACTTTGTTACAACAATAGTGACCATATCCCTTGCCTTGACGTGAGGAATGTGTATATCTCACAGGAAAATTGCAACCTCTTGCACCTAACCCCATCAAAAAATCCCAATCTCAGCACAACTGTTGTTGTCATAAGAAGCTTCACCAGAAACACAAGTGATAGAACACACAGGGCTGGGAATTAGCAGGAAGCATTTATATCTCAGTCCATCCTGAGCTATCAGGGGCTCTGATGACTTAGCCTTTCTTTCAGATGAGATACAAACCAGAGGTTCTAGCATCTGTTGGTCATTAGGAAGCTAGAGATATTGGAGTTATTAGACACTGAATCCTGGTCACATTCCAAGACAAACAACTATATTCAACCTTCCTAAAAATGCCTTACTGTTTCAGAGGAAATCACATATTCTTCTACCCATCCAAAGGTGCTGTGCAATGTTTATTGGTACGCTGGAAAACAAAACTGCAGGAGTACACAAAACAAACACTGCAGGAGTACATTGCACTCCACAATGACATGACACTTGTTTCACCTGTTTTATGTGTTGTCTGATAATGGCTATATTATTGTTACCAGCATAACTACCCTGAACCCCCATTCTCCAGAGTGACGGAATGTGGACAGGCTGCACACCCTGCAACAGGACCTACAGAAACAGTTTACATGGATGAAATCCTTTAGAGCTGCTGGAGTATCATTGCAAGGAAAGAATAGGTGCCCAGCTGCACTGTGTGCCATCCTTCTGCTGATCTCTCACGTACACCCACATCTACAAGAGTAGTCTACACCCAAGTCTACAAGAGTGTTTTTCATAGTGTGCACAACCTTTGTGCCAGAGGTGAGCACTGACACTCTTTATGTCAGTCAGTCATCTGGCCTTACTGCTCACAAAATTACCCCTCTTACCATCCTCCTTGGGTCATAAAAGGACTGGCGTTATTATCAGTTATTCTCCAAGTCACACCTCAGTTAAATGGATAAATGAACTCCAAAACTAGACTGACTAAATGTCCTTGCCTCCTTTAACCTTCCTCCAGAGATCCAAAGTGTCAGTGAGAGATATTGAATAAGTACTCTGGATACGATGTCAAATTTACCCTGAAAACTCTTTCCACCTGCTGTTACTGTTCTTTGAGATTCCCAAGAGGTCAAAACTAAGCAATAGCTGTATATAAACATACACCCACATGGATTTTTACTTGAGTCAAGTATAATAGCTTTGGATACTCTAATGTTAGTCTGACCCAAGGATTACAACCCTGATTAATTTCTCAGTTTCTAAGAGGAGTGTGCAATGTTCTTAAAGTGAAAACTGAGACGTATTTTCTGGCTTGACTGGGGCAGATTTTTTCCTCAGTATATGAAATAATTTGATGCTTTCTGGAAGAGCAATGTTTCTGTTGTCGCAAGGAAGAGAAGAGAATGATCCTTTTGGATTGCTGATCATTGACTCAAAAGATTTATGATCGGAGCTATCGCATCAACAATCAGTTTAACAATAAAATCCTGTTGCAGAAAGGTTCCTTTTTTTATGGTCCCTATTTACATGCCAACAGCATAAAGCACAGCTGTGCTCTGAGCTCACCATCCTGCCACAAGAGTGACAAAGAACAGTTTGGGGAGCAGTGTCAATTGTTTCCAAGACTTTCCTCAGCCAAATAATTACCAACACCTTCCTACTGCAGTAAGTGATTTAAAATTAAAATCAATCTTGAAACTCCACTTCTATACCCATGAACAACATTTAGCTCAGGTATTCTCTAGGCTTTTAGAGGCAGAGGAGCTGCCATCCTTAGCCAGAATGAGTATCAGGGGAAGCTCTGTGTACACAGTTCCTTGAACAGCAGCAGCGCAATTCCACAGTCAGTGTGATGAGACTGCCCCTTGCTGAGCAGTGTTTTCCCAGGATTTCTTTAGGTTTTGCACGTATCTGGCAGGTTGCAAATCTTTTGAAGTAGAGATTGTATTTCAACTCTGATTTTTTCACATATGAGAGAACAGTAGGGTCAGATGTGGTGACCTGAGTTCACAGGTGGCAGCGTTACAGACCTAAACATGTGAGGAAGTTCTCAGCTTCACAAAGTGAAATATTCCATATGCACACGGAGATACTGAAATCTCACAGATTTTTAACAAAGCTGATATAAGTACTATCTGAAAAGTATTTCTGAAATGTAAAACCTGACTAAGATTGCATGCTGTGGACTTCTGATAAATGCTAGATTTCCTTCCTCTAACCACAAGAAAAACAATTCACAGCTATCTATACTCCCACATTCATCACACAGACTAACTTCTGCTGTGACAGGCACAAGACCTACACTTGGAGTGGGAGAAATACTATCAGAGCTAAAAATTCAACCTATGAACTGATCCAAACATTAACTTCCTAACCTCCTCTCCCCCCCACCCCCTGAGAGGCAAACAGCAACTCCACACTGCAGAGCAGGGGTTGTACATTGTACACCCCGACACCCTGCAGACTCCTTTGTGGTACAGAATACATTATTAAGGGCAAAAGGTTATTATCCAGCAAAGTTTGTAAATTAAATTCTATAGAAAACCAAACAAAAGGTTACATGAGTGTTCATTTATCTAAGAGCAGTGGGCTCAAAAGAAAATATTTCATTTCGGATTTTGCCAAGATGTCCTAACAATGGCAGCTTATACACCACGGGTACTCTGCAAAGAAGGCTAAAGTAATTAATATCAAATTTCAGCCAAATGTATGACCTGAGAAAGGTTTCAAACTATTTTTTTCACAAAATTAATTTCAGCTAAGACCTTTGATAAAAAATAGTATGAAAAGAGTAACTGAAAGAAAGAGCACACTTTATTTGATTACTTTTAAAGCACACAGGCTTGCAGAGTGGTGCAAATGGGAAATAAATACTGAATTAGGATGTTACCTAATTTATTTAGTTAGATAAGTTGTCTTATCTTAAGATATAATTTGTCCAACTTATTTGGATTTAAACCAGCTACAGAAATATTCCCTGCCTCACACTGAAGAAAACACCTTGCACTTGCTGTGTTGGACATGTACAAGTTGGTACCAAATTTTACATTAAAGTGCAAAAAAGGGTCCCAGCAGAGGCTTCCTGAGGACCTGTCAGTCCCAGCTGCCCTCCTGCCCCCTACACACACAGGCACCCACAGACAGGCCAGGCACAGCCTCCTGCTAGGGAATGGTAACAGCAAACAGGATTCCTGGCACCTGGCAGGCTTCTCTGCTGGAGTTTCTCACTCCATTGAACAGCCTTTCTCCTCCCACTCCAGCTCATCTGAAGACACAGAAATTAAGAACATTATTTAGAAAAGGTGCAATCAATTACTGTCTTTTAAAAGCTGGACTTTGTTCCGAACACTTAACTGTGTCCAGTGTGCATCAAACATGACATAACCAACACAGCAGACCCTGCAGGCCAGAAAAATATGATTTTTTTTTTCCTGCTCTTCAACCCAGACCTTTCCAAACAGACCTCCATCCAGCTTGTCAGAGATTCTGACTCAAATAGCTCCGGGTGCCAATTGCTTCATACAAAGATGCAGGAAACCACACAGCTGACAATTCTGAGATAAACCAGTCTCAGGAAAACCATCTCCTGATTTCATTTTCTGATTTCCTCAAGGGTGCTTAAGTCAAACATCCAGATGTTACATAACAGGTTCCTACAGGCAAGCACCTGACCTAGGAGCTGTGGAAGAAAACCTGATACTTTTAAGCCAATTTTGTTTTCTCCTGGTTTCCTCAACTAAGCTTTAGGGATATAAACTGATATTTTATTTTACATACAATAAAAAGTAGCATGTGCTACTGCTAAAACAATAGCTTTCTAAAGCTAGTAAAGACTTGTTAAATCCTTGGTGCTTTTAAACCCAACCCGCTTGTAATACTTCAAGAAAAAAACAAGGCATCACCTGTATCCCTATGGAAAATACTGTATCACCTTATGGTTTTATTTACAGTATGCCTTTATAAATTGAACAAAATAATGTAACACCAACTTTGTTCTGTTGCTTTAAGGAGATGCTATTTGTTTGGTACAGTCTAGTTCTTAATGTAATACTAATTTCTAACCAGCCTCATGGCACCTGAGTGGAATATACCTAAGGAAAAGAACAAGATTTAGGTAAAGTCTACAGCTTTGTGAAATTAAAACTGAAATTCAAATTTGCATTCAGATCAGTTTTTACAAAATACATATTTTGTATAACATTATCATAATCTCTATTCATACACATTAGAAGAGCTAGTAGATTAGTCATGAAAATCAAGAAAGAAAAATAGTTGTATCACCTTAGGAATCTGAGGAAAACAGAAAAAAGCACACATCCAACTCCCCCCCCCCAAATTAGTTTCAGTGTTACCAGCAGTTATCTGTCTTATAGCATACCTTCCCCTCTGAGAGCAGCTCTCTCTACCACAGTGACTTGAAAGAAAGGAAAAATACGTTTAATTTTTGATAAACAGACATGCAAACCACTGGGAGCAGCATACATATAATTATTTTACAGATAGCTACAAACATAGAGCATTTAAGTAAGTTCTTTAAGCTATATTGATAATAGAATCTAGGATTCCTTATGCCACAACCAAGTCCTCATGTTTTATCTACAAAATACTAGCCTCCTGCCCAAACCATAAAATGTCTGATAGCAGCCAGTAACCTGCTACAGTTTCCTGATATCATCACACAGGAATTAGTGATTTCAGGCTTATCAAGAGCAGAGGCTGCAGTGGCTATAAACTGAGCAAGCACAGTAAATTTCACAACTCTGTCACGTAATTGAATGAATTGTGGTGGTTTCATCTTACAGAGATAATCTGGCTCCAAACAGAATCTGAATTACTTTCCCATAGTAGTTTTATGATGAATTTATTTAATGGAAACAGCTCAGTGCTTCTGTGCAACTGTTTCAAGATACAAGTTGATACTGGTGCTACTTCGATACAGTGTGAGGTATCATCTAAATAATCAGCTTAAGATGCCATGACATTAAATATGTAAGGCAAATAAGGATTACTCGTGCCACACACCAAATAAAATTCCAAAGAAACTGAGGCCCCCAAAGACACACCATGCAAGGTGCAGACTGAATTCTCAGTGACCTCAGTTAAACACCGTAGCCCAGGGTACACCTGACAGCAGCGAGTGTTCTTCAATTGTCTCCACCTTTCTGACAATCACATCCACAACTTCTAAGGGTCTTACAAAACACTTTTGCTGCCTATCTAGAAAAGTGAAATGAAAAAGGAAGCAACATCCACTCTTGGAAAACTCAAGAAAACTCACAACATTCTTCACAAAGACTAATCCTGCTCTTCTTTTTTTAAAACCATGCAGATAAGGAAGTGTTGTAAATCTGAGCTCTGCTGGGTTGCAGAAGGGCCCCTCCAAACAAGTATGTCGTGGAGCTAGCCTGTACCTGTGTCTCACTGCACATGCCTCTGGCAAAGGAATTTAGGCCTGTAACCTGGTACCCCTCTGCCCTCCTCGGAGTGAGCTCATAATACCGGAATGAAGAGGAGGGAAATAACTTTCTCACTGGAATTTCTCTAATGGCAATTATAAGAACATATCTTGATGAAATAGGTGCTGGAAGTATTTTGCCTGGTTGTTCACAAAGAATACTTATTATCATATATAGAAAATACAGAACTATCTCAGCAAACTTTATCTCTGGTACATTCAATGCTATCATATAATCCAAACAAAATCTCTAGCCAATATCACTGCACACAGATGCCTGGGCTGACAGCCTTCTGTGCAGAGAAAACTGTAAAACAATCATTCCAGATCTGGACACTAACTTAGTAAAAAAGATAATAAAAACTTCAACTGAACAACCAAAAAAAGCCCTTTAGTTGCATTTTCATAGCTTTCATTTACTTTTATCCAAAATACTTGGCAAACACTTTGGTTTGTGATTCATAAAGTATCCTTGCATGGAGTTGAAAACTTATAGTAGTACTGCAGATCTGATATAAACATTAATTAATTCTACTCTAGCACTGCCAGACTGTAGTTAAATCTCACTAGCTGGATTTTAATCCTTGCCCCTCCTCTCTGAAAGACGTGCAGAACTTGGCTGCATAGCACGAAGCTGAAAGATAAAAATCAGGCAGATTCTCTGGGAACTTCACAGTGTTACTCTTGTCCATAGAAGAAAGTGCAATTGAATGGAGAGCCTTTAAGTAGCCAGAATCAGCTATTTATTTTGTGCCTTGTTGGTTAGAGCCTTCAAGCCTTCAAGATATCCAAAGGCAGGTGGCACAAGTCCCCTCATTTAGAGAGGAGCCTTAGGGCATACAAAGCACACGGTGCACCAGTTCAAAGAACCAAAATTTGCTGCATGACTTGGGGCAAAGCTTTCTTCACACGTGCAGGACAGCAATCCCAGTACTTAGCCTGGCCCAGTGCAAGGAGATCTGCAAATCGCTCAGGGGTGAAAGACAACACAGTAATGCAACCAATGATTATGGATTTTAAAGTAAAATCTACAACTTGGTTCTTTTTATTATATAAACAGTGTGAAATGTATGTCCATGATAAATGCACCCTAGAGAAGAGATAAAACAGACCACATGCTCTTGCTGTAACTTCAAACATGTTCATTTCAGGATTTAACCTATCCTGCAATCTCTGCACAACAGAGTGTCTGCAAACACATTGTACCTTCACTGGAAAATGCACTCGGTGACGTTAAAAGGTGTTCTGAGCCAGCCCCGATCAGTGCAGCCTCAGAAGGGCAGCCCTTGCAAAGCCTCCCAAGTGATTTTCCACAGCTCCCTTGAGGTGTGAGGGGCACTCAGCTCCCAGAGCCTGCTCAGGGCTCCCAACACTCCACACGCTCCAGGGCCAACACATTCACATGGAAATTGCTCCACTAAGAGATACGGGTCAAACCACAGTTTGGAGCTCACTCTAATTATCTAGGCAGATTTTGGTTTAATCCTAACAAGATTATGCATTCACAGAGATTAAGGTTGTTAAAAGTACCACAGAGCAAACCATATAATCACTACACTGAAGAGACCATTAACTATTCTGTTTGTGGTCACCAACTCATTTAACTTTAAAACCTCTGTGGTATTCAAAGAGATTTTCTGTATCTATTTGTGGTAAAAGTAGGCTAAGGATCTGACATTTATTTCGGTGACAAGAACACTTCACATTTGTTACAAGAGTGATTTAAAAGCTTCTTCTTTTCATCACCATATTAACATATTTTCTCTACATTTTTCTTACATTTTACAACTTTTCAAGTCACAGCAAAAAGCCAAGTACCATCTGTAGAAAGAGATTTCATATGCTATTTCCAGTTTAAGCCAAAACTACTTTATTAGGTTAAAAATGCACTACTCTTCCTTTGTAAAAATTATCATATAAAGTTTACAAGAAGAGACAGCAGTTAAAAACTCTGTTTCTGATGAAAACAGATAGAAAACTCTCGCTAAATAGCAAGCAATGTGTTTGTGTTACACCTATTCCCCTAGTAGACCAAAGAGCACATGCATTTCCAAAGTATACCAGAAACAAAGCACCCTATTCTTAGCACCCAGGGCTTACTAGAAATCCCCCCAGTCATGACCACAAGACCAAGACTGAGCACACTTCTATCATTTCTGGTAGTAAAGGCTCAGCATTTTCTATTCAAAATGCTATTTACACCGTGCAGTGCAATACAGGACCTGCCAACCTGACCTGCCAGCCAAATCCACTTCACATGTGCTGCAATTCATGAAAAAGGCATTTACAAAGATACGTTCACTTTACAGATAATGTTCCAGCTTTCCAATCCCTCACACACACACTTTGATAATAGTCTGAAACCTCAAAAGGAAGGCTGAAGCTGAAGAGCCTACAGGCTCCTTTTATGGAAAAGTCTGAAGACTACTATAAATTTTTTATTTTCCAAGCTTGCTTTTTGCTCCTGCAGGCTATGTTCTTCCAGTTGAGTTACACCCTGCTTTGTGGATAGCTTTAATCATCAAAGTACAATACAGTGATTCACCTCCTATTGTTTCGATGTGTTTCCACTACAGTAGTAGCAATAATTCCAAGTTGCTTTTAAAATTTTTTTTTAAAAAATAGAAATATATATAATACAGAGCAAGTGGTATCTGCACAATCCTTCACTGCAAAAGTTTGACTGATATAACAAGAACTATTACAACTTTTAAATGATCCTATTCCTCTTTGGGAAAGTCAAGCCACTATTCATTGTGTCAGTTAACCTATTTAATTTTGTTACAGTAATGAGTTTATATACGCATTTCTAAAAGACTGACTTGGCAGCTTACAGATTCTAAATAGACTTTAACTTAAAATAGAGTATTAAAGTAATAGGTTCATCACTTCTTTTATAACTGTGTCAATTTCAATGGAAACACTTTTTGGTTTAAAACTCTTTTAGGAACTAAGAATCATTTCATGTATACAGAGAGATGCCTTACTACTTGCAGGGCATAATAAAAACCTTAATAAAAAATACTATCTTCAACGATTCAAACAAATGGATAAGGAATGTAAGAAGATGATTTGAAAACACTCTACTTCAATGTGAAGAGGAAAAGAATGTGCAGTAATTTTAAAAAGTTGTAAAATGGCAAAGCACTATATTGTCAGTATTTAGAGCTTTAAAGTGGTGCTACTAGCAAAAAATAAAGTTGGTGACATTTAATTTGTGGAGATTTGGAGAAGCACAGGAGCATTTATAAGTCCATTTCTTGCTTAACTGCACTTTCATTTTCCTCTCCTCTGCTTTTTAGGTCAAAACCAATCCCTCCAAACACTGTTATAAATCCATTTTTGCAGTTGGCTTTCAGCTTACTCTGTACAAACATTTTATCCCTATCTCTAGAAAGCTGAGGTTTTTATTTATCTACCAGCCAAAAAAATATGCTAAGGAAGCAATTAATGTTGCTGTTGACACCTTGTTTCCAACTTCTTTCTCCTTCAATGAAAATTAAAAAAATGACAAATACGCAAAACTGAAGAAAAATGAAATATTAGTTTCATATCTTACATAAACTTTGATGTATTGACTTTTCTAGCTAGTTCCCAATTAGTCCAGATACAATTCCTAGATGATGATTAGATTTGACCTGTGTTACACATCACACTGGGGCCACAAGCCAAGTGCTTGTGTCAAGGATAGAATCGTTTGCTCCTATTACTAATGGGCAAAGCAAGGAACATTAGGTGCAACCCTCTCCAAGAGATTCGTGCAACAGAGATTCCTGGGAACAGGCACGGACATGTCCTCACTGCTGCTGGGAGTGAGGCATCAGAGAAAGCACTACAGGATTAACAGGAGTGATGCTGGCAGCCTCCCTGGCTCTTCCAGCACAAAGGGGAGCCAGAAAGGCAGAGCAGCTGAGGAGCACGTTGAGGCAAGGGCTGCAGGCTGTATAAAGTACAGTAGATTCCAGCCAAATAGGAGAAAACAGACCAGGGAGTGAATAAGGCAATCTCAGAACACAGTAGCTGTTGACATCTCAGTGGACTGAAGTACATCAGACCAATGTGGTTCTCAGCACTGATTTTCTCAGTGTGAAGGTAACCAAGTGAGCAGAGACTGTGCAAACTGCATGGTCCTGGTTTAGTGGCCCAAAAAGGTTGACACAACCAAAGCTAACCAAAATTCTACAGAAACAACAAAAAGGGAAGCACAGACCAGAGGGATCTCTACAGCTTTGTGTTCATTTGGGTATGAGCAGAATCAGAGGACCAGCAGTCACCTCTGACCAGCAAGGACTGTTTAAAAATGTGGCAAAGAAGGCAGGGAAGAAGCAGATCCATAGAACAGTTCCTTCGACTTGGAATTAATTTTGCCTCTTTGTGTTTCCTCAGACCTGAGAGAAGAGGAAACCATTCTGAAAAGATTAATTTGATTATAAGTAGTAAGATTATTGTCAACAACTTTTGAAGGTAGAAAGTTAAACACAGCTACTGGAAACTGCAGCATCACAACTTCCATCTATATCACACCACCAGAGAAGGAGAAGTCGTATGGAAAGACTCAAGGCAAACTGAACTGCAGGAAGTCTGTGCAAAAAGCACAGGAACAAATTATTTGCTTTCCCCGTGTATTTTCAGATTTATTGCCTACACCTCCAAATTCCCTTTTTGCAAGGTAAAGGTAACAAGACCAGCATGATTCCACTCTAAAAGCTTTTCTGTTCAGATGTGTAAATGGAAATAAATGTGTTACGCTCACTTAGGGTTTATAGCTTTTCCAGGAGAGTGAGAGCCTTTTTAGGTTATAGGGATATCTTGAAAAAAAAAGAGAAAAAAAAATATCCAAACCGCCAAAGAAAATTAAGTTCTTAATGTCAATGCCTCATCTCCCTTTCCACTGATCTGGTAATAGAATTCATACTGGTATCTAGGCAATAATTTAATTTTAAGTCATTATCCATGGAGTGGCACACAAACCCACTTACAAAGGAAGAAAGGAGATCAAGAATTCCAGCAGCAAAGAATTTTTCATCTATATCTACCATGACTTCATGATCACCTCTAAATACTATTACACCACTCTATAGTACAAGAATACTTATTTTTCCCCAGAAAGAATACTTTATTATTTTGAAGTGGCTAAAGAATTGCCCTAAAAGAACGGATAATCCCATAGAAGTCACTGATAGAAGGGTAAAACTGGCTGGCATCTCTGAAATACATTTCTATTTCCTCAGCACTGTTTAATACAGAATCATAAGCTTTGCCATCTTTGTAGCTCTCCCTTCCTAGTTAATCTCAAGAGATGCTCCATAAACCAGGTGGGTCATATTTTCTGATACATAACCAAAAGTGTGTGACTAGAGACCAGTTGGATGTCCAGTCTTAATGCTCTGATGAGCACTTGGTTAGGAGCAAAAGAACTTGCAGAAACAATGCAGAGTATCTGTATAATCAGGAAACAGCTCTTGGATCAATTATGCTCTTTTCAAAAAACACTGCAGATTCCTATGGATAAAAAAAATCTGATTAAACTAAAAGCATTGGCAATACTTCGACAACCTTGCCTGAACAGATGCTCTATCTCTGGTAGTACATGAGAGTTAGAAATTCTTTTCTCCCTCTACAAGTCAGGAGCTCCCAGCCCTCTTCCTGAAGCAGTTTTTTGTCTACAAGTGGAATAAGGCTAGCACACAAAAACTAAACAAGATGGAGGCAGAGTTAAGACCTTGTGGAGTTAGGAACTTGCAAGTCAGAGGCATTTTGCTATCACAAATGTTTGCAATCTGTAACATTCTCACAATTTCCCTAAGCATCAGAATGCTACTGCAGTTACCTCATGAGGAAGAGTCAGCAAGGAGTAAGGTACCAGAGTGAGGTACTCACAGAGTCTCTACAGCAAGGATGCACAAAGAGGGGAGAAGCCCCACCATGAAATGCTCTGCCTCCTCTAGGGACACCAGCATAACAACAGCAGTTCTTACGTCAAGGGAACACAGTGGCTGGTGCCAAAGCTTGCCCAGGAAAGGAAATAAAATGCTTCTTCAGGTCACACAGTGCCTCTCACACCTATACAAAAGGCAGCCACGGCCTTAAATGAATAATGATTTATCAAAAAAGCTCTTCAGAACACAATCACATGCATTACTTCATTTCATAGCTGCTGTAACCTGACAGAGCATCTGAGTGCCAAATAAATTGTCACTTGCTCAATTGTCTTCAGCACACAGAAAATATTCAGCAAATAAACAATTATTTGTTCAAATGGAAGCGAGAAGTATATTCAGCTTTAAAGGAAAATTTCCTCTAAAACTCAACGTGTCTTAGCAAGGGCTAGATAATTAGCACTGTTAAAACAATCAGCTTCATTTTTTAGTAATTTTCCTTCTTTTGCTACAGAACCAGAGTATAATTCTTACTATTTTGCTATAGACCTACTGTCATTCAAACTTGACCTTTGCAGAATGACCAGTCTCAATGTAGTATGTGAATCTTCACCAAACAAGTGTCACCACACCCATGCATATACTTACAGATTACAAGCTGCCTTATCTGCTAAACAAATACTGAGATTTATAAGATTAACTTGGAATTTTACATTATTTCTTGAATTCTGTAGACTTCTTCCTTATACAAGTAACTTTACTATAGATACTACTTCTTTCCCAATAAAGTTCACTGCTATATAAAAATACAGCTGTAAAAGTCAAACTGCAGAAGTGTTGCATACTTACAAATACCGATTAAAATGGCAAAGAAAAAGAAATTAAAACTTTATAAATACCTCTTAATGGATAACATCATATTTGCAGAAACTGGATTGGAAAGTCTTACGATGAGAGCAACAACTCTGGTTTTAAATATCCATAATTAAACAGATAATTTTGCCCTTCTGTCAGAGGCTCTGGGACAAAATTTATTTTTGGCCATGGAAAACAATGAGCTCGGTTCAATTAAGCTGGTCCAGTACATATTAAAGGGAAAGACATTATGAACCTCTTGTATCATAGATATAAAAACAAAAGAAAACACACAGAAAACCTGGGATATATTAAGAGATAGATAAATAAGATCACTTGGGCTAGCTTGTCATAAACTAGCAGAGCTTCAGTTACTCAAAATAGAGCAGACTGCCCAGAACTGGTTTTCACACATAGTTTTTGTTTGCCTTACTTGGATACTGAAGATGTTCTGCTGAACAAGATATCAAGAGCTAGAAAAAGAGAGTGGCTCTGGTTAATTGGACATTTATTAGTTTAAAAAAAAAAAAAACCAACAAAACAAAACAAAAAAACTAACAAATTAAAAAACCCAAAACAACAAAAAAACACACCCAGATTTCAAAGAGTTGCAATAGTGCATGAAGCCCACTCATGAAATAAATCTTACTGACCTCCACCTGAAATCTCAGATGTTCCGACAGAACATGTCTGACAAAAAAATCCTCCCAATAAGACCTAAATTCCTGAGGATATCACACTAAAACCAGCACATATTCCAGGTGTGCTCAACAACAGAAAGGGGATAAACGAGGAGTTCCCAGCTCACCTGGCTGCCAGGTACCCTCTCAAAGGGACACAAGGACTGCACAGGACCGTGATGCAGCTCAGCTGAGAGCTTTGTCAAGAGACATGAACCACAAGTTCATGTGCTTGTGCAGCATCTTGTACTGACACTCCAGCTTCATTATTAATGAAAATCATTGATAATAAAAGATTGAAACCATGAATAAAGCATAGCTGAAAGCTGTTGGGGGAAACTCCTAGGTCACTCCTAAAGGAGGAAAGGATTGCTCTGCCAAGTAACCCCATGTGTAACTGCAAGTCATCCATGGTTTCAACATTTGCTTCCAGAAAACAAAGATTGCATTACAAGACTCATATTGTGCTGCCATTTAAAATAGATCATCATTTATACCCAAGAAAAATAATTAAAAATTGAAAAATTAATTCAGATACACTTTAATATCGTATTCTTACCAAAAGGGAGATTCTTACCAAAATATCATATTCTTACACCTCATAATTGAGACCTCTGAACTAAAGCTATCTTTGATACAACTTTATTCAATACTGGCCTGATATACCAGCCACTGCCTATACTAATCATATCCACAGTACCATTCCTGAAGAGTGCTCAAGAACTTGAAACAACATTTTAGGGATGTTTCTTTTACAACAGAGAAGTTACTGAAATGAGATTATTTGAAAGAAAAAAAAAATATGAACAAAGTTATAAATTACACCATCTTCAGCAACAAGTTGACTGTCTCTGAGAATAGTATCCTAGAAGTTATTAGTCCTTATTAACCTAAAATTTTAACCTCATTTTGTTAACATTGTACCTCACTATGCTCCAGCACTTCAAATACACCCGAGGACTATTAAGAAGTGTTTCAGAGATCCTGTTTTTCCTAAAAAGCTCTGCTTATTACAAGTGCAATCACCAGTACTTTTTCTTAACAGTTTACTTCATGCTGGAAGGCGTTAGGATGTGTTTTTAAATCAGTGATACCAGAAAGTCATTAACCTACTACTGTATCTGAAATTAACAAAAACATAGTTTTAATCTTTCCTGTTGGGCATGTTTGACATCATCTTAATAGAAATCATTAAATCCATTATCTGCTTAGACATATAAAGCACTAAGTCTTTATGGACCTATTTCTGATTCTTCTTCATATTTTTAGACTGATTACACAGCAACTAAGATTTTGATTGTTTTCTAACCCTAAAGAAAAGTGTCAGGAAGACTTAGAAATATAATGTAGAAATTAATTTTAATCGCAACAGACTTAAATTGACAGAGTCCCTTCATGGGCAATGAAAGATACCAAAGAACAAACAGAAATCTGGCTGCTTAAGAGATGTGGTTTCCAACAGGTATGAAGCAAAATTGGAGCAAACCATTAAAAATCTGCCATCAGCTACACCTGCATCAATCAGCAGTTATTTCATTGCCATGTTGCATACATTTATATAAATAATTGCAAAATGAGGCACATTTATCTCAAAGTAATTTCAAAGTTTGCCTTTAAAGTTCTTGCTTTATAAAAGTCATTTCTACATAGATTCCACTGCAGCAAGAACTCTCAGTAGAACAGTTCTTGGTTTTGTTGAATAAAACTCTCTAATCTTTTAATCTTTGAGAAGATTAGAGCTTGTAACTACCACCTGATCAGGATGACGAAATTCTACTAGTGCAATTGATTATGAAAAATGAAAAACAGAATCAAGCCTTTCCTATTTATGAAAAGTAAAAACCCCTCTGCTATGAAAGCATTTTCAAAAGATTTCTTCTCAGTTGTACAGCAAGGTTCTAAATCCTTAAAATTTTAATCAAAAGAGTAGCAAAAGCAGTAGAAAAACATTGGCTGACAAGTCAAGAACCCATGTTTCCACTGGTTTTGTTACAAATCTGTCAGAGACTGAATTAAAATAAACATGCTTAAAACATTTTATACTATCTGCTTTCATTAATTCATCATTGTACATGCACTACAAAATCCACACAACTAATATTATTGTACAACCTTAATTTACATTACAATATAACAAAGAGATGTTTTTTTGAACTGCTGACTGTACATCAGTTGGACACTTAATTTAGGCTACAGATTTCCAAAGGACTCTTTTATTCACTAGTTGAGTGGGCTAACAACTGCAGATCCCAGCTGCAGAAAATCTATTGCAACGCCAAGTAAAAAAGAAAATCAAGAGCACTTAAAAAGCCTGCAGTTCCCTACTACTCTGTTTAAACATTAATTAGGAACAGCAAGAGAAAATCCATGTTTATGTCATAAAATTGTTAGACTGACAGATCATAAAGTCATTGCTTCTGTATACCAACTTGGAATCTAAAACACATTTACTAATCCATAGTCCTGAACCTTGATACAACACTTAACAGCTTAATCCTTTAATTTCTCACATCACTTTTACTCAGTTATGACGTGTTCTGGATTGGATCCCTCGTGAAGAACAACCCAGAGGGTCAGCTTTTAAAGCAAGGTTTGAGAAGATGCTGAAAGAGAACGAAAGGCGGTCAGTTGCCAAGAGAGACACTGATCACGCTACCAGACCCGAAAGCTGTTACACCGCACGCAGACGGTCTTTCCCCACAGTGTACTTTTGCAAAGCTAGCCAAGTAGAACAGAAGAAAGGCACAAAGGAATTTCGGAGCAGAGGTGCACGGCAATTAACAAAAAATCCGCGCATCTTTCAGAGGGGGCGGGGAGGCGTCTGTTTTCTGGCCGAAGGCTGCCCAAAGCCCGACAGGTCTGCCCGGGCACGTTCACCTCCGGCGAGCACTGCTGCGGCCGGGACCCGCACGCACTTACCGCACTCGCCAGCTCCGCGCCCAGCCAGAGGAGCAGCAGCACCAGCGCCCTGCGGGAGGCAAAGGGACACGGTCACGGCGGGGCGGGGGCAGCGCGGGGAGGGGAGCAGCCCCGGCACTCACCCTGCGCGCCCCATGGCGCGGGCAGCCCGCGGGCAGCGGGACAGCGCAGCCGGAGGAAGAGGAGGGCCCGCTGTCACTCGGGGCGGGCGGCGCACGGTGCGGCCGCTTCGCGGGCTCCTTCCCCCGCTACGACGGAGCACCGAGGGCGCCTCGCCCCGGGGGCGCGGCGGGGCTGGAGCCGCCG
>VZRZ01008460.1:22043-105599 GCA_013398175.1 Climacteris rufus | reverse complement strand
GGTGGGGGAAGCCCGGGTGAGCTTTGTGTGGGCTCCGAACCCGCTGTTCCTTCAGGACAAAGGAGGAAAGATTTTCCCCCCCAAGAACTTCGTGAAGAGGTGTCTGAGCTCTTGCCGCTGAGCCATCACCTGCAGCCGTGATCACACCTGGCCGTGGCAGGGAGATGCAGGCATGTGGGCATGGTTTGCCGCAGGACTGTGCCTTAGACTGGAACTTGGTTTTCTGGAGAGTTATGTTCCTACTTTCTTGAAACCCGAGTTGAGGTGCTAGCGGAGATGGTAAATGTGCGCGATGTAGCAGAGCACGCAGTAGGCGGCCTAGAGAAGAACCTGGATTTCTGTCTTTGGGAGAGGGATGCTGTCCCAGCTTCCCTGGAGTGGCAGGGCCTTGAAACTGAGAGGTGAGAGAGGTGATCTCTAGCTTCAGATTTCGGGGTAAGACCTCAGCTGTTAACAAGTGGTGAAATGGACTGAAAAGGCTGGTGAAATTGACTAAAATGCTCGCACTGTAATCTGCGTTCTCTTCAGATTTTACAATCCCTTTATAGTTTTTAACTTTTTTATGTCTACTTGGAAATGAAAACAAACCCAGATTTCTGTTAATGAAGATTACTCTCTAGTTGTAAAGTCCTGCTATGCTATGGTAATAGGTGCAGAGTACAATGCTGCTACTCCCCCCCTTCAATTTTGTAGTTAATGCTGACAAAATCTTGTCTGTCTTGAACTCTCCTTTGAAGTGCATTCCTTTACAGTGAGACTTTGTAGACCTTTCATCTGCCCTCTGAAAAAGCAAAGACCAGCCATAATATACTTCCTTCCTCTTCTACCCCTCCTTACTGTGCTCAGGTAGGAACCCAAGTGTAAGTGATACCAGTGTGCCAGCAGTGCTCGCTGATACGGAGAATTGCTTGGCTCCAGGTTGTCTGCAGTACTGGTTCTGTTCAGTACCAGCCACCCCAGCCTGCCAGAACCCCCACCCCAAGGAAAGACCCAGTCAGTCCCACCTACAGGACTCCACTGGTTTAGCAGGCAGATGTTGAAGATGGGGAGGTTTGTGTGCATAAATGTGGCCCTTTGCTTTCTTCAGCAAAGCATCCAAGCAGAGTTCTGGGTGTGCCATTTGTGGGAATCTGTGGGGTGTGGGAGGGGGCCTGTGGTGACCCAGTAGGCAGTCCCCTACCTTGGAAGAAGTGAAGAAAGGAGCAAAATTAGTGAAGGAATTTCTGGTTCTTAACACCACCTTGTGCTGCAGCCTCTCTTTTAGGATTTGCAGTGAGATGAGATTAACTGAAGAGCCAAGGGCTGGTGGGGATGGGCGGAAAAAGAGAGACCCCTCTGTTCTAACCCATGTAAATCTCACTGGTCTTTTGTGAAAAAGGTTTAATGGTTTCTCAATACTGTGGTGTTCTGATGTTTTTGAATTTCCTGTGATAACACTAAATGTTGCTGATTCTTGTTAATGAGGATCAGCAGTTTATTGTACCCATTGTCAGAAAGGGTTGACTAAATGCTGTAGCAGTATGTTTCATGCACACTGTCTCTTCTGTGAATTGTGTTTTGGGACCTTGTGTCAGAATTGTCCTCTCAACAGGGTAAATTTGCTTGGATGGCTTCAAGTTATTCTGGTGTCCTTATTCAAATAATACCTGAAATTGTTATTTAACATCATAATGCATTTTTCAAATAAAAAGGCTGCACTTTCTTTGCAATTGTTGTAACAGCATATATGGCTGTGTGCTCAGTTCCAAAGAGACAGACTATAACTAGGAGTCATCTGCCAGTGTGCCCATCACAGAGAAATCCCTATGACTTTTTAAAAAAATGCAAACCAACATTTTGTACCCATGTAGGGGTAGATTTCATTGTTCAGATTTTATTGCAGGGTTTTCACAGCCCATAGTCTAAGGCTGGTTAGTACTGTATGGATCATGCTATGCACTCTTGTACACATTCATTGTTGATGTAGAACAAAGTGTGTAACTACTGATGAACAGTGTAAAAGTAACTGGGAGTTTGAAAATTACTTTACTTTAGAATGGGAGAATGAATGAGGTGGAAGATGGTGTCATCAAAGCACAAAGTTAGAATATTTCTTAGAAGTGCTTATTGCTAGGCTTTTAGAAAGAGGGTACGAGGGCTTATTTCAATGGACACTATTATTGCTTAAGTGCTCTGCTAGTTTTAATATAAATATATATGTATATAAGCCAATTAGCTTTTTTATAAGTAGAATTTTATTCCTCTCCTGGCAGGTTTACACTTGCAATGTGTTCTAGAAAAGTGATTGCAAGTTGTGACTGGGAAATCTGATTAATTAAAGAACATAGATGGACTAGATTCTTCAGTTGTGCTGTCTATGAAACTCACTGGAAGTTAACAACTGTCTGTTGGCTTGTATTGGGAAAGTTTCTCTCATAGTTAAGGCCTAGGTTTTTAAAGTGTGAGTAGACTTTGTCAGCACAAAAGCTAGTAAAAATTGAATAGTTCTTGCAGTGTCTTTTTTTCTTTGCCTTCCATTATAATTCCAGTTTGACTAAAATTATAGATCTGAAAACAAGTATTGTTCAAGTATGGTAAGGCAGGCTGGCAAGATGGATATCATTTGTCTTTAAGGAAGTAATGTACTATTTGTGAAAGTTCTCTAAGTTGAGTTGAGTTTTTTTCCTTTCAGAGGCTACCATATAGATAAATACATGCTACCATGTCATTAATTACAATGTACATTATTAATATGGTTAATTTGTAAATGATGGTAATCTATGTTTCTCTTGTTTGTCCTAACTATTTTATCATGGTAGTGGTGGTGGTTGTTATTTTCCGTTTCATAACTGACAGTGGCTCTTTCTGGTTACAAAAGGTCTGTAAAAGCAGAAAGAAGTGGATGCTGGCTTTTAGGATTCAGCAAGTATTTCATCCTGAAATTCCGTAGATGTGTCTTGATTAGTCATGCACAAGACTTGGTTTCATAACATCAAGGCTCAAGCCCTCCTGCTTGCAACTTGTCATCTGTCATGTGTTTTGACTTTGACCTTTCATGGCTTTTAGTTGAAGATGTATAGTAGAAGTTATATCTCAAGTTGTGTTCTGGCATGTAAAATGCAAGCAAATGCAAGGAATCCTGAATGAAACAGAATGTGAGAACCAATTGGACCATAACAGAATCTTTTGCAGCTATGCAAATAAAATCATTATATATTTTTATCAGGTTTTTCCCATGATGGAAATAGTGATATTTCAGTGGAATGTTCTAGGCTTTCATTTTCCTGATCATGAATGAATATACCTACTCACTGAAAGCAATTATTAGTTACCTTTCTTAAAGTAGAAAGGGAAATTTTCCTAGGACAAAGTTAGTTATTTTATTTAATAGCAAATTTAAATTTATATACTGACTTTTTTTTTTCTACTATGAATAAGCAATGATGCTTACTGTAATGCAATTACCTGTTCTTGGGTTTACAGAACATGTGGAAACTTTCCTATATTACAAAACAACTGAAATCATTAAAGGCATCCCAGCAAATCTAATATGCATATTTTCAGTCTGGGTCAAAGTACAGGGAGGAATGTGCTCTGCACATACAGCGAAGGTGCATTGTGCATTTTTACCTTTCATTCACTGAGATTAAAATCCTTCCTTTTCCAATTTGATCAGTTGTGTAAACTCTCCACTGATCACCTCAGAACAAGATCCCAGATAATCCTCACTTATACATTCTAGGAACAGTATTGCACAAGTGCACTGCATGGAAAGCAGCCTCTGTCAGTGGTGATGGCACCAGACAAATTGCTCTGAATTAAGACACTTTTGCTTGTCTGCTTCCTAAGGCCATTGTGGACTCAGTAACATTAAAAACCACTGTTGTACTTCGAAATTCTTGCTCCATGCAGTGTTTGGCAATGTGGTGTTGCCTGCAGACTTTTCAGTGCTGTAAACCACCTTTTCTCAAGGGTACCTGGAATAAAACTTGTTCAAAAGATACAGTGCTGATATGTTTTTAAGGATCATTAAGCAGCATTCTTTACCCTCCTGTGAAAGGTTTGCAATGCAATTAAACTTTATTAAATATCATTGGTACAGTGCCGTGTCTGAAAAAGGCAATGTGCTGAGCATCCTGGGAGTGTAATTGCCAAGCGTGTGGAGGAAAAGCTTCAGTGTAATGTGAAATTGTCATCACAATAAACATAGCTGAGCTGAAGAGGAAAAGGTGTTGTTTATAGTAAGAAATCTAATGCTTATTTTAAAAAATTGCTTTGCAATTGACTCTTTCTTGCAGAGCTGAAGTTTTTCTTGGAGAACTTGTGAGGAGCTGCAAGAAGCAAAGACTGAGGGATGTGGCCTTCATTTTAGGAGAGCTGGATAAAGGGCAATTTGATAACTGTAAAGCTATATTACAAGGTTTACATTTTAGCTTAAGCCTGTTAATTCTTTAGTTTCTCTCCTTCCAGAACACGTGATGCTGAAACTAATGTATTAGTAGACATAGCTTTAGTCTGTTTTGAAAAGACTGATGATGTGTGATTCTCACTTATGAAACCCTGCATCTCTCTTGCCGTGATTTGAGTAGGAGACTGGACTAATTAACGCTGAGGTTCCTTCCAGCCTAAATTATCCTAGAAGTCTAAAATTGTGGAAATCCAGTTGTGCTCCTAGGTGTACTTTCTGTAAAGGCAATTTACATATCCTGTAATCAAAAATTGTTCATAACTCATACAGTTAAATTGTGGGTTGAATGGTATCGTATGAAATGCCTTTTTTAAATTTAGTTGCAACTAGTCAGGAAGCCATCTCTTAAGCTGCCAGCATAGCAGCATTCAGAATTTTAATTCTGTATTCCCCTTTTGTGGAGGATGTCCTATGCCATGTGTGTTTCATTCTGTTACAATGGATAAAAAGAAAAGAAATTGTTGTGGCAGTATAGACAATTTTTTTAAATTTTTTTTTTACTTGAAGAGTGTATTAGGAGTTGGAAAGAAAGGAGCTTTAAAGCTATGGATTTCAGCTCACTTGAAGGCTCTTGGTTATTGCAGCTCTGTTGTTGGATTTCTTTGTCCCCTCCACTTTGGAGGGGAAGGGAAATAGTTTAGTCTCTCATCTGTATTTTGTTTCTTTTACCTAATCTCTACAGAGAATTAAAATGTCAGAGTTGAATTTCAATCTCTTCTCTCTCCTAGCACTGTAAAAGGCATCTGTGTGCAACACACTTGGCTATTTTACTTTTGGTTCTAGTTTATTATCTACAAAATGATTCGTTTTATTGAGGTCTAGCTAGATCTGCAAAACTGTCCTGCTTTAGTCTAACATGACCCCAGTGTATACCAGATAAGCTTTGCTACTGCTGAAACCCTGCTTTTCCTCCCTCTTTGCCCAAGATAAGCCAAGTTTTATTCACTTTCCTGCCTGAACACAGGTTAGTAAGGCTTTTTGCCGGTGTCTGTCAGGACTTTCTGCTGAAATGCATTAAACATGTAGGAAAGTGTGTTTATTCTAGGACTGGCTTTAATTGTTAGCAAGGTGAATCTTAATTTTAAACCACACCATTAATGTAGAGAAAGATACTTATGTTGTACTGCTTCCTAGAGAATTTAGATGCTTTTAGAAACCTGACTTGTACAGCCTTTGGTTGCAGCTGAGGTCTGTGGTGTGGTAGACACCCCTTCTCCAGAAAGAACAGTGAGCATGGAGGAAATCCTTGGTTTGTGTTAAAATGGTATGAAATGAAGACTTTCACCTCTTGACATCTTTCTCTACTGTAGTAGTTGTCTCTCACCTCCTGGTGTTGTATTTGGAGGTGTAATTCTGCTAGATAAGATCACCTTAGTGGCTCTGATGGAAGAAGCAGAGGTTTGGCAGGTCTGTTTGGTGCTGTTTGCTGCACAGCCTCACCCAGGAGCTGTGGCAGATAAGCAGAGCTGGGCTGGAATGGCTTCACTGCTGACACTGCAGAGCCCTTCACAGGAAGGATGGAGCTTGAGAGGCCCTGCAGCTCAGCGTGTTTTAGGAGCTGCTGTTATAAGTGACAGAAGTTACAATATCTTTTGAGTGCTTTTATATAGAAAAAGAAACAGAACTATGCAGCCTTTCTTTCTAGTTTAGTTTTCAGTTTGATGGTATTTTTGTGTGGTTACTGAGCTAGACAGAAATATAGAACTTCATTATGGAAAGCATAAAATTTGGCTTTATCTGGCAACCATAGTGCTAAAGTGAAGTAACCTAGAACATTTGTGCTGAGGGAAATTGTTCTGAGCCCTTGTAATAGTGATGAGTTTTGAATGATGTTTCGAGTCATTAGCAAGATGTTTGGAATAATCAGTTTTCAATGGGTGCTGGGTGGTTTTGCTTGCCTGCAGTGCTGTAGGCTGGCAGTCTTTTTTTTCTCCTGTTATCAACTCCTTCATGCTGTTCTCACAGTAGGAGTTTTACACTTTCTGTCCTAATATCTAGAAAGATGTGGCTTATGCATCTTAAATTGTATTGAGTAGTAACTTAATTTGTATTATAGTATAAACAGTATAAAACTGGTGACTTGGAATCCACAACTACTTAAAAGTAGCTAGGGAAATTGAGTGGTGGTATATACTGGACTTGCCTGTATTTCTCCAGTGCTCTGCCACTGTCAAAAGTTTACAGTATATTCAGAATAGTTCATTTTATTTCTGTCTATTCTGGTACCTATCCACTCCATCTCCTGCGTTCTGTGTGAAAATATAACAAGCATTGATTATTAACTACATAAAGCTATAAAGCTTAAGTAACCATTAATTCCACAATTATACTTGATTTTTTTGTACTTCACTGTGTTGACAATAAAGGCTGATCTTCCTTCATGAAGAAAGTCTTTATTTCATGAGTTGTAAATATATTTCTATTTAGCATCAGTCTGTGTCTATTAAACACAGCATCTGTTCTTCAAAAGCAAACATCTTTCTTTAAGCACTTAAATCCCACAGGAGTCTGATAGAGAGGAAGAAAATGACCACCCTGGGCAATGAACTGCACTCTTTCTACACCTTGAATTAAAGTAGCAATTACTAAAACCCACAATTAAATCGCTTTACTTAAAGCAGTGAAAACTAACGTGACTTGCAGGCAAGGCTAGACAAGCCTCTAGCTCCCAGAAAGTTTGATTTCCTGACAAGAAATGCCACTGAAAACAATGTTTGAGTGAAGGAGCTTATGAACACAGTTCAAAAATCTTTTAAAAATAATCCTTTTTATGAGGCAGTGGTTTTTCTTGAGTCAACTTACTTTGAACCAACCTGTCACACAGAAAGACAGCAGAAGCCATTGTTTCTGAAAGGCAAAGTAATTTCTCGCTGTCATTCAGACAATATGAATTGGCTTAATAATAGAATATACTTATTCTGAGTTAGTTAGAACACTTCTCTTGTATATTCAACCTTAAAGGACAAAGGTATTCAGAAGAAAAAGTTTCTTCACTGCACTGTAAAATGAAAATTTATGTTTGACTTTGCTGTTTCTTCATCCAGTCACTCTGTAGTCCAAAATGAGGAAAAAACCTTGAGATTTCTGCAAAACCATTACTTATTTAATGACTTCAGAATTAAAAAATATTTAAAATAACAAGGAGAAAATCTAGAGAGGATGAGACATTGCAAGGCTTGAGTGTGTTTTGTTTTGGTAGTTTAACTTTCAGTATTCATTTGGTCCCTTCTTAATAGGGAAAGTAGTGTCATGAAAATCACTAGAGGGCTGTGCCCAGTCTGTCCAGGCAAACAGTGAAAACATCCATGCAAAAGTGTGTATTTGTCTGGGTGGATAAATTTTTTGTAATTTTGATTGAAGGGAGACTATATGTGTAATGTAATTTAGTTTCTGATCCAGAATGCATATGGAAACTCCTTGGCAATAGAATGGATGACATTCCTGTAACAGCAGAAAGTCTCTTCTGTTCTAAAAGTTTTCAATCTCTTAAAACTATGGTAGTAAAAAAGTGCTGAAGCATTTCTGTATAATGTATTATTTTTGTATCCTAAGTGAACTTAGAAAACTTCTTAACTTTATGCTTGAATGAGAAAATGCTTGTTGACAGGTCCAGTCATGCTAAGGAAATGTGTATTTTCAGGACATTGGCATGCTGTACCCAAAAATGAGAATAATGAAACAGGCCTTTTTAAAGAACCTTAAATTGCTGATATGCTGCAGAAGTAATTGTGGAGGAACAGCATAGCCTGTCGTGGCAGTGATGGAAATAGTATTACTTTCTTTTTCCTTCTTTTTAAGCAGCCAGACTAAAAAGATGTATTTAACATGATAAGCAGATGAATCTCTGAGATGTATTGTCCTAAATTTTAGTGTAAGCTTTTCAGTAACTTTTGCCTTGATGGCAGAAAGGACAAAGTAAGAAAGGGCACATGGTGTGACTCTTGGGGATGGTGCTAAGCAGGGCCAGGACTTGGACTCTGTGATCCTTGCGGATCCCTTCCAATTCAGCTTACTCTGTGATTCTGAGTATGCTGATAATTTTGGTAGGAAATGACTTAATAAAAACACCCTTAAGCTTTCTGGTCGTGTTCAGGAGTGTAATCATCTGTTGCTAAAAGAATAAATACAGAAGGTGAATGTTGAAATCATAGAGATGAATTTTCAGAATGAAATCGTTACAAACTGCTAATGAAGAGCCAATGAACTGACCACAGCCCTCATTCCCATCCTCCTGTGCTGCGGGGGGGGGTAGGAGGTGGAGAAATTGGGAGTGAGCTCAAGCCTGGGAAGAAGTGAGGCAGGAGCAAGGTGTTGGAAGGTCTTTCTTTTATTTCTCATTACCCTACACTGACTTTTGATTGGCAATAATATTTTTTTCCCTGAGTCAAGTGTGTTTTGCTGGTGATAGTAATTGCTGAATGGTCTCTCCATGTCCTTGTCTTGACCCATGAACCTGTTGTTATATTTTGTCTTTCCTGTCCAGTTGAGGAGCAATAGTGCAAGTTGGTGGGCACCTGGCACCCAGCCAAAGTTAACCCACCACAAAACCATTGTTGGCTTTAACACTGAAGAATTTTACTTAGATATAATGCTTAAAAAGTGCTAATATGCCAAGCTAGTAATTTATTGTAGAATCATAGTGAAACTTAGGCTGGAAGTATAATCCTTCTACTGTGGAGTCTAGATTTGGTGACCTCTTGCTCAAAGGAGAGTTGTCTTGGAATTTCTCTGTTGTTCAAATAGTTGCAGACTAAAATGACATTGAAACGGTATCTTCTCTTCCAAACCTGTTAAAACTTGGTGGAAATGCTGCTTATGGAGTGCTTGCAATGAATCTGCTGGTTGCTGCAGGATGCAGAGCATGTATCACAAACTGGAGGCAGGTTATTCTCTCGCTGGATGTTCAGCTCTAACTAGCACTTGTGGGAGTTGCTATACTCTCTAAAATGAGGTGCCTCAGGGAATACTTTCCCTTAGAGAAAGTCACTCTGGTTTGGAATGTGTACAAATGCCAGGGGCTGTTTCTTACTCGTGCCAAACTTCAGACTGCATCTCAAGTTTTAATAAAACTTGAGGGCTATTTCTTATGAATGGATCTCCTCACTTTAATCACTGTGCTGGGTGTTAGAACCATGTGTACTCTCTCCTTGCCTACTCCCCCTTTCTTAAACTATCAGTATTTTAGTGTGATGTTGCAAGGAAGGCAGCTCCCTGACATCCTCAGACCTGGTCAGAGAATCACCACAAGAAGATACTTTAGGTTAGATATGGTTAATTTGCTGCTGAGGAACCTCCAGAAAGTGACTCGAAATGAAATCAATTGCCAAAGAAAGTGATAACTAAGTTTACAAGTGTCAAAGTAAGGAGAAGCTCAGTGCTAATACTGAAGACCTCCTCCCTCCTTTCCTTTTTATTTCCCTTTGAAACAAAAATATAAAGCACCTTTCCTGTCCCTCTGCACTCCCTTTCTCTAGCACTAATCAGATTTATTTTACCTGTCTTGTTACTGGTACAATGTTAATACTTAAAAAATCTTGTTGCCTTTTCAATGTTTGTGTAAAGATCTAATCTATGGCCCTTTTAGCTAGTTCTTTGCACAGGTTCGATTTTTTTTTAATGTAGCAAGTCTCTGAGAAGTGTGACTTAATTCCCAGGGCATGCTTTGTGTTTAGTGGTGATCAGTGCAATCCAAATGTAATGACTCTCAGGATAATGTAATTTGTAGCCTCTAGATGTAATTTCTCTAGTGTAAGGGAGTGAAATCTTTCTTCTAATGAAGTTTGAGTATCTAATTCCAAGATCTGCATGTGCTAAATAGAATGTTCTATCTAGCCTGCAGCTGTCTTCCAGTATTTTAAAGGCAATAAAAGACATTCAGGCCCCCTTTTGCTTTTTCCCTGTGAAATATTTGGGAAATTACTGTTGTGATTCTCCCTGTCACTATAAGGACACTTTTTCATAGGAGGGTGCATTTTTGCTCAGAAGCACCAAGCTTGAAGTGGCAGGTGCTCCAAGGAGCCCTGAGCTATTGCTATAGCACAGAGGCAGTGCTTAAGTGAATGTACTTGAGAGGCTGACACTGAGGGTACTCCATATCTGCTGAAGTTCAGCACGTGAGTTCCTGAACAAGCATCTGAGAGCTCTCACTAAATATTCGGCTTTTATCAGCTTTAGGGATTTTTGAACTTGTGTGGATAAAAGAAAAGGGCCTCCCAGCTCATCAAGTCCTGATGCTCGGTTCTTTTACAAGAGTGTCTGACAGGGTCAGAACAATTGCTTTGTCTCCATTGCTTCCTTGTTTAACTTGGCCCTCTTCAGTGCCACTTACTTTTTCAACTTTGATTACCTGAGGCTGGAGAGTAACTCTTTGTTAGCATTGAGCAATACAGAGAAAGTGGTGCCTGTAGTGCTCTCTTTAGGTGTTAAAGGGCACACACAGAGTGTGCTGCTGCCACGGGCATAAACAAATGATAAAACAACTCTAGCTAGAAGAACCTTGAAGCTATGATACTTGGTCCAAGAACTGAAGGAGAATAGAGCTGATAATCACCTCTACCACAAAAAAAATCCCCCAGACACCCACCAAGCCTTAGAGTGAGTTAGGTCTTGTTCTGGCAGTTAGGAGGGTGTGGACTTCTTCAGATAACATCTCAATGTAATATCACTCTGCACAGCCTCTATTCTTTTTAGCATGTGTACTTGCTTAATCTTTGGTATTAATTTAGTGCTCTCAGTAGTTTCAAAATAGACCAGAGTGGGGTTGGATTAATCTGAAATGCTGCTCTATTTTGCCTCTCCTTTCTCTAAGGAAGAAGTAGGTTTCTGTTCTTGTGTGGTCTGCTTCATGCTCTTGACACTTGAAAGTGCAGTTGTCAGTGACAAATGTCTGACACCCATTAACAGGACTCTGGAATTGAAGCTTCTTCTATTGCATGTTATATGGATGAGGGTGAGGAACAGGACATTTTCTGGGAAATTAGTCTGGAGCCTGTGTCTTTATTCAATTTCCTTAACCAGGAAAGGACTAAAAAGAGTGCCAGAATGAATGGTGTTATGACTGTGTAATACTTGGCTTTCAAGCATTTCTGAGACTTACAAGCCTAACTGACCCGTTTGGTCTAGGTTTGTGTTACATTTGGACATGGTTGTAGAAAGTGGCAACATCTAACACCTGTCACATGGGAGAGGTCCTAAATGACTAGTAAATCTTAACCTGTAATGAGAACCAGATGGCACTTCTTATTTGCAGCTGGAAAAAATCAGGAAGCCCCGAGAGGCTGGTGATTAGAGACTTGTGTGTAGAATAAAAGTAAAACTGAGACTTCCTGAAAAGTCAAGTGGCTTACTGTATCCTGCCACTGACTGACTGCCAGGTGCTCCATGCTGGTGTCTCAGTGCTAGTGTGAGTTGCAGAGATGTGTAGCTGGACAAGCAAAGATGGAAGCATCATTAAAACTAACCATTCCTCTAATTTGCTGTGTACTTATTTAAGGAGTTCACTTATGGTCTGTATAAAAGTTAGAAGATGGCTTGTATTCAGAGTTCAGCATTTACAGAGTAAATGAGCAGTAGTGAGGTACTGTAGCAGTAGACTGCCTACAGAGGTGGTATTAAACTTGTCCATCCCCAGAACCTCCCATTCCAAAACTGAGAAGCCAACCAGAGTTACTCTGTTTAGGATGCTTTTCTAGATCTGCTGTATATTTAGAGGTTCATGCAGGTGCTGCACTGCCTGCTGAAGAGGGAAGTGAATGTGGTGTTTGGCATCTGTCAGTTCATTAATGTGGAGATGAAGTGGGCTGAGAAGGCCACCTGGTAGTTTACATTCTGGTTTAGTGCTCTTTGCTTGCACTGTTTACCAGCAGGTACACTTGCCAAGTCCGAACATAGATGCTTTGTGAGATGCTGCCTCTGGATGGCAGCATAAAGGTAGAACTCCTGAGTCACTGATAAAGGAATTTTTTTCCAATTCATACAGCCTGATGTGGAGCTGTTTGGAAAATCATGTTCATTAGGCCAGAAGTGCTTGGCTTATCAGGTCTCTTCACTCCTGGCTTTTAAATGCTTGTGAGAAGGGCGGTGGAGCTTGATCTGAATATTTTACTTTCTGTGTGTCTCACCCAGTGAAATATACTGCACTGAAGCCCATTGTCCGTGTTGTAAGACTGACAGCCCACAGAAACCTCAGGGTTTTCAGAAGTGGTGAGAGCTGTCCATGTCCTGTTCCTTACCTACACTTGAGTGCACGGCTGGCAGGGCTCCTTAAAGCAGAAGGGCAGCAATCATTTTTGTCAGATTGTGATACCTCTCATTCTTTATGGGTGAGTAGTTGTAGTTTGGGGATGAATCAAAGTTGTTCAAGTTTCGGGGTGTTCATTCAGTAAAGAGTCTCTGAGTCTGAAAGCTGCCTGTGGTCAGACTGTCAGCTGCTCTGTGGGAATATCTGTTGCTGCAAGTATTGCTTTTATCTAGAAGCTTCTGGGAAAGATACCCTTTATAGAAAGCTGTATATTAAAGAGCCATAATTAGTGCAGTTTAAAGCAGTACATTCCATATTGTTTTAGTAAAAGGTACAGGCAGAAAAAATCAGTCCTTTTTAGAGGCGAGCTCCTGTCCATTTCCTATGACACAATATTTTTGACACAAACTTATTTCAATTTTTGCATATTCTGAAGGTAGTTATGCCAAGGTTTTCTTGATTATAATTTTGGGGTTTTGTAAAGTACCCCTTGAATTCCAACCAATTTGTGGTAACTATAGTCTAAGAGAAACTGTATTAATTCATAAGCGTTCCATTTAATCAGAACATTCATTTGGGCTGTGATAACTAGATTTAGTGAATCTCTTACAGTTGTTTCATGTTATTATTATGAGCTATTCATGCATCCAAATAACACATAGTGATACTCCTTAAGAGGAAATAGAAGGGTTGTTCACCCATCAGATGTTTGAGAATGGTTTTTAACCTGTCTCTTGGGATCTCATTAACTGTGGCCAGAACTATAGCTAGCTACTACAGCTAAGAGCTTCCTCTGCAAGTCTAAACAGGTCTTGTATTGTACAGATTTCAAAGAAAGATAGTGCCTCAAGGTGCAACAGATTAAATTACATGTCAGAAGTTCCCTTAAAAATGAAATTAGTCAAGAACTTCTGCAAACACATTTTGACTCTTACGTTTTAGACCATGAAACTTACTCTTTTCACATCTTTAGGCAGATTGAGGGGGAGAAATTCCTTAGAAGGGCATGTAATAGTCTTTCAATTCAGATTCTGCTTTAGCAATGTTGCTGCTCATAAATGCAGTACTTTAGTGAGAAAAGATTGGCCACTTGGATTATAGACCTGTGATGGCTTTGCTGCCACAGTTGACTTCACCCAGGTAAATGAGTAATAAGTTATCTGCGAATTTGTACTCCTGGTTAAACCTAAAGAGCATATATGTGAAATCATAATTAGAACACACAATAGCAGCTTTAACTCTGCTTGTCAAATCCCCACAAAACCTTTTGTTTGCTGGTCATATTTCTGTCCAGGCAAGTAAGGGGAACTCAACTTGCTGAAGATAAATGGTGAAATCTTTGACCTGGATGAGCAGTAAATCCTTAGCTAGAAAACTGCATAGGTGATTTGTTACACAGCCCTTGGCAAGCTAATAAATATGAGGATATTCTTCAAGACCACCACCAAAATAAAACTTTTAGTCTTTGTCTGCTTAGAACTGAAAGGCTGAATTTCATTTGCATTATAAACAAAAGTATGAATAATTGAGTTGGATTTTTGCATGGTTACAGCAGAAAGAGTACTTAAGCCATTCTCCTAGAGCAAAGGCATTTGTAACTGATGCTTGCTGTATGTTGAAGTTGCTGGTTTTAATCAGAGATAATTTATAACAGAGTTGGTCTTTATAATTGATATAATTATCTAATGTTTTGCTCCTTTTTTCCTGATATTGAACTGACTGGTAAACTGTCATATTTGAATGCAAAGGGTGATGTTAGTAGCATTTACGTGACTCCTGTAGCAGCAGGATAACTATGGGAGGTGCAGGATTTGTCCACTGTGTATAAACTTTTTTCTAGGAATATCTTTTGCAATTGCAGTCCCTCCTGGGAAAATTGTTCTGCCAACCTTAAATCGTGAACAAGAGCAACTTGCAAATCTGCAGTTTTCACTGTGAGGTTTCATGAGCTACAAAACTGTGTTAAAGTGCTTCTCAGTAGTAAAGTGTGTGTATTTGAGATCATTTAGATAATGTAGGAATTTAAAAATAAGTTTATTTTACCAAATATGTGGTCTAGAGACAGACTTGATAAATTGCAAAGTCCTGTTTCATTGTTTCCTGGACTAGAAGACTTAAATATGGATTTTAGCCGAATTAACACTTCCATTATTTTTAACCCCTCTCCCCCTTCCTCTTTGGCAGTAAAAACCTGGTGGGGCTGGTGCAAGCTGTGCTAGAACTTGAAGGGTTTCAGGTACCTGTAGTTCTTTTGACACTGTGCTTTGTGGTTTGGTGTGATTCTATCTGAATGCAAAACTCAGTGGTTCATTTAGGGTTTTTTTTCTTTGCTCTCCAAAGAAAGTAGTACTGACTTAACTTCATTACCTGATTAACTTGCTAACAAGAGTAACTGGTCACACGATGCTCATAAATACTGACGGGAGAGACCTGAGGTGCTTGATAATCTAAAACTATTAGGAGAAAGTGCTCTATTAGCTTTTTGTAACACTTGAAAGGAAAAAACAAATGTGAAGCTACTATGTGCCCATTCTCGAATTGAGATTATATCTTTGAATACCAGCAATTCATTGCCTGAGTAGCTGTGCAGTCAGACCTGCAGGTAGGGAAGGACTCATAACCACAGCAGCCTTGCAGAAGTGCTTCTGTAACTTGTATCTGCAATAAAGTACATGGGGTTGAGTTGCAAGTCACAGGTTCAAGAGCTGTTAGGGAGACAGACTGTGTGCTGTATGGAAGCCCTCAGAGATTAATTGCTTTTCAATGGGTTTTGTGGCTGGCTCTCCCTTTGGCCATTCTAGTTAATGGAAGTCTTGGTAAAACCAGACTATCAAAAAGCTTCCTTATATGTATGTAAATAAATCCTGGTGAAGTCATTAGATAAAAGTATGAGAAGGTACAAATACAGGACATGAACAACAGCTGCTGCACAGTTGACTGCATATTAACATTTTTCTAGCCTTTGCTACTTGCACTGCTCCTCCCTCACAAGCTGTGGAATATTGTTCCACAGTTCAGTTATGTTCCTGTTATCAGAGTCTCTTGCAGTTTTAAATTTGTTTTAAGATTCTGGCCAACTCCACTTAAGCAGAGTTTATTTCAGTGATTTCTGTGCATCTTTTTCCTGCTAGAGGGGAACCATCCTTACCTGATGAGGCAGCTGACAATGTTGTGGTGTCAAATAACTGCCTGGTTCCCTTCAGGACAGTGTCTGTTTATGAAGCTGGTGTGTGCAAGTTAAACCCCCCTGAAGCTTGGTGGTCATTTAAATCTCTGAGGGGGTCTTAAGGCATTACAGGCCACATCAGCATTTAAAATCAGTGGCTGTCCACAATCAGGTTTTTGATTCTTACTTGTCTTCCTGCTGCCATCAGAACAGAGCAGTCACGAGAAGTGTGCAGTCTGTTGTACAAACTGCATTGCTGGGTGGGTTCAGTAATGTAATTTTGCTCCTCTAGAAATGAGAGGGGCTGTCAAACAGGAAATTCTGGATTTGTGATAAAATTGTACAGAAGGAGGATGTCAGAATAAAAAAATGGCACAGCATGTAAATGTTCAAACTATTTCTGGGTTCTTTTTATCCTGTTGTTTGATTTCTAGATTGAGTGTTCAATTGTAAGCAACTTGGGTCATTTCAGAACTCTTCTGGTAGTTTGCAAAGACACCAGAAGTCACCTAACTGTGCTTCTGTAAGAAGCCTCACCTCTATTTTGCTGATTTGTGTCAGGTCTGTAAATGACTGACTTCCCTCTGTAATCTTTCCCATGGAAAGAGTATTAAAATGCTGTTAAACTCCTATATGTTTAAATATTAATACATTCTTTATGTACTAATGCATACCCTAGTGTAGGGGTTAAGGTACTTCTTACACCCCTCCCTAGGAGCACACTATTAACTGGTAAACTCCTCTGCAGCTTTGTGTATGTAGTGGTCACTTCTTTTTCCCTTCACAGTTTTGCCAAGTTCCAAGTTACTGTTCTCTCCAGGAACAGCATTCATCTGCCTGGTAGTTTTTACAAACATTTTGTCCAATACTCTTGTGAGTGGCAGTTGGGAGGTGGGGTGGGAATGGAATATGCTGAAATTGCCTTGTGCCCAACATCTTGAGGCCTGATGAGAAAGGAGGGGAATGTGCCCAGTGCATAAGGCAGACTTCTAACCAAAACACATTCTGAGGATAACTTAGGCTGTTCATTTCACTGAGCTGACTGTAACAAAGCTATGTCCAAGATAGAAATGTGTACTTTTTTTCTTCAAACTGAAAAACAAACAAACAAAACTCTGTTCTGTTGGTGGCATAAAGTAGTTTTCTTCAGTCCATGTAAGACACAAAAGACTGAGCTTGTTCTGGAAGAATTATCCTTTGACCAGTAAACCAATACCATCCCTTCTTTTATATACTAATGAAAAGAACTTGCTCTCCACATACAGATTCAATGGGGTAGAAGCTGTCAGGAAAATCCAATGAAAGGATTAGCTAAACTTGAATAGATTAATTAGAGCCTTTGATTATGTCTTGCTATGGAAAAGTCACAGCATAGGAAATAGCAGTGATAGTGAGTTCATCTTTACAGGTATGTGATGGGGAGGCAACAGAAATACAGTGAAAAGCAAATCTAAGCAGTTTCAGTCTTGCATTCTTAAAAGCTGCCTTGATTCCTTATTCATCTTTGGGTGGTTGGAAACAAACATAATTTACTAGACATGGTGGTTGCAACCAGTTCTTTATGATCAAGCTACAACTCACTAATATATCAAGTATCTTTTTATCATCTTCTGTCACCTAAGACAATGTGTAGGACTGACCAGAGCTAGGGATTGAACTGCTACTGAAGGCTTCTGGATGCATAATAAATACAAGACAAGAGACTTGTTCAGTTTCTCAACCTATGTCATGTATTGAGTGGAACTTGGAGTTTCTCTGAGGTTTGGAGTCATTCAATTTTCCTTATCTCAAAACCCAGTAAGTCACTTAATTTTCAGAACCAGTGATGGTTAAGCTGATGTTAAGGGCAAGCTACTCATGGTAACCATCTAAATCTTGCTCTTAATGTAGATTTTTCTATGCTTGAAATGTCATTGCATCCATTGTCTTTGTTTGAAGTGTAGATAACTTATTGTTCTGGGCAGGGTAAATTCCAAGTGTTCCTATGCATAACATGGAGCCTAGATTTTTCCTTACATTCATGTGAGATACACAACTGATTCTGTGACATCAAAAATACCTAGCCTGTGGCTGCTGAGTGACTTTCAGACTTGTACTAGCTTGTTATGCAGTATGCAATCTCCTGTAGTGCAATTTTTGTGCCTGCTTTGCCAAGTAAAAAAAAAAAAGGCCTTGAGATTACTGAAAAGTCTAAACAAGAAGAAAGTTTTCACTTGGAGTAGGTTGTTAAGCTTTTCTTTTTTGCTGTGCCATCATGTTTTACTTCGGGCTTTTTTTTTAAACTATAGAGCATTAAGACCTCTAAGTGGCATGAATTGATCTTATTATAGTATGGATTCTCAGGGCTTTTTAGCTTCAGCCTGTTTAATTAAGAGTGTCTTAATTTGGTGGGGGTACAAGTTAATGCAAATAAGAAACACAATCTGCCAAATAAAGCTTTTGTACAGGAAGATAAGTCACTCTGCTGAGGGAGTACTTCTTGATAAGCTTGTGAATATATCTTCCCAGGATTTATGCAAAAAACTTACTGCCATTTGATTACAGTGGGAATTTGAAAGTGATTACAGACTTTTATCTTCCCTTCATTGCTGTCTGGGAAAGACCATGTTTCCTTCCTGCAAGTAATGCATCTGAACTGGATATCCAAAACCATTTGTCAAAAAGCATTTAGCAAGTACCCCTGACTCTCCAAGACAGGCTAATTATGTAGGTTAAGAGGCTGCTCAAAGCGTAAGAAATCCAGTCTGAATATATAAATTGCTTGGGAAGACAGTCACAGGTTTAAAAAGGACCCCTGTGTTGATTAAATCAAAGCACTTTGATGCAAACAGAATAAGGGAGAGAAGCACATTCTTCAGAAACTTTATCTATGAAACTTTTAATGGATACAAGTTGCAATATAGGGAATTCTGGTGAGATATTTTGTGGAGGAACAGCTTCCTTGTGAGGGCAGTCAGACACCAGATCAAGGACCTAAAGAGGCTGTGGGATCTCCACCACTGTACTTATTCAATATGCAACTGGACAAGGACCTGTCCAACCTGCCTAAGTTGCCCTGCTTTGAATGATTCCTTCCATATCAAATTATTTCAAGATTTTATTTGCTTTATGAATTAGATCAATTTCGTGTGGTCTTTATGCTGACACAGTCACTCTTAAACACGGGTAAGCACTAACAAAGTAGCTCTCTGCAGTTTCCTTGTAGAGATACAGTAGCAGAGGGTAGAGACTCCTGAGCTTAACTATCTGAAAACTCGACTTCACAGCTTTGTGTGCATCCTGTTTTGTGAAGGGGCAATGTAATCTCACACCATCTTTTTCCCTCCCAACTTCCTTTTCCCTCTGTTTACCCCAACAGTTCCCTTGTACCTGCAAACCTAGAAGATTTCTATTAGAAACATTCTGTGGAAGCTATAAGGGAGGCTGAACGTGTTTCTTCTGTTCTGTAGTCTGAAGAAATCCTTTTTTTTTATACAACCTTGATTATGCTTTTCGTGTATGTCTTATTTTAGCCTGCCTGTGTTCTACCACAGTTTTTGGTAGGTTTTGATGAGTTTATTTAGTTTATTTTTTCCCCCCACCTCTTGGAGGCAGTAAAGTTTTTCCATGTTGCTCTCACTGTTCTGTCCTTGTAATACAGAATCAGTGCTGTGGCAGAGTGAGCCAGGTTTGTACTGTGAGGAAAGGGAATATTGCATGTAACTAAGGTTAATCCCTTTTAAATGAAGCTTTGTTAACGAGATTAATCCTAAAACTGGTTCACAAGGAATTTGCTTTTTTAAAACCCATTTTTAAAAGTGAAAGAGATCAGATACCAAATTCATAGGATAAGTGGGATTGAAGGGGAACATCAGAAGGGCATCCAGCCAAACACCCTGTTCCAAGCAGGGACAGCCATGAGGTCAGGCTGGGTTACTCAGGCCTTTGTCCACTCTGGTCTTTGAAAGCCTGAACTGGCTAGTAAGGTTCAATTTCACTTTAGGAAATGGTTCAGTAACTCCCTGTTAACTAAGAATTTTGAGTTTTCGTATACATAAAATCAAGAAACTGATTACAGAAGCCAAGTGGAAGATCTGGAGAGACATCCTAATCATGTCATGTAGTACTACTGCTGTACTTAAGTCTCAAAGCTCTGCCTTTTGCTGCAAGATGCTTTAATTGATCCTGAGGGTTTGTAGATCCAGATGAATTAAGCTACTTCTGTGTTTTCAGTCTGATGCTTGGTAGTAGGTTTAGGCTAAGAGCCAGGACATTCCTAATGCCAGGTAGGGGATGGGTCACGTCTCTAAATGCTTCTGTGGTAATGTAGACTAGAATTCAGGTGTGGGTGTGTTTTACATCTGACACATGGACTGGTTTCTTGCTTAATTGAAACTTTGTACATAGTGTTCTCTGTTGATTACTGAAGGGAAAGAACCCCAATGCACAGCTTCTCAAACTTATAAAGTGTGTGCTGTGTGTTTTTAGTACAATGTTCTCAGTACAAGTTGAACCCTGAAGTATTTCAGGTAGTGTGTCTTCTAATGTGGCTCATGGCTTTTTAACTATAAAGAGGTCTGAGATATATGTATTATGACATTCTACCAAAAAAACTAATTTCTTCTAGAAATCTCACTTCTGTAAAAACATTTGTTAATCTCTGAGATTAACATTGAGCCCTAATGAGTATCCCATGTCAGGGTGGGGGTGGAAGAATATAATCCAGGCAAATGTGGTGTGGAAAGGTTACCTAACTTGGATCTTGTCTGTGAACCAAACTTCTGTGAATCCTCTCCTTTGACCCCTTAAAATCTGTCACTCCCTTGTGCTAGACACTGTTGTACCTGGCTTATCATGCTCTGCCCTGGAGTGTGAATGAAGCTACATGAAATCTAGGGTTTTTTTAAAGTCCTTTCCCAGTAACTGAGCTGTGGGGGGAAGAATTAATCATGTAGTATGATCAAACTATCACAAATATGCTCATAAGGCTCAGGCTTGATTAAACTCTTGTGCAAAACCTGACATCTACTGGTGGGAAGCATAACTGGGCTCTTCTCTGTTGGAGATGTGCTGAAGAGCCTGTTTTATGAAGTGCTGGTGCTTTTGGCTGTAGATGTTGCAATTGTACTGTTTAAGCATAAATTTGGAAGTCCAAAACTAACTGTACAATACTTAAACAAGCACAGGTATTATCAAAAGTGATTGAACTTTCAATTAAATGTGTCTGCTTGGAACACATGTATAATGTCTAGAGGACAAATTTTGTAGGCTTACATTTAGACTAACTTTCTAACTTTTTGTGATAATATTAAAGGCTTAATATCGTCTTATGCCAATTTAAAACAGTATTTTTTTCTTTGTCTTTAAAGGCTTGCCATGGATGTACATCTGTATCCAAATGTGATTGCAGTGGAGTAAAAGGTGAAAAGGTAAATATTCCTTTATTCCTTTTTCTTTTTTTCTTTTTTTTTTTTTTTACTGGCAGACCAGCACACAAACCACAGAGTATGCCAACTTCAGATGACTGAAGCTTATGGATGGATAGCTCTTGGCTTCTTGCTCATATTTTTTTTTTCCTTTGGTGGTAGTGTCAGTATGCACCAAAGAGCAGAACTGCATTAGCAGTTTCAGGTATTGAGTCAGACTGACTGGTTCATCTGACAGGATTTCATAGCATTATTTTCTCAAGAATGGGGAGCAATGACACAAGTTTTTCTGACTATTTGACAATAAAAAAAAATATCCAGGAAAGACACACAATCTAGTAAAATAGAAAGAATGCCTATTTACAGTCAAGGCCTGCCTACACTAACTTAGTGTTGACAAGCTAAGGTGTGGAATGTACAATAATGGCTGTGCTGGTAATGCTTCAGTGGGATTTTAAAATGAAGTGAGTGTGGGTTGTTTTCCCTCTTTTCTTGCATAGCCAGCTAAGTAGCTGATGTTCACTAATGTGTTCTGAACTTGCACTCCTTTTCACCTCAATTTGTACAGCTGTATGCAAAGATGATTGCTGTTGCTGTCTAGATGTGAGCTGGACCGTGGAAGTGACAAAGTTCAGATGCAGCTTTCCCAACACACATAGCTGCCACCCAAGTAAGCTGTTAGTTAATGGCCAAACGTGTATTCCCAGATCAAGCAGAGTAAAACCCATCCCCAACCCAGAAAGCATCTCTGTGTGCCTCATTCAGTGCAAGAAGCTGCTTTGGTCTGCCCAGACGGTGTCCTAAGGCCAAGAGGTGCATGTGAACATCTCAGAGTCTTCCTGCTTCTGTGCAGCTTTGGCTTCCAGTCTCACTGCCTGATCCCAGTATATCTGTGCAGTATTTCAGGTTTGTCACCATTATTTCTTATTGTCTTACAATTTTTTGCTTTGAGGAAACAGCAGGTGCTCAGCATTTCATTGCACTGTAGATACACAGCTCAGTACTTGCCTGCACTGAGCCTTTTCCACAAGTGTGGGAGACCTTCTATAGTCAAGTAATTCCTGTGTATCTGCTGCTATCACAGGGAATAAATGTGATGGGATAACTGCAAGGGGCACAGGCTGCCAGAAACAATTCCACTCTTAGTCTTGTAAACAGTTTGCTTGAGATACAGTGGAGTTGTCTTAAAGATGTGAACTGATAAGAGTTTGATAAGCCTGCCTTAGCAAACCATTTACCCTATCTTAGAAGGTTCTAGAAGGGCTTCAGTGCTCTGGATTAATTTCTGAGAGGTTTCAACAGCGATTTTTGACTTGCATAAAGAAGTGTAACCTTAAAGGAAGGAAAGTAATGCAAAACAATCAGTCACTGCATTGGCACTCTCATGTGCTGGTGCAGAATTGTACTATTGGCTCTGGTTAAACAAGGCAGCTGTCCAAAATTCAAGGTAATGCTTGATGCCACACCTGCCATCCAGATAGTTCCAGACAGATGAGGTCATTCCTTGGCATTTACTTGTTTTTAGTTCACTGAGTATATTCCTAATTTACATACCTAGTGAAGAATGGTATTCCCTTGATGGCAAGAGTTCTGAGTTAGATTTGGTTAGCCAAAATATGATCCTGGTTAATGTGTTCCTAGAGCATCTTCAGGTGCAGGTGCCCAAACCTGAGATGCATCCTAACACTAGTCACAGGCTATTTCAGGTTCAGTTTGAAGGCACTGAAACATCACTTCTATGCTCAGTACAGTTGTTGCAGGTACAACTTTTGGAGAACCTTTCTGTAATAAAGTTGGCTTTTTTTGGGACTTGTCACAGCTACTTTGTGAAGTCAGTGAGCAAGTAGCTGTTGTCTGGGTAGTGTGGATATAATGCAATCTGTCAGAGAATGGATTTGAAATTGGGGAACTGTGATTCATTTTCGCCTCAGCCAAGGTAAACACAGCATAATCCTGAGGCATGACAGAATGGGTTTTTAAGGATTTTTAAACAGCCCTTCTGAAGCTGCACATTATGTAAAGGAAGGATGAAAAGCAAAACCCGTATTTCTTAGGTATGATGTGTTGCCAGTGGAACTGGTTTGAGCATACATGCACACACCTCATTGTTAGTTGCCCTATAATTACAAAGCCATCAGTATTTGATGCATTGCTGGATTCACCATTTCAGCTCTGGGGAACCCCAAGAGCTCTCTGTAACTGACATCTATACTGCTTTATCTTATAAATTCTTTGCTTTGGTTTGTTTGGGCTTTGAATTGTTTGTTTGAATGTTTTCCTAGATTCTTATACTAGTACAAGACATCAAGGGCTCTCTTAAGATGATTAGCTTGATCCCTCACAGTGTATCACTTACTTAAACATGTGATCTAAGTTTCCAAATCCAATACCATCTTCAATCCAGCTTCATTGTAAATAGTATTTTTATTCCAGCTGAGTGTAAGTTGCTGCTACAATAACAAGTTTTGTTTTGTATTTGACACTTGGCATTTGGTGTTTCTGCTTCCTTCTGCAGTGACCTCTGAACCAGGAGTCAAACTCTACAGCTCCTTGCCTAATTGGTGTGTGAAGAGCCTTAGACAAAGAGCTGTTTATATTATCTCCCCTCTTTGATTCTCTCATTAGGAGTGTGACAATGTATTTGAAGAAGTACTCGAAGTCAGGCATATGGGACCTGGTTCTGTACTGGGAAGACAGGAAAAGCCTTGTCTGATGCACTCAGCTGGGCCCTGCATTTCTGTTCCACTGTGCTTCACTTCTGGCCCTCAACCAGAATCTGCATCCAAGTTGCTGCTCACTTGCATTAAGTCAGCTAAGAAGTGCTGCTTTGTTCAGCTTAGCAGAGCCTAATGCATTCCTTCTGAGACTCAGAAGTAGCTGCCTTCCTAAGCATCCTAGCATTCCCTTTAGGATATCCCAATTTTAACAGGGCAGGTACAGCAATTCAAATTGAACTGTAACAAATAGGAAGACTATTTTCTTGTCTTGCTTTGGGGAGCCACAGCTCTAACTTAACTGCTCCCATGCTGCCAGTGATTCTCCTTTAACTCTGCCTCTGCCATGTGCCCCTGCAGCATCATTAGCATGTTTTCTGTAGCAGAATCAAAGCACAGTAAGTTTTTTTTAAATCCATAGTATAACAGCTGACAAAAATCAGTACACTTAAGCTTTCTTCCTCTGCTCAAATCCACCTCACTAAACTTAAATATAAAATGGGTAAGATAAAATTCAAACGTGCTTAAAATGATATAATGAAGAAAGGAGAAGTCAGTAAAAATGTATTGCAGCTGGGAGCCAGCATGCAGAGTACTCAGAGTAAGCAGCTCAGGAGTGAACTAGATTTGGTAAGACTATTAAAACTGAGATATATAATTAAACTGTTACAGGTGCCTTTAGGAATTGTTCTTACTCTTCAGCTGAAAGAAGTGTATACTTTTCACTTAAGTAACTGGGATTTAGACAAATACTGCTTGGCATTTTTAAGGTGAAGCTGCTTTAATGCTTAAAAGCTGGTTCCTGAGTAAAAACCAGCTAAAGAAATAAAACAGCAGATGCTGCACACAGCGACTTCTAGGACAAACCAGTAAGACTTGCAGATTATTGGGCTGGCTTTACCTCATGTGAAAAGAAGATCCAAAGCTGCTGATAAGATCAGCTTGATGAAGACTGGGGAGGAGGAGGGGCTGGTGCTAAATCTCTGCTGCTCCAGCTGATGAAGGCTGAGGACGCTTAGCCCAAGAGTGCTGTGGTTCGGGTTAAGTGCTGCTGCTGAAATGGCTTTCATACCTTCTCTTGGCTTGGGGCACCCTGCTCAGAGCACTTGGTGAACTGATCTCACTAAAAAGAAGTTTCCTTGTAAACTTGGCTGGTTTTCACCTAACCGGTTCCTTCTCAGAAGTTTGTTGCAGCACAACTGTGTGTGTGGCTGTGGTAGAAACACATAGCCTAAGGTGGAAGGGGCTGTTTTTCACAGAATCTAAAATACAGTTTCCCCTCAAAATAGCTGCTATTCCCCTCAAAATCATGCTATTTTTGACAAACACTGAAGAGAGTTGATCTAATTTGATCACCTCAAGGTGAGGCTGCATTTTCTGTGACTCAGTGATACCATACTCTTGGTCTCACTGGATGTATATTCTTGGAATTTTGAGGCTCAGAAGAAAATTATCGGGATTTGTCCTTGATCCCTATTTCTTTCTGTCTTTATCATGGTAAAATTTAGTGCAGTTGTGATCCAAGCTCAGCTTTTCTTTTCCCTGTTGCATACAAATTTCTAAGGAGTAGTTAAAACTCCTCACATTTTAATTGCTTTGTCAAGAATAATTGCATGATTGATGTATGTGCTTCATAACTGTTGACCTGAACTGCACTAATATACCGTACCCTGTATACTGAAATGTTTACAATCCTGGCAAGTGACCACTGACCATTAAACCTCAACTGTTTCATCTTAAAATAAGTCACCTGAAGAAATTTGGTGTATTGTGAAGAATGCAAGTCCAGTCAGAGGGGATTTCTTTATTACATTAATCTATAACGTCAACACTGTGTTTGTTTTGAATTATGTCTTGATTGGCTATTGTAGTTCTAAATCTGTTAAATTAGTGCTCTTAAGGTTGAGGAAGAGTTTGTTGGTTAGCATTATAATCTGAGGTAGCTCTTATTTTCACCCTATTGTTTAGAAAAGGACAGAATAATATGGGTGACTGTGGCATCACTTCTTCCATGCAGTGTATCTTTCAGCATTACTTTGGACACTTGTACATGAATCTGTTTTTAACAAGCCACTCACAATTAACTGTCTTTAGACTCTCTCTGAAGTTCACTATTTTCATAACAAGGGCAGGAAGCAAGTATGTGCCTCTCTTGTAAAATGTTACTGCTATGTTCTTATATGTGTTTAGGCATTGAAATGGGCTTTCCTGACTATTTTTTACTTCCTTTTTTAAACTTTTTTTTTTTTTTTGCTGGAAGTATATCACATCAATGTAAATAAATATTCTGGTTTCCCTCCCCATACCGTCTATTTGTAAATATGTCATTTTGGAGAATAAATTCCAGAAATGTAAATTACATGTGCGTGTTTTAAAACTGCATCTATTCCCTCCTTGTGTCCTATTATTAGAGTACATGGAACTCTGCCAAATTTTTCTATATCCCTGTTTAATTGGCTATATTTTGCTGCAGCTTAAAGCATAATTTTAGGGTGTTTCCCAACTATATTTTTTCTTTCTATGCCCCAAGCAACAGTCATGTTCAGTCTTGTAAGATGACAGTTTTGCCATATCAGTGTAGCTGATTGAGGGCAATTGAGATCAGAATCTGACTCCTCGCCCATTCCTGAGGCAAATGATGGTTTTATAGCTGCTGCATCTTGATTTTGCTATGGAAACAATCCTGTAGCTTCAGGACTGGCAGAGGAGATCTGAGTAGACCTAAACCTTTGCTATTTGTTTCAGTTTAGTAGCTTTCAGTCTGGAACAAGAGGTATCCAAACTCCCTCAGTTCTTCCTGTGTAACCAGAACTGGCTAGTGACAGTTTTTGCATTTATAAAAAAAAATTCATTGCACATTAACTGGGCACTTCAATTGCAATATAATGTCTTTTTGGCATTGACTTTTTGTGGAAGACTTGTTAAGTTTCTTTTCAGTTTCAGTATGTTCGTGGAATGAGCAGACAGCTTTTCCTGCCAAATTTGTAGCATCCAAATCTTCATGGAATCAGTGTGGTGTGGGCAATAGGAGAAGTCTGGAGGCAGAGACAGCATCTGAAAACTGTGGTCATGTATGGAGCCTCTCTATATGCTGTTTCAGTAGAAGACAATTTAAGACAAAAAAAGCTCAAAGAGAGCTGAATCAGCTTGGTTTCTCCCACCACCCAACTTGCCCACACTTCTTTAACCAATTTTTAAATCAAAAATAGCCATGATAGTGCAGCTGTTTCTACTGTAATTAGTTGGATGCAGTTCCCTTGGGCCACATCGGGTGTAGTCCCTCAGCTGTCCTCAAGCACAGTCCTTCAAATCATCTGGTTCATCTGTTTGCTCTTGGGGGTAATTTGCTGGTAAACTCCACAGGAGTTGCCCTGGCAACAGTTTCCTCCTGCAAGGCTCTCATTGTTGCTGCTCACTTTCAAAGCGGGCTTGGAAAATGCTCTCTTCAATTTCAATAGTACAACTCACTAGCATCTGCTGTTGCCTCTTATGTTTCTCTTGCTTAACTGTTTGGCTTCATGTTTCCCTTTCTTTCGAGGCCTTGGCTTCCCTGTTTACAGTGGAGACCTTGGCATAGTTGCATTTTAGAGAACAGCCTAAGATGCCACACAAGGCCAAGCCTCTGCTGAAAGCCTGTTCTAGCACCCATTTGTAGATGTTATTTTCTCTAACAAAACCATGAAGGGTGACCAGGTTGAGATGAGCAGGCACTGTGTAGCCTGGCTCGCTCCTCACACACCTGATGTGCCCCTTGTACACAGGTGTGTTTTCTCAGTGTGCAAACACAGTTCATGCCAGAGCTTGCTCCAAAATCTGCTTTTGCCTAATGTTTTCCTTATCTGGCACTCCTGAATTCCTCATTCTCTCTCCTTCAGGGACACACTAACCCTTTCATATCCTGGCCTGAGATAGTAACACTCCTCCACAGTCTCGCTTTTCGAATGAGGGAGCAGAGCAATTGTACAGCTCCGAGTACTTGTATTGGGTTTGCATGGAAAGGGTCTGGTGGGCTGTCTGTGGGGTGGCTTCTGTGAGAAACTTGAAGAAGCTTCCCCCATGATCTGGTCCTTGATCTTACAACTGTGAAATAATAAGCAGTCACAGCATAGCAGCAATCTATAGCCTTCCGAGAGTTTTTGTGTTGTTTTGGAGGCAAGGTGGGCTTTCTTGAGAGACTTAGCAACTAATAAAGGTTTGCTCTTACAGGAAGAGGAAAGAGTTCTATGTTTATAAGCAGCAAAGGTGAAACAGATGGTTGGATTATTTGGATAAATGGGTGCATTAAAATACTGGAAAAACACCCTATGAAATCTGTGTAAGTGTTGTAATTAAAGGTAATATATGTCTGTGTTCAGGAATTTCTGTAGTTAAGCAGGTGAGGTGTTTAGTGACTGTTAGTTTGTCAGTGTGATGACTTCCTACAGAAAAGCAGAAAGATTCTATTCTTAATTTTTCTATCATATATTTTGTTTCTGTCATGTTCCATCGCCATTACCTCTTACTCTCTTTGTAGGGTGAAAGGGGCTTCCCAGGCTTGGAAGGACAGCCAGGTTTGCCTGGATTTCCAGGACCAGAAGGACCACCTGGTCCAAGAGGCTCAAAGGTAAGTCCCAATCCACTTGAATAGCATAAAGGTGCTGGGCAGTGTTAGCTTATGTAGTGCTGATCCTAAATAATCCCCCTGCTTATCTTTGGTCTAATAGTCAAAGTCTTTGGATGTTGTGATATAAGGTTGGTTGGTTGGTTGGTTGGTTGGTTTGAGTAGTCAACCAGAGGAAAAAGATTGCTCTAAGTTTCCCATCCTGTTCTTCACCTACACAGGAGCTTGCCAGCACTACCTGTGCACTTGTATCCCTTGACTGGGTGCTGAAGATAGTGGTCAAAGAACAGGTTTGGCCAGGTGCTGTGATGTAGCTTCCTTAGTCCTTGCACTAAGGAGATCCTGGCTTAGCTGAGTTTACTGATAAGAGTAGAGTTCTGCTCTCAGCTGCCCTGAGGGATCCCAGCTCATAAGGAAACTGTTGTTTGCACCTGGTGGCATTCCTGGGATGGGATTCCTGGGCTGGGTTTGGGTGGGGTGATGCAAATGAAGACCTCATTGAACCTATGTGCAGAGAGCTGAGGAATGCTGTTGACTTTCCCTGAAGGGGTTCAATTTATTTTTATTTACTACTGAATTGCATCATTACACTCAGATGGTGTAATTCAGCAGTAAAATTCCTCTGAATGCATTTGTGTTTAACATACATGAGGATATCCAGGGTCTGCCACTTCTCTTGTAAATGCTGATAGTATAAACCTAACAGAAGCACATCAAAAAAAGGTGGGCAGGTGATAAGAAAAAATGAAGAAAGTCTACACTAAAAGAGAAGATTAATTGGATGTAACAAGAGTGAAATAGCACAGGGTTTTTTGACCAGAAACTTTTGTTATACTTTTATTCTGTAAATGCATTTTCTTAAGATTTTGATACAAAGTTCTGCACTGTGGTTCTATGATTCATAGTACAGAGCAATAGCAGCACAGGCTGATCCGTGTTTGATCTTTGCTCCCCTGCTCTGCCCACAAGAGGCCGCTGGAGGATGTTCCATGAGAGGCCCGACCTTGTGATTGTCAGAGACCTGAGACCACCGTGGCTTTTAGGAAAACTTCCCTCTAAGTCATGGTTAATCAGCTGAAACAAATGCTTTTCGGCTCTGTCCAATGCCAAAAGTTAAAATAATTTTGAATTTTGAACCCTTTTACTCAGGAAATGACAACTATTATAACTTTTAGTCCACTTACTGTAAACATGTTGGAGAAAGATTAAGCTTACTGTTTAATTTGATAGACAAATTGCAAGCCTGAGTGTGGGGTGGTTTTTTGTCTGTTGTTTTTTAGGGTGACGATGGTCTTCCAGGGCCTATTGGACCCAAAGGAATCAGAGTAAGTATTGATGCAGTTCTAGGAATATTGGAATAATGGATAAAGACTGGCAGGCATTGAGTGGGTCCTCACAGAAGTGGTGATTTACAAGAGACAAAATTTACTTACATCTGAAGAGTAATCCACCTACCAGCTAGAAGAGACTGTACTACTTTTTATAAAAAATACATGATTGCATAAGTAATACAGTCTTATATATTGGTTGTATTAATTTGATAAACTCATTAGGGAGAATAGCCCCAATACCTATTTTATCTGTTTTGTAGTACAGAACCTAAATTAGTGCCACTAACTGTGCTTCAATGTATTCTGAAATAGAGACAATATATCTGGAGTCCATACAGGAGAGGTGGATTTTTCTTGAAATGCTTTAGGTTTTGTGCATTTGGTTTTTCTGTCAGACGCCTCAGCTGGTAATAATGGATATGTCTCTGACTTCATTGGGACACATCTATTTTCCACACCATGAGTGTTCATTTATTTTCTATATATATATATCTATAAACTGTTACTTTAGTTGTTCTGCATTCTTTTCTGTGTTTTCATGGATATTTCTCTGCAAGATTGGTAAGAACCTTGGATGCCATATCAGCATGGCATTCTATTTTTTACAGGTGATTCAGATGTTACTGTCTTTCTTTACTTACATTTGCACAAGTAAGTTATAATTGGTAAAATCTTTTGCACAACCATTCATTCTATACTGTTCCAAACATGTGGTTAATTTCCTTCTAGGGACCTCCAGGGCTTCCAGGGTTTCCAGGAACACCAGGACTTCCTGTGAGTAGGAATGGGCTGTAGAGATACAAGTCTGTTCCCTTTTGTCTTTCAAGCCCAGAAAAGCATCCTGCAATCTAACTCTTCTTTCCTCTTTTCCCCTTTCAAGGGATTACCAGGACAAGATGGGCCACCAGGACCTCAGGGTATCCCAGGATGCAATGGAACAAAGGTGAAATACCTTGAAAAATCTTGATACAACAATAATATGGTAAAGAGCTCTTGTTCTCCTGGATGTAGCCTATAGGTTTAGCCTGTTGTGTGCAACAGTACTTGCTGTTACTGAGTTGTGCAGGTAATTCCAAGATACTTCAAACACATTCCCCATTTGAGAGAGGGGGTCATGGTCTCGTACTTAAAGCACAAGTTGTGCCATAAACTGCCAGCGCCAAGACACAACGTTTGTACTCTGCAGCCAATGTAGTTAAATTCTGTGTTCTAATCCCTAATTGTATAGCTTACAACTGAGAGGAGTGTCTTTTAATTAGCTGAGATGCTGTGTCTCATCATTGTAGTAGTCTCGTGCTACCAAAAAAACCTCATTACCTAACAGTGGGACTTTTTAATTATTAAGTTTTGAATAATATTATATTGAAAATACTGCTTCAGTGTCCTTGTTGGAAAGAGTCCCTTTGTTCTGCCATGTTACTTAGCTTCATGTTCAGATTTTCCAAGAAGTTGATCTTCTGTAACACTACTTGTGTTTTCCATCTCTGTAGTGCAGTACCTTGCCTGGAAGTATGCAGAAATACCTGACTGTGGAAATTTGTTTCAATTGGTTGTGTGTATTAACTAAGTGATTATTCTATAGCTTGTTCCTATACAATTTGCTATTCTGGAGTCATAAGCTAGCAATGACACTAGACTTTTGAGTCAAAATTTGTTTATCTGGTTTTGTTATGTTTTGGTTTGGTTTTGGCTAATAATTTTCTTCATCCCTAAGGGAGAGCGTGGATTCCCAGGCAGTCCAGGTTTTCCTGGTTTACAAGGGCCTCCTGTAAGTAAAAGATTTCCTAATCAACTGCCTGTAATCCACTGAAAGACTTCTACTGTGAAAAATCAGATAAATATCACCCTGTCTTTGCAGTTTTCATTCAATAAATTAGATTTTTTTTAATGGTTGATCAGAACATTTTATATGTCCAATGAAAGTGAGTTTTTCTGCTGCATGCTGTGGTAAAGTTCAAAAACCCCTTTGAATTCTCACATGCTGAGATACTTTACCACCTGCAGAAAAATACAAATATATGCGTATGTGTCAGAGAAGATCTTGATACTGACATCTGGTACATCTAAAGAGTCTTACTGGTGATTAATGGGGCAGAAAAAAGAGACGATGTAGGCTATTTTTGGTATAAAACACAAGGATGTAGAACAAAGTGACTGTCAGAACTGAAATACAAACAGAAAGAGATATAGTAGACAGGATGGATAATAGGAGAGAATAAAGAAACAAATTAAGAAATGCAAATGTAATCCCTTTAATGTTCAACATTCACTGTGAAAGTTCACTAATTTTCTATGTATAATGTTTTCCTTATGGTGTAGATCTTATTAGTGACTTGCAAATAACATACCAGTGGTTTATTTCTATTGATCTTTCTTTTATTTTTTGTTTCTTTTAAACAAAGGGACCCCCTGGTCTGCCAGGTATGAAGGTAAGTGTGCTTTACTCACACATCCAAGCACCAGCCAGACATGGGTGTGCAGTGTGATCTGCCATGAGTAACCTGCTTGTTTCATGCAAGACCATGTGCATCCACTGCAATCTGGAGTGACATTCTTGGTGTTTCTAGGCCTCTCCAGTGCAGCCAACTGGGAATTCTGCAGTAGCTTCCTCAGTGTTGGCCAATGGTTCTAGAAGTAGCAGATTGTTTTCTGAAGCTGTAGACTCTGAGGATCAGTGTTGAGGCATCAGGTTAGCAAAATGTCTACAAACACCCAAATGCACCATTAGTCTGCCTGTGCATACTCAAGAACATCCAGAGGCTAAGCAATAGTGACTTAAAATAGCCAGTGAAGAGAACAGTAGATTCTATGTTCCTTTTGAAAATGTGCTTTGTACAGTATAGGTTACATAGATGGCCTTTTCTCCTAATATAAAGAGGCTCATGATCTGATGTTGAACCTTAAGAAGCCCTTTAATTTTTTACCTTTGACTGATTTGAGCATGGCCTAAAACATCAGTTTTGGTTCAAATCTATTTAAAAGGAACCTGACCCACAGAATTATGCTATGAAACTCCTGAGAGGACAGCATGATACTGGTATACTGGAAAATTGTGACTATTAAGCTGAATTGTTTTTCTTAGCTCCTTTTCTCCCCAGTTGTGTTCAAGATATTACAGGACTATCTCATCAGAACATATACTTTAAAACAAACGTAGTCCCTAAAATCAAGGAGAAGCTGCCTCAATGTAGACCACAAAGCATAACTGTTGTAACAGCACACTCAGCATTCAACTGATGAGTTGGGACTTTGGAAAAAGCTGAATGAGGCTTTTTTCTGTTGTGTCCTATACCCTGTTTTCACATGGAGCTGGAATGTTTCTTTTGTGAAGAATTTGTGTTTCAATCCCCTAATCTCTTGGAATTTAAATCAATGCTGATATCTTTGTGTAAAGTAAACCTTTTAATAGTTGTTAGTTTAGCCATTTAGAATCTTCATCACTCCTCAAAAAAGCTATTCTTGGGGAATCTAGTACTTACATGAAAGTGTACTGCTAGGGTGTAGCATAGCTCAGAGTCTCTAAGAGTCTTAGGAGCCACTGTGTGCCCTTTGGAATCAGAATGGTGATAAGAAATTGTAAAATGTTGTTAGTTAAAGTCTTCTGTTTTTCTTCTAGGGTGAAGCAGGTGAAATAATTACATCCTTGCTGCCAGGACAGAAGGGCGACCCAGGATTTCCAGGTCTTCCTGGGATACCTGTAAGTTGCATAAAGTGTTGTTAGGCTGTGTTCTGCAAGAAAGATGACATGAAAAGTATTTACTGTAGGGCACAGTTGTCAGATTCAGTGCTAGGGGATCCATATGTTTTCTCGGAGAGGCAGGGTAATGTATTTATGGCTTGAGGGAAAGTGTGTGATTCCATGTTGCTCTTAATGGGCTGACCCACAGAGGCCAGAGAGGTCCCCTGGTCAGGAAGGTGGTATCCAGCAGTACTCATGGTTACTGACTTGCTTCTCTGCTTTCCCTGCCTCTTCCCCCTTCCTGGACATTCTTTGTATCACTTCTGGAGTTCCCTTCCCTACTTCACCCTGAGTTAAAGTCACATCTGGCTTTCTGGTCCGTAGCCACTGTTTTAGATGTTGGGAAGGAGAGGATAATGCCTCAGCTGTTCTCCTCATGTTGCACCTCCTGAACAGTGTTTCTGCTCTCCCAGCAGTGCTCTGTGAAAACAGCTAAAGACTCCAGGCCCTGTGCTTCCCCACTGAGCCATTCATTGCTTTAGTGGAAGAACAAGGGGAGCCGAAAATGAGTCTATCGGCCTGACCTGGACAGAAGCCAGACTCCCATTTCCTGATACAGAGAGGCAAGCCCCAGGCTATTCTGACCAGACTGAGCCTGTTAGCATTTGTGGTCCTCTGATCTGTGCTTCCCTATTGTCTGTTTCTGGCTGGGAGGAATCACAAATACAAAGTGTTTTGTTGTTCTCTCCCAGTGCATGAAGAGAAAGAAAGCACAAAAGTAGTTCAAAACAAACAAAAAAGCATTCCCTTACCCAAGGCAAAGAGATGCATTGATGTTGAGAGCAGAGCTCTTCTAACACGATGTACGCTCCTTTAGGCCCTTCCTCAAGGACAGATGGCTAGGTTAGTGGTCAGCTACATTGATGTGACATGAATGGGATGCCAGTTGTTAGGGTTTTTTGAGCTTGAAGGTCTCACTGGTTCGGTTTTTTTCATAAAAAGGTGCCTCTCATGGCCTCCTCCCCTTTCTCTACAGGGCCCACCTGGCTCCATGGGAATACCAGGTCCAATTGGCCCTCCAGGGCCCCCAGGTTTGACAGTAAGTTTCTTTAATCTGTTACTCATAAAGCCTTAAATGGGACAGTTCCTTCTTGCTTCCTGTTCTCAGAGGTAGGTCAGTAAAGTGCAGAGATCATGGTAGCCAGGACTTGGTATGAAGACAGCAGCAACCATACATTCAGTTCACCCTGGAGCTGTTACTGTGCATGTTTAAATAAGATACTTTTGAAACAGCCTCTTCCCAGACATCTTTTTGCTTTAAGTTGTGCTGAATCGTTGTGCAGGCTTCTTATTTGTGTAAAACCTGAGGGACAAGATTTAGCATGTTTAGACTAGGATGTTTAATACCTGACTGTTTAATTTCATTTTACTCTCTCACTTAAGGGAAGAACTAGTTTCTTACATATTTGTAAAGTTGAATAGCATAAGAGTTTTCAAAGGAAGGCAAGGTGCTTTGTCAACACGGGGATAATGCACAGGAATCAAAGTTGCAACATCGTTGTGGGTTGGTTTTTTTTTTTCCACAAGGGGCATGTAAAGTGCTTGCAAGTGACTTATTTTTTGGTTTCCTTTTTCAATAGGGACCTCCTGGTCCACCCGGGCTGCCAGGACCCAAGGTATTGTCTTTCCCTTATTGATGGTGGTGGTGGTGAACTGTTTTCTTCCTCTTCCTGGTTATTTGTGACTTTTAAGGGCTGATGAGTTATACTTTTTGCAGGGTAATATGGGTTTGAATTTCCAAGGACCCAAAGGTGAAAAAGTGAGTAGGTGATCATGGTGATCTTTTTTTTTATTATTTTCAAAATACTTACGCTTGCCATTTTGGCTTGTATTGGCTGTAACAATCTGGATCTTCTTGCATGTAGGGTGAACAAGGTCTTCAGGGACCTCCAGGGCCACCAGGACAAATTGGAGAACAGAAAAGACCAAATGACATTGAGTTTCAGAAAGGAGATCAGGTGAGTGGGACATTACATCCATCTGCAGTGAGCGTGTGATCAAGCTGCAGCCTCTGTTTGTTTGGCTCATATCTGCTCACATCCTGCTTACTGCAGAGGTTTTTTTCTCAGAGTACTGAATATTCCAGGCCTGAGTACTCTTTCTTTAGTAGAAAGCAAGTCAGTCACATTAGTTCAGTTACTTCCCTTAGTAAAATAGCTATTCTAAAGAAACTCTCTTGAAGGCACTTCACAGTAACATTAAAAGCAGCTAAAATTCCCATTCCTTGGAACACCCAGACTTGCAATTTTCAAAGCAATCTGGGGATTCAGATTCCCACTAATTAACCAGCTGTGTCATCCATTGTGAAGAAGTCTTTCAAAAATTTTAATTCAGTCTTTTTTTTTCTTTTCTTTTTTCTCTCATTAGTGATGCCCCAAGATCTTTATTCCTTGTGGTCTGAATAAACTGCTTTCCCTGTTTCTTGCCTTTCAGAAGTAAATATCAGTCATATTGTTACAGTAAGATCAAACTGCTGGTTTGATTTGTATGGATCCTTCCTCACTCAAAAATGCCAGAAGGTCTTTGGGAGAGTTACCAGTTTTAAAGTTACTACATTTTTTCTCTTTCACTGGAGAATTTTTCTCAGTACTGTTTAATTCTGGGTGCCAGTCATAGACAGTCTGAGCAGAACCAGCAGGATCCTGGGTGTCTGGATGTCACATTTTCTTTGAAGTTTTTGTGATATTCTCAAGTACCACCCTGAGTAATAGAAAAGTTGAGGTAGATATTTTGAGGCAAAAGTAGTGAGTGGTCGTTTTTATGCTCTGATTATTTTGCAAATGCCACTGTAGTAACTGAACTTTAAACTATTAGTTTCCTCCATCTGTATTTGGTTCCGTTTCTTCCTTTATATCTTTTTATCTTGGGAAATGTGTCAGAGGAGAAAGCTTTAGTACACAGCAGTATTTCATTTTAGCAGGGTGTGGGACAATTCTGCCCTTCATCTTGATCAAAACCATGAGTTGCCCTTCCTTTCAGAAGAACATTAAGCACCACTAGGGCACTAACTAGAGCTATGCTCTGGTATATAGTTGCAATGCACAGTCATCCTAGAAAAGTCTCAGCTTTTGTCTGTTACTGGATGGTAGGACAGAAAGCAAAGAGCAGCATTGTGTGTCTTTCTAATTCTAAGAAAACACAAGGTGGCATTTTGACCACGCTGTCTTCAAAACAAAAATTCATCTGATTTTATTTGGGTCAGAGTAATTTGCCTCTGTCAACAGGGACCCCTCAAGGACTAATTATACTGGCACTAATTCATGTAAATGTACGAAGTAAAAGCATTTTACCTACATTTCTTTTCAAGCACCGAGAGTTATAAACATTCTGAGTGCATTGCCTTTGATGAACATTTACGATGATTTCTAAGTTTGCAAATTTGTTTTTATTTCAGTGAAGTTTTTATGCTTGGTTGTACACAATCAGTTAAAAATTTCAACATTACAGTTATTTTTTTGTGAAATGCACATGGAGTTCTGGTGTGTGCCTCCACCTATGATCTCTGACGAAAATCTAGTGTGTAGATGGGCTTGTAAAAGTTCAGGAGGACTCCAAGAAAATATCAGAAACTGCACAGAAACTTTTTGTGGATTCAATAGCCTGTAACTTTTCTTTAGGTTAATGGTGACAATATTTAATAACGTGCACAAAGGGGTAACAAGACAAAATAGAAATGAGAACTTTTTAACTCAGTGATCCTGTGACACTTTACTGAAAAACACACTTTGATCCTGATGTCCTCTCAACTTCAGCATTTACCAGTAATCTAATGAGCGTTGCTCAGTAATTTCAGCAGAATGGTATTTGTTTGTTCTTTCTTCCTTATTTTCTTTCTTCTCTTTATTATTGTATAGCAGCTGCAGGCCACCAAACCAGCTGCTGCAGTGCATGCAGGAGGCAGTTGTGTTTTAGTGGAGTGAATCATCTAAATAAACAGGATGAGCAGTTAATAAAATTTATAGATGCACTTGAAATTCCACACAAAGAAAGAATAAATATGATCCTTTATAACTTGTAAATCTAAATGACAGCAAAAAAAAAATTCTGTTTAAGGAAAAAATCGATTGAGCTGCTAGGGAGTGATGGAGACTTTAATCCTCTTTTTCTTTGCCCATGCTTGACAGGGTATTCCAGGTGATCCAGGCCCACCAGGACTTCCTGGGCCACCAGGCCCTCCTGTGAGTAGAACTCTCTTAGTTCTATTTTGTTGCATCTGTATCAGAACTGTAAATTCATTCTGCTCTGGCTTGTGGGCTCAGTTTAAGATGATGTTTGTGTGTCCAGGGTCTTCCCGGTGGCATAAAAGGTGAAAAAGGTGAGCAAGGAGAACCAGGCAAAAGAGTAAGTAGTCTGTTTAACCAAACATTTATCTTTCCATTCAGTGTTATCTTTGAGAATTAAACAAATGTTGAATTCAGGTGGGGCCATCAGCCTCTGGGTAAGAGATTACTTTTTTTTTTTCTCCTTGTAACCTGGCAAACTAGTAGATGACACACAAGGGTCAGTAAAGTCTTTCTAGCTATGGCGCTCTCAGTGCTTTCTGATAGAATTATCTACATGTAGATCTTCGTTTGGGGGGCAGGAGAGAAGAACTTCAATTATGTTATCTGGTTAACACGTGAAAACCTTCACAGCTGTTGGACTGCTTGTCTGAAGCAGCAGTTTTCTGTTTCATTTTAGAGAGGGTCTTCATTCAGTTTGCAATGTAGTGGGTTGCCAAGCAGCATGAGATTGGTGTGTGTATGTATATATATATATATAAGCTGGTCTATGTAAACTCATTCTTGGTGGGTTTACTTGTGAGGTGAGTTACAAAACCAAAGTCTCTGAACGGTGTTAAGACCAGAAGTCAATTTGTCACTTCCCAAGAGACTACCTCGATTAATGTGCTGTCTGGGGAGAACACAAGTCAGGATAGCTGTATCTGGGGATAGCAGGAGTCACTTTGTTCCTGACTAGATTCAAATCAATCCTGGAATTTAAATGTACTTGGATATCACAGCTCAGAAAAGCTGAGGAAGATCATAGAAGTGCTAAGAAATAGGATGAAAATAACATGGGCTAGACCAGCAAAGAAAAGAGAGGCTGTTACCAGCTCAAAACAATCTGTGTCTTTGCTTTCACAGCTTCTGAATACATAGTTTCATCAACAAAATGGGCCCCTTTGAAAATCAAGACACAAGCCCTGCTCAGGTTAATTGGAAAATATGTAAACACTGTTTAGAAACATATTGGTAGTAGGTTTTCCAATTTCCATAGGAAATAAATAAAGTGGAAACAAGTGTTTGGTATTCTAGATAAAATCCTTCTTAGTTGCTGAGATTTATGAAAGGGCTTTGTTTTGTCTCTTTAAAGGAATATAACAAGCAGATTTACCAAGCCAAAAGTCTCATTATATTTGGAGTGGGTTTTGAATTGTTGCCTTTCTCTGCAACAGTAAATGAGAACCACATAAATCTGCAAAGATCTGAAAGAATAAAAGTCCTGAGGGGCTATGTCAGATGCCTTTTGCCAAAAGCTTGCTTACCAATATTTTTGTTTGGTTTTATTGCTCTGAATTTGGGCATGTTGTATACTTAAGTGCAGTTTTGCTATTAAGTTACTTTAAAGTTGCATTTCAGGCCTGCATATGATTCTGTGTGGCTCAAAGCCATTTCAGATATACTCATAAAAATGTCAGTGTGTGTATTCAAACAGATAGTTCTCCACATTCACAGGAAGTCTTCAGACCTCATTTTTGAGAGTCAGAAGTCATCACTAGCACTAAAGAATTCACAAATCACATTATGGTCTGATTCACTGTATCTGTGAGGTCTTAAAATCAACTTCTCAATGACCAAGAGTTGATCTTGGTACTGTGGTGAAGCTCCATCACCTGTTCTGGTTCTGTTCCAGCAGGTGCCCCCCAGACACAGCTTCTGTCACTCTGACAATAAAATGCCATTTGTCTGCTCAGTGAATGGTCTGGAATAAAGTGGAGCTTGCACTGCTTTTATTGCAGCAATGACAAATCTGTTCAGCAAGAATAAATGTTTTTTAGAAGTCACTTCTTTGAGCAGAATTGCACCTTATATTTTTGTTGATATTAATGAGAAAATTATGTTGATTTAAAGGAGAGTTAAAATTTAAACACAAAAATCTTTATTTAGTTTTGCTGGTCGCATTACACTAATTTCCTAATTAAAAATAGCATTCCAATGTTTAGGGAGTTAGGATCTGTTTTGCAAAAAAAGAATTTCCCTAATGTTAAAATAGAGGCAGTAGCAAACACAATGAATCAGCAATAGTTAACTGGAGATCATTTTGTGCTGTATTCACCCAGCATTTCTCTGAGACTTGTCATGGTTTTGTGCTTTGGTTTTCAAAATGGAAACCTCAGTTTGGGTAACTCCACTGATTATACTTGTCTTAAATGTATTTGTCCCAAGGACTGAATTCTAGAGACAGTTCAGTTTATTGAGAAAAGGGAAATAAGTAACACAATTTCCATAAGAATTCTTTACCACAGAAGCATTTTATTTCAATGCATATTTATGTCTTTGAAGGGAAAGCCTGGCAAAGATGGAGAACCTGGACAGCCTGGTAGGGATGTGAGTAACTCATACATTTTTAATCTAAGCAGACTATTTATAAGCTTTTCTTCTGATATGGAGAAGATCTGAGTGTGATTATATTTCCCTTTTCTTGAAGGGTTTACCTGGTGGGCCTGGGATAAATGGTGTTCCAGGAAGAGATGGCGAAAAGGTATGCCAGGATTTTTGTCATTATTGCTATAATAGATTGAAAGCCTGCCATCAGGGAGTTCAGTTTTGCCTGAGTAGTAGTTGCATTGCCTATACTATTACAGTGTTGAGGAATATTTGCAATAACTTGTTTATGTACTGCTGCACAGTACCAAAAATGCTCTTGATTTCATTGGTAGGGTGAAAAAGGTGATATGGGTCCCCCTGGTCCTCCTGGAATTGTAAGTTTCCAATCCTTTGGTTTTTTCTACATTTGGTTTACAGTGTTGTTTCATTGTAGTTCTTGGCTGACTGAGTCCTATCTCTGGGTACAACAGCAGCACCAGTAAAATTTTCATATATTCACTAACATAAACAATGCTTTCCTTCTTTCAAGATCAATCCTGTGCTCTGGGATTTGCTAGGTTACAAATCCAGGCTAGACTATAACCTCAGACCAGCAGAACTGAGTCAGCCTCACTGAAGCCTTTTGTAGCTATATTGACTTGGCAGTCAAACAGTTTCCTCTTGGGGAGTGCTCTTTACTAGGATTTTCCCTGGTAACTCAGTGTGGTGGCAAAAGCATCCTGTGATTGGTATAAGGTTCTAAGTATGTTGAACTTTCCCTCCCTCCCATCTCTTTACCATTCCAATGACTCTTTTCTTGGCAAGAAGTTTCACAGGAGCATGAAACATTTGCAGGTTGTTCCAAGACCAGGCATTGATGCAACAGTAGGACCAAAAGGTAGCAAAGGATTGCCAGGACTTCCAGGAGCCAAAGGGGAGCGTGGATTCTCTGGTAGGCCAGGCCCACCTGGCTTGCCAGGATCTCCAGGTAGGAGTGCAAGCTTTAAATTAAGTTGTATGTTCAAATGTCTGACTGGATATTTGGCTTCACAGTCTGCTCACACTCCTTTTGACAGAAGGACTGAGCAGAAAATGAAGACAGAACTATTTAGAGCTACCTTTGAGCTTGAAGGGTAATCTTGAACTTATGGGGGGTAATGTGAGGAATTCTGAACGTTCACTGCCCTTGCTGTGGTGAGCTGCGGATGTGATCAGGTAGTAGCTTAATGCTCCTGGGGTAACTTATCTCATCACTTCCCTATAACATATGTTATCCATTGCATTACACACAGAAAGTTTTGTGTGCCACAAGTCTGGTAGGAGATGATCTGAGTCTGTAGGAGTAAGCAATGACACCTGTATGTGCCTTATACATCCACAGAGAGGAATGTTATGTTACAGCTTGTATATGTTCTTTTTTCCCATCAATACTTCCTTTCATTAGAGCTATTTTGTGGGGTTTTTTTCCTTCATAAACTTAGTTTTTGAGTCTCAGGTCAATTTTTCAAACAAACATCTCTAAAAGTGTGAAATGTGTATGATTGTCATCCTTGCAAAAATGTGAGGTACACCTTTGAGCTAGCAAGGAACTAAGTCCTTCCCATCTTAGGGATCACTACTGTTGGACCTCCTGGCCCACCTGGCTTACCTGGAGAGAGAGGACAGAAGGGAGATCCAGGTTTACCTGGGGTTTCTATTCCTGGGCAACCAGGAGTTGATGGGCCACGAGGACCTCCAGGACCACCAGGTCCCCCAGGGCCACCTGCACCATCTGTTCCTCCTGGTAAGTGATGATTACAGAGACAGCAAGTAGAAGAGACTAAACAGCTTTGTTATTTGTTTAGGTTTGGGTTTCTGTGGTTTGTTTGTTTGGTGTTTTAATTCTACCTCCAAAGATGTTTATCAGCAGCTGAAGTCCATGAGATTCTATTCGTATACATTCTCCAAGTTGCTTCCATAGCAAATCAGGACATCTGCAGGAGGACTTTAGCCCTAAGGACAGTTACAGAATCTGGGAATTCAGTGGTGTCATTTGCAGTCTGCCTCTTTCCTACCTCGAGTGAGCCCTGCTGTGAACTTGTGTGAGACACAGCTAGACTGGAGAAGAAGAATCTTGTCAGACAAGAGGGGCCTTGTATGCTTACTAGCACCTTGTGTGCCAACTCACACAATTAATGACACTTCTCCAGAGTCTAGCACATTTGGCCTGGATGTACAAAATTAAATATATTTCCAATTTATGCTACATCCTATTTAATTAAACTAATGACAGTTACATTAAAATCTGGGCATAAAGTAGGGGGTAATCACTTTGACACTGGCTTGAGTAAGTTCAGGTTTTATGATATGATCTAAGAAGTGCTTGGAGAGACTGTTCCCTACTAAGAGCTGTGATAACAGGAGAGTCAAAAGTGTAATCTTTCACAGCACTCCAGTTCTGTTTCATAAATATTCTAGTGTGTTGACCACGTGAAACTAGCTTGAGAGTGGACACTTTGGATGAAAGCTCTTGGCTCCTTTTTCAGTATAAGGGGAGTAGGGAACAGCAAATAGAGTATGAGAACTGGAAAGCTGCAGTGGGTAGGGGCTAGCATGGTTCAGGGAGGAATTTGTTTGGAGGACATTGGCATCTGGAGTGCCCTCGCTGTGATGATGATTCATAGGCATGTTTTTATGATATGAGGCTTAATATCAAAATGTAGTGTAGAGATGGAAGTGTGGAGGCTGTGGGAAGTAGTGGGAGGTTGTGAACAACTGATGATTGTTGTGTAATATCACTGTTTCCTTTTGAGCTTGAATTACATGTGTGGGTTTTCACCAGCAGTCCTGTCTGAATTGCCAAAATGTTTGGTCTGTGATTATGGGGTATATTAGAAAATCCACACAAATACTGGGAAGTACATTTTTGTACTGAATATGTGTATTTGGTGCTGCTGTTTTAAACCTCTCCTGATTCTCCTTAGGTGAAGGGTTATGTGAGCAGGGGCCACCAGGTCCTCCAGGAATTCCAGGACAACAAGGTTTTGCGGGGGAGCGAGGCCAAAAAGGTGCAGTGTCATGACCTTTTTTTGGTTTTGAAACTTGCTAAAAAATGTAAAGTCTGCATTAAATAAAGATAAATAAGGTCTCTTCCCAGTAGGGTTGAGTGCAGATATTTTATGTCTCTGAGTAAGAAAACTGTTTTCTTTGGGTGTAGGAGACTCCTTCATCTAATGTTAAAGCACAGGAATCTGAGTGACTGAGGGTACAACCAATGCCAGGGCCTAGCACAGATCATGAATAAAGTAAAATGGAACTTGAGGTTCATGAGTATCTCCCAGGTAGATAGAAACTGTTCTTTGTAACAGCACTGGCCAAGTCTGTGTGAAAACATTTTATACTTCATGAATAAACGTGACTTTTTTATGGATAGCAGCATTAAAATTATAAATACAAGAGTCCTAGTTTGAGTTGGTCAATCTGAAGTGAGTTTGTTTGTTTGGTAAGCAAAAGAAAATCGTATTTAATATGTATCCTTGTTTCCAAAAAGACAACCTTGCAATGAGGATGCTGATATGGGTAAGTGAGAATCTTTTCCTAGCTCAACCATGGACATCATAAATGACTTTAGACATCTCACTTAATTTTGTACTCACTTCAAACAGAAGTGTTGTTTGTCATGAAGATTGTAAGAGTTAATTCATTAACCTAAATAAAGTGCTCAACTATTACACCCATGAATATCAGGAAAGTCTGTATGTGAAGGAAATTTCTAAGCTTCTTGAAACCATTCTTTTTTTAAAATGAAATACTTTGTCTATTGTCAAATCAATGAAACATTCCCGTTATTTATTTTGTACTCTTGGAGTTTAATTAAGTTTGGGATTTTAATGTATATGGTTTAGAGTTAGAGTAGTTAGTGTCAAATACCTACTTTAGAAGAGGACACTTTTGCTGAGAAAAGAAAGTCCATGGTTTTATTTTCTATTATTGAAAGCTTTTTTTTTTTAATTTTAATTATTTTGCACTATCATAACTTCTAATCATGTTTGATATTGACTGTCTGACTCCTAATCATCAAAAAGCTTCAGTTTGTCTTTCGGGGGGGAGGAGGGGAGGCTTCTAATATTTAAGCAACAATTATTTACAATAGTCACTTTGGACCTGGTGTTATGAATCAGCAGCAAGAAAACAATTGCTGTTGTGTTTAATTCTTTTAATGTTTTCTAAAACCTGATGCTCAAGTGTGCTTTCTCAATGCAATTTTTTATTTAGGTGATCAAGGAGACACGTGCTTCAACTGCATAGGAACTGGAATAACTGGGCCTCCTGGGGAGAGAGGACCACCAGGGCCTCCGGGTAGTCCAGGTAAGGCTGGTGCCTTCACTAATTTACTTAATATTTTCCATAGAGTCAGTTTTCCATCAGAGTATCTGTGTTTAATGGTAACAATATATCTGTGTATTGTGTACAAATTCAGATGTGTAGCTGCCAGCTCCAGGACATGGCTGGTACGTGTTGTATTTTGCACAGCTGGGCAGTGTTGGGAAGAAACAAGCTGGGCACGTGTAAAACAACCACTCCATTTTTGAAAATCTGGTCTTTCAAAAATATTTCTGTGCTCAAAGACAGCCTTGCAAGCATTCTGCATATTGAAGGTTTGGTGTCTGCTGTAGATTTAACTGAGAGAGAAAAACTAACTTCAAATACTGCTATTCCTGGAATAATAGAGAATCTGGACCTTTTTAAAAGCATGATGTTTTTTACACTAGTAATTTAATTTGGAGTTGCAAATTTTGTTCTGCTCAAATAAAATCAAGTTCTCAAAGGAAAAAAGAGTAAACTTGGCCTGGTTTTAAAACAACATAGCTATTATCTATGAAACAGCATGCTTGATATTACAACCTCTCCAGATTTATGTTTTTCTTTTATGTTTTTCTGCTCTACTCAGGTTCTCCTGGTTTTCCTGGACCAAAAGGTGAAAAGGGGCTTCCTGGATTAACTGGCCTTGTAGGGCCACCAGTAAGTGGTGGTGTTATGTTCTGGTGGGAAAATAGTGTCTTATCTGTCTTGCGTGATTGGTAGATCTGTAAACAGTAGATATAATTTCTTGTTTAATATGTCTTTTTTTGTCCATAACTACCCTGAATGTGTGATTCTTACATTGTTCCAGACAGAGAGGTAGTGAAAGAAAAAGTAAAACGCCTTTCCTTTTTTTTTCCCCTCCTCAGGGCTTCCCAGGCACCCCAGGTGCTCCTGGCAGACCTGGTCCTAAGGGAGACCCTGGTGATGTCCTGACTTCTCCAAGAATGAAGGGTGACAAAGGAGACCCCGGCTTCCCAGGGCCTCCAGGTCTGCCTGGCATAGATGGCACTCCTGGACGAGATGGACTGCCAGGTTTGCCTGGCCCCAAGGGGGAACCTGTGAGTTCCATTTTATGCTGTCTTTGGTTGGATGGGTATTTTAGGAAGTCCTGCATGCATTTGACATAGTGCAGATAAGAAAACTGGCAAATGCACTTTTTCTGACTGTGATAAGGCAGTAATTCTCTGCAGTAGATGCCAATCTAGTGAGAATACACTGAGGTACCTCCTGAATCTGTCAGTGCTCTGGAAATAAGCTATGGCTTCTCTTGGGCAGTGACAGAAGATCCCTTCAGCCATTGTCTATATTTCACCCAAGTAGTGGGGAGGAAGTAAGTAGCTGAGTTTAGGCCTGCTCTCTATCATGTTAGTAAGATGTAGGCAGCTAATGAGAGCTGGAAGGATGGAAACTGTCAAAGAGTTTCAAGACAAAAGCAGTAAAACACTTTACTCCTTTGTTCGTAAATACATGATCTTTTCCATCATGCTCTTTCTTTTTTCAGGGCCGTGTTGCATTCAAAGGAGAAATGGGTATTCCAGGTGATCCAGGAATACCAGGTCTTCCTGGAGAAAAAGGGCTTCCTGGGCCTCCTGGTTTTGGGCCACAAGGCTCACCTGGTGAAAAGGGCATCCAAGGTGTATCTGGCCGTCCAGGGCCTCCTGGTGTTCCTGGTGAGTTGCTCTGTGTGTGCACATGCTGCAAAATCAAGCTTTGCCCTTTTTGTACTGAGTGATTCATATTTCTTCTTCTTGGGTTTAGGTCCAAAAGGTGACCCTGGCCAGACTATTACAGAACCAGGAGTTCCTGGCCCCCCTGGTCCTCCAGGAAGAAATGGTGATCCAGGTCTTCCAGGTAAAGCAGCAGCTAGATATTCAGGGAATCCTAAGCATTTTTTATTCTGACTGATTCTGGATAACTATGTTGATGTTCTTTTTACAGGAGATCCTGGTCAGCCAGGTCAGCGTGGTTTACCTGGCATCCCAGGTACAAAGGGGGAGCCAGGTATTCCTGGCATTGGACTTCCAGGTCCACCAGGCCCAAAAGGTATGTTTATTGTCATTACTTTATTGTACTGGCTAGAAGAGTGGTTGGGGGGGTGGTGTCTCTTCAGTTTCTCCTAGTGAGTTGATTTCTGTCTCTAGAATCCTTTCAAAAATGCTTGTCTTAAATTTATACATCTCTATAATAGTTTCAGAAATATCAGGAAAAAAACTGCTGAGCTCTTATTCCTGTGTTCACTGTTCTGCTCCTTCTCAGTAGCTTACATCCTTCAATAAACCAAGCACACAAAAGTGAATAGGTGAAACTTTGGGAAATGAGCTTGAATCAATAAATGATCTCCAAATGCTGCCTCAAGATGTTAATGTTTCTGACGTGAACTGTTTGTGATTTTTGTAAAAGCTCACGGCATGGAGAGTGCCCTCTGAGAGTGCCAGAGACCCTCTGTGGCAAAGACCGAATGCTCACAAGTTATCTCAGCCCAACAGGTGCCCCTCAAGTATGCTTGGGCTAGCACAGAACCTCTTTTCCTGGGCCTTAGGCATATCTGGAAGAGTCACTCTAATGCTCTCTGGTGTCCTTCTGCTGCCCTAACCTTCCTGTTGTGTGTAGGTTTCCCAGGGACTCCAGGCCCCCCCGGAGCTCCAGGAACTCCAGGTCGCCCTGGTCTAGATGGACCTCCTGGACCACCTGGTTTCCCAGGACAGAAGGTCTGTGTTTGTGTTTGCTACAAAGCTTCCTTTTCTTGGAGGTTTTTCTGTGTTGGTGGGAAGATGGTGAGGATGATTTAATCTCTTGTTCTTAGCTTTTGATGGCGGGGAAGTAAAATTATCTACTTGACATTTTGAGTGAGGGTAGTAAAATAGAAATTAAACTCTAAAATGGTGGGCATTTCTTCTTTACTACTTTTAACGTTTTTAGGAGAGGCTAAACTTAAAAACCCCCTTTTAAATATTTTAAAATTTGTTACAGGGGGATCGTGGTTTTGGAGTTCCAGGACCACCTGGACCCCCAGGACCTCCAGGCATAAAAGGAGTTCAGGGACCTAAAGGTGATCCTGGCTTCCCAGGAAACCCTGGTCTCCCAGGCCGGGCAGGCTTTGATGGAACTCCAGGGCCCAAAGGTATGGAGAGCTCTTCCCCTTTTCTGGTCTCTATTAAACTTTAAAATATAGCTTGCTGGGAGGCATATGGCAGTTAAATATAAGCAGTGCTGACTGTAGAGCATTTACTTCAGGGTCAGTTTTTCCCAAGCAGACACACCAGAGTAAATGGAAGATTGTGTTCCCAAAAGGCAGGCAGCGGTCAGTACCTGAAAGTCTGTATTCTAAAGAGAAATCACGTTTACGTGAGGGTAAAATTTGATCAGAAGAATAAGTTCTATTCTTTACCTCATTTAGTTGCACTGTACTTCTACCTGCAGAGAGTTAGCAATATTATTTTTTCCTCTCTTGACCATGGTCTGCACTGACCTACCCAGCATGCCTGATTTGCTGGAGAGCCCCTGTTGAGTTTGATGCTGATGATGGTGTGTGCAGCCTAGAAACATAAACTGCATGCATTCCACACTGAGTGAGGACAAATCCCTGGCTTTCAAAAATAGCCTCTGGAGTGTGTGGGTTTTTTTTCCTGTGTCAGATCAATGTTTGTTTGCATGCAAAGATTAGACTTCAAGTACAATATGCAGGCACTCTGCTCTGAAAGCAAGTGGCTCTGAACGGAGTGCAGTCTTTAACTAGGGTGTTCTTGCAGGTGACCCTGGACCAAGTGGACCACCAGGACTCCCAGGCCCACCAGGCATCCCAGGCATTGGTGGTCAAGGTCCACCTGGATCTCCAGGACCTCCAGGTCCTGTTGGGCCCCCAGGTAACAATTGCATGAATGGTACCCTTAGGTTGTTTCTGGCATACACAAGCAGGTACACAAGATCCTGAACATCCTACTGAACAGATAGACAAGAAAAGACAGATGTCTATTATGTCTATTAGCTTGGCTATTTTGCCAGTCAGGTGGGCAAAACTTGGTACCTCATGATTTTTACTGAAATCAGAAGTGGAATTACATTCAGCCCTGCCATTTGAAGAACTTACAGAGGTCTCAGGGGTGTAAAAGCCCACTTTGGAGAAGGCTTGGAGTCTTGACAGAAATTCTGCAAAGTGTTGTGCACAGACAGTACCAAAATATCTGTGAAGGAGTTTATCCAAAGAGTTTATACTCTTCAGGACAAGACAGAAGAGAGCAAAATGTTAGTGCAGAGGTTTTGGGATATGGAAGAGAAGGAAAGCTGACTTGAGATGCCTGTATTGTGCTATCATTACATTGCTTTCAAATAGTAGTTCTTAAATTCCAAAGTGGTTTTCTAGCTTACCAAACTGCATTCCAAATTCACTGGGTGAGAGGTATTTTTAAATAACTTTTTAACATTTTTATCTAGAAAATTAAATTCTTGTATGGGGAAAAAAGCAAACTCAGTCCCTTATACAATGTTTCTCTTCCCTCTACTTACTTGGTAAGGGCAAAATCAAGGCAGTTGTTCAGGTTCTCTGTGACATGGCTAGGCACTTTTTTCTTTTGTTTTGAATGGAAGCTGAAGCACGATTTTAGTTAATGTGGAAAGGAAGAAATCATGAGTGATTCAAACTAGCTGGTTCATTATTTTGTAGAGGAGAAAATGTTCCCCAGGTAATGACATGATACTGTTTTTAAAAAAGCCTGTACATTAAAGAAGTCATACACATTAATCTTGCTATAAACACATCTAGAAAAAAAGATCTAGAATTCTTCTTACAGAAACCTCTGAGTTCTGGAATTCTTGAATCCCTCATCTCCTTTTTTTTTTCCTGGAAAACCAATACATTTTATGAGTCCTGATAGGTTTAAATTAGATTGACAAAGTAGAATCAAAGGATAGTGATAATTAGGAATGTGTCTCTGAAGGGAGTTTGGTTGACTTTTGTCTAAAATGACTGGTGATTGATGAAGATCTGAACTTGTTCCATCTCTGCACAGAAGGGTACATGTGCATGCATGCACATCATTCTATTCACAACGTTTGTTCAGGGAAATTGCTTTCTTGTTTCATTCAGTGAATGGGTTTGCTGTGCACCAACTCTTGATGTAGCAAATGTGTGGCAGTCACCACAGCGAGAACCCTGTGGGCTTGAGCATGCCTGGCACCAAAGCCCTTCCAAACCCATCCAGCTCCTGCCATGCCTGTAGAATGTTTGTGTTGCATGTTTGTGAGCTGCACTGTTTGAATGTGTTTGTGTGCCAGCACTGGCCTTGGCATTGTTTGCAATGCATGCTGACAAATTCATGGCCAGCTCTAAGACCATTGATTGTGGATTGGTTGGTCATATTCAGGTCTTTATGAACTGTGAGCTGAGATTCAGCAAAATGCTGAACTTGAAGGTGGGCGAGCTCTCAAGTAAGTAGACCCAGGAAGCTTGAGTTCTGCTCACAGGCAAGAAGTGTGGGTCATGTTTAACTCTGTTCCTTCTGAGTGGGGCAAGGAATGTGTGGTCAGTGCACCAGCAAGCCTGGAATGTGCCCAGCATTGAGAGCTGGGACAGAAGGGACCTGGACAAGGCCACAGAGGCTCCCTGAGGCAGCGGTGGGTCCTGTGCCTGGCTTGCTGTGCTGAGCTGCACTGGAGGCTGAATTGAAACAGAAGGGCAACACAGGCCTGTATTTGGAGTGAGGGGTGGGGGGTGTATTAGTGAGTTTGAATGTTTCATCCAATGCATGTTCTTTTGTCTTCCTAAAACATCTGTTCTGGTGCTAGCCAGAGTTTGACTTCATGTGATCGCTGATTTATTCTGCAAAATGCCAATGTTGATAAATGCACGATGATTACTGGAGTTGATGGATTTGAAATGCCTCTATTTTCACTCTTCATGTCTGTACTGACTAATCAGTGTGCCTACTAACAGCATGGGGCTCTGAAATCTGGTGCATGCTTGAGGGTCCTGCTTGAGAAATCCTCATTTCCCTTGGCACTGCTCTGTCTCTGTTTTGTGCAGAATGCCTTACATTGCCGTCTCCCACCCTTTGTGTGTTTTACTAGGCTGTTTTGATTCTGTTCCTTTATGGAGCATTAGGATAAAGTTTCTGGGTCCCTGTTTTTAAGGTAATTTGGAAAATTCTTGGAAGGATTTTCCTGTTCAGAATCTCCTTTCTCTGCACCACCATTTATTCAAATAGTTTGCAGTAGCTCAACACTTTTTGAATACATAATAAATTACTTTAGAATTTACTGTGGTGTCTATATTGTTGTCATTATGATGTGGTTACATTTTTGAGAACCAGAAATTCAATTAGAATTAATTTCTATTTGGAAAAATATCTCTATGATTCTAGACATGGAGTTTGTTCTATATATTATGTGTTCGTTTTTTTTCCACTTGCTGATAGAAAACCCTTAAACACAGAGCGTGTGTATTCCCTATCCATCATCTGGTACTGTTTTTCTTCTCTGCAAAGTAAGCTGTTCCAGGCACATGACACCACAGTTTAAAGCAGTGATAAGCTGCTGCCAGAGGGGAGCATGCTTAGCGTTAAATAAATGGAAGTCTACAGCTTATGCTGTCAGAAAAACTCAATCTGCTTTCTCAGTGTGCAAAGAACACATGATGACATCACTCCTAAACTTGTTTCTGCAGTCGAGAGTGGGGTCACCATTACAGAAATGCAATACTGCTGCCTTGGAGTTATTGATGAGGTTTTGGCATGGTGGTGTCAATTATCTCAGTAGACTGTGCCAGAGCCTGTAACATGCAATATACTATCTGTGGGTGTAGTAATGTAAATTTACGTAATAGAACTACAAGAGTGGGGAAACAATTTTAAAAGTTTTTTTGTGTAATGAAGACACACCTTTTGAAAATCCCTATTTGAAGGGATTTAACAGAACATGAGGCCAGTCAAGAACAAGCTGATTGGTAGGGTGTACTCTGGTGTTCAGAAGGGCTCCAAGCCAGTATGTAGAAATTATAGTTTTGTAAGAAACATATCAGGAAAAGCTTGTTCCCCAGTTTTGGAGAGAATTCTAGACAAGGAGAGAGAGAAAAATAATTTTATTTTTAAAATGTACCACCAATATTTGAAAATCTCTCAGTGTTGTTTCTGCATACAATGGTGGCTGCACTTTGAAGATGATCTTCAAGTTTTCTTGTAGTGTGGTTTTTCTTAACTGCATTACTGTTGAATTCTTTGTACTTAGATCTGTTTTCAGTAACTTTATGTAGAGGGGGTTTTGTCTTTATTCTAATCTGTATGTGCTTTATTTTGTTTCCTAAATTAACGATTATTACAACTCCTTACTGCTACCTGTCTCAACTTCCTGATGAGCTCTAATTCGTTGGCTTTTGAACCTCAGGTCCCCCAGGTACTGTGGTTTCTTTACCAAAGCCTTTTCTTTACTTCAGATTTATGAATAATCCTTTTTGGTCAGCTACATTTCCAGAGTGAGCATCTTCACTGATACCATGCACTGGAGGGAAACAAGCTGTCTGCTTGGTTCAGCAGTGCCTCGAGCTCAGTGTCATTAGCACTGAACAACCTTAAGCATATGGTGACAATTATTATTTTTCATTCAGGGAAAATACAATGCAGTGCAAAATTTTGCTATCCTTCAAAGATATTGAACTAATGTTATCTTAGAAGGTAGGAAAACAGAATCATTAATGGAAATATTAGAATCTGAATACCTAATCGTAAAATACAAACTAGTCTAATCAATTTTGACTCTTTCTTTTAATAATCAGACTTAAAGGGTCTTTGAAGAGAGTTGTTTTCCTTTTGAGATTTTTTTGAATTGAATTTGCTACATCTTAGTAGAATTTTAGTAATGCTTCTCTTCAGGAGAATATGGCCTTCTAACACTTGGAAGTCATTAAAAAATAAGTGTATTTAGAAGAATTGCAGGGTTTTCATCAGTGCTAGGAATGGATTGCAACAAAAACTATTCCTACAGTACTACACCCAGACAGATAGATCTCAGCCTTGCCTGACTTTTTGCTAACAGATTGTGTCTTAACAACATTGTCTAGGGCTGCAAGGCATTCCAGGGGAGAAAGGGGATCCAGGTCCTCCAGGCTTCGATGTTCCTGGTCCTCCAGGTGACCAAGGAGCTCCAGGATATCCAGGACCCCCAGGTCTGCCAGGGCCTCAGGGTTCACCTGGGCCACCTGGCAGGGATGGAATACCTGGATTTCCAGGTAAGTTCATGTATTTTACCTGTGGACAAAGACCAAGCTGTAGTTACAGGTGGTGGCTCCTCATGCTTGGCCATGCCAGCTTAATGAGCTTAGGTGTTTATCCTACTTATTTGGAGTGGGATATGTGTAACCACTATATCTCATACTTTAAAAAAAAAAAAACAACCAAAATTTGTTGTATTAAAATCCTTGTCACCTTTCCACTCTTCCCTGTAACTTGATTTAAATATTTTATACAATATTGTATTTCGTAACTTTCAGACATGTCTTTGATCATCATTGTTGTTATGATACTTCTCTAATTTATTTTGTGATTTTTTTTTCCTGGTCACTGCTATAATTTAGAATAAAAATTATTTAAAGAAAATAACTATAAATTCTACTTAGCTTTAAATTTTAATTTCTTTATTCAAGGTGTTAGACTATTCAGTTAAGCTCATCTGTTTTGCCCTTTGAAATAGAAATATCAAAAATTAATTTTGAGAATCTCTCTCTTGGGTAGAGGGAGTGATACACTACTTTTAGAATCTTTTGTATACTTAACTGTCTTCTTGCCTTTCACTGAATGCAAATTTGCTTCAGACTAGTATTTGTGTTTCAAATCAAGGAACCAAACCTCTTGGAGGGTATAAATATGCTTTCTACATTAACAAAGCACTGCAAATTTTCTTCTCAGGACTTAACTATGGAAAATTTCCTGCAATTTTCAAGTGTCATTTTATCTGATTTAGATCTATATAAGAATTGAGTGTTTGTAATTCCTTTTAACAGGCTTTATATGCATGTGCTGGTTAATAAATACCATAGAGATACAGGGCAACAAATTTAAGGTTAAATTTAGAGGTTTTGTTCAGAATGACAGTGGTGATTCAATGCCTTTAGGTGCCAAGGGTGAGATGGGCGTCATGGGAGCTCCTGGTCCTCCAGGGCCTCCAGGAACTCCTGGAAGAAATGGCCTGCCTGGCTTGAAAGGTAATGTTTGTTTTATTCACTCCTGAAAGGGATGCAGAATGCTGTTTTCCCTGTCCTGTTTTTAAAGAGGTTTTGTAATACTAATGTCTAGGTTTTCATTTCTGGGACCTGCTTAAGTTATCTTTTGACAGGGCTGTTATTCAGAATTGCTTTGCAGTTTTAAGCCATAGCATTCAGTCACTCTATTTAATTGATGTCATGAATTGCTAGCTATTTTAGAAACATTTCCTTTAGATTGATGGCACTGAAGTAGGGCAATATTTCTGAAGTGTTGTGAAGTCTGCTTAAAGCAGCAGAAAGAAGAAAACCAGTACCTTAGGTTTATGGAGTCATCCAGAATCCGCTCTGTAGGTATCACAGAGAAGCTATGCTCTCTACATTTTCCCAATCCCCTTTTGAAAGAGTTTGGGAGAAGAAAACCCCATTCACCTCCCCAAAACAAGGAGGCTGTGAATCCAGAGCTGCTGTAGCTGTTGTGACCCCTCTGTGCTGGAGTGGAGGAGCTCTGGGAGATCTCCATGTGGCTCAGACAGACACGGCTGCTTCCTCTGGTGCCCAGAGCTGACAGATCTCCCTGAGCACTCCACTCACTCAGCTTTGTTCCAGGGCTAAAGATGCTGTGGAGCACCTTCCATAAATGCCTGATCATTGGGCGAATTCCAACTTCATGAATAAATCATGGACTCCCTGTGTGAGAAAAAGCATTACAAATACATTAGCCTGCCTTAAGGATTGTATTTTTCTTCCCTTTGTTGTCTGTACCTATTGCAGGTAATAGTGGATTACCTGGCCCACCAGGGCCTCCTGGACCAGTGGGACAGAAAGGCATCAAAGGTGAAGCAGGTCTGCCAGGTCCACCTGGAAAAGTTGATCCCAAACAGTTGGGAGCCAAAGGAGAAAAAGGAGAGCCAGGTGTTCCAGGTACAGAGCTCTGCATGCAGGGCTGGGGAGGTGCTTTGTCCCCTACAGATAACAGTGAGCTGGGACTGAATCCATTACTCTTCGTTCTTTCTAACAGAAAAAAAATAACTCAAAATGTAGATGTGGTTTAAGGTTCTTGTATTTTAGGCTTTTTTTTTTTTAAAAGGGGTTTTATTGCCAAGTTCTTCTTTATGGTTAGTTTGCAAGGTCTTTGCTCATTAACTGTTACTATTATTTGGGATATGGCAGTTTTGTAATAGCACTAAGGTGCTTTCAGCAGAATTACAATTCAGTCTTCTGGTGTTATTCCTAAGCATGATGAGAGATGATGAGAGATTGTTGTCTCAAAGGCCCATGGGCCTTTGCCTTGCAGGATGAAATTGCACAGGTCATCTGCTCATGCACCATCTCCAGCTTTTCCCTTTGTATCTCTGTATCACCTCTGAGCTAAATGATATCTGTGTGTGTTTCTACTTGAGAAACTGGCAGCCTGGAAGTTTTCCTCAGTCCACTCAAGTCTATGTTTTCTCTCCCTTTTGCTGGCTTTTCCCTCCTTCCCCACCAAGGTTTCTGATGTCTCTTTTGAACTCTGATTTAGTCTTGAGAAGAGTAAAAATACTCTACCCGAGAGAGAACCAGAATGCTTTTCCCTAATGTTGTTCCAGCCATTATTGTGCTGATTTATCCATTGTATTGATATATTTGAAGCCTAGGTAGGATCTTACAACACTATTTTTCTTTTTCTGTAGAAGACAAGTTTAACTATGTCATCAGGGCAACACAAAGTTGTTGTATGGGATAATAACCACATAGAATTTGTAAAAGTCTGCTAAAACATCTGCATTTTCTTATAATGTATTAGGCCCAAAGTGATTTTGGTGTAGCAATGTAATTAAACTTGTATATAAATAATCTGGGTGAATGCAGAAATTAGCATGGAGTTTGCTCATCTGGAAGACAGCCCCTCTGAAGGTAGTATTATGGCATTAGTAATAAAGTTATTCTTTCCTCTACTTACTTACATTGTTCCTGTTTTGTAGTCATTTTAAACTTTCCAGAATCAGTGTTTTCTCTTCTGTGATACTTCTCCTTGCTATACTAGGAGGAATTATATTTACTGAAGAAAAAGGCCTATTTGGATTTTTATTGAGCTTATAGCTACATCTGATCTCCTAAGGTAAAGGAAAACATACAGTAGTAGTAGTAATAATAAAATGTCTTTTTTCCTTTGAGGTGTTCCTGGTTTATCAGGACAGAAAGGTTATCAAGGTCTCCCAGGTGACCCAGGCCCACCAGGTCTTAGTGGCCCACCAGGTGTGCCAGGATTGCCAGGTCAGTAAACAAGGCCTCAGCTGGACAGCTTTGATGAATAAAGATTTGCATGTGTTTTTATCACATGGAGTTGGGATGTTAATCCACTTATATCTAAACAAACCTTAGGGATTTGCACTTAAAACTGCAGCACAGTTTTGGGACATTTAAAGGCATTATCAAAACAACATGCTTGGAGCTCTTCCCTTCAAACAGACCCAAAAGCAGATTTAAGCTGATCCCATTGAAGATTAAGGTATCTTTTAGTACTGGAAAAGTACTTGCTGCTTGAACAAGCACTGTGACTGCAGAATCTGCCAGTAGGACTTTATATGCTTGTTTTTTGTACTGTTAATCATTATACTTTGCAAATGGCCAAATGGATGTACTGCAAAGGCTGTCTGGGTGCCACATATTTGCTTTACAGAATTGCAAGGATCAAAAAAATTAATTCCATTTTGCACTGCTTTTCCCTACAACTATAATAATTTATCTGGGATCTTGAGTTCTTGCTCTCTGTGTCTAATGTAGGTCTTGCTCTAAATATCTTTTTGGGCTTGGGGAATATTTTTAACCATCCAGGACTCAAACTAGTTTGGGCATTGTAGGTTGCATTTAATTCTGTAATAGAAGCTGCTGAATACCTGTTGCAGGTAAGAAAGAGATATTGTGTTCATCCTGGAGAGGAACTTGTGAGAGAGACCAAGTCACACCAGTAGTGAGTCCTTTCAGATGGTGCCTCAATCATGGACTGAGATTTGACCCATTTCATTAGACTCATCTTCAGAACAGATAAGGAGTTGCCCTGATCAAATCTTGGCTCGGAAGAAGCTGAAGGTGTTGAATATTTTACTACTAATGAGTGAAAAAGCGTGCAGGAGCAGTATGAGGCCTAAAGCAACTCCAAATCCATTGCCTTTGTAATCAGATGATAAGCATATTCATATGAGAGCTCATGAATATCAGAATCTTTTAATTGTTGCCATTAATTAACTAAATCACACCTTTTCTAGGCATCAAGGGAGACATGGGGCTTCCTGGGCAGCCAGGACCAATAGGACCTACAGGATTAAAAGGAGCTATGGGAGAGATGGGCCTTCCAGGTTAGTTTCTGTGCTTGTATTTTACTTCATTTGGGACAGTGTTCTCCTTTCATGTAGTCCAAAGTGGGCTCTGCTTGTGTGTAGTATGTACTAGTAAAGATGAGGAATGCATAAAACTCTATATACATAATTGAGATTTTTAGATAATTGGTTTTATTTGGTTTTAAAAATAAAAACATTTTAGGTATTCAAGGTCAGTCAGTCAAATTGTTAGTCCTGTCAAGTTCAGTTACTGTACTTTGAGCAATTTCTGTAAATTATTGCAGAAGTTTTATATATATAAATAAAACTTGTGTTTTATCTTTTGGACAGGTCCTCCAGGGATTAAAGGCAGCCAAGGAATAGCAGGACGTCCAGGGCAGCCTGGGCCTGCAGGATTTCCTGGATTGAAAGGGGAGAAAGGTGACCCTGGTCTTTCAGGCATTGGTATTCCTGGTCCCCCTGGGCCAAAGGTACCTTTACAAAATTCTTCAATTGAAAATTCCATGAGGAAATTAGATTCTTGTTGCTTTTTTCTCCAACTGTTACTTAATATGTATATAAATATATTAGTAATAAGCACGGCTGGCTTTTCAGGAGGGATTAAAGTTTATCATTTTATAGGTATAATTTTAAAGGTAAAATAATTTTTATATATTTTTATATAGCTATATATAAAATTTACGTATAATTTTTATATAATTTAATCAGATTAAAGGAGAAGATTGTTTACCAGACTTTTCAAGCTGTGGTCTCTTAGTGGCCTAGTCACTGCAACACTTTGTTAGCTGGTAGGGATTTATACAATTAATATCATTGTTCCCCTGTCTAATTATGTAGTGAATTTTTAAAAAATCAAGATGTGCATTTAAGAAAAAATTAGTAATAATATAGCAGAGTTGCTGCTGCTTAAAATTTAGTCTCTATAAAGTATTTGCATTAATATTTAACTATATCATCCTTTCTGCCACCCACAAAAGAAGTGACTAAAAGATCTTCAGAATATCTAGCAGTCTTCACTGATGCCTTACAATTGATGTTGAGCACAATTAACTTAGCAAAAACATTGCATGATTAAGGCTCCACAGATTTCTTTTTTTATTCTGCAGTATCATGGGGTAAAAATCTGTTCCTTCTGGAAGAAAGGAAGATACTTTTTTCCTTAATGTGGTCCAGGTCTAAGGACCAGCTGTTATACTGTGTACAAAATTATAGGGGAAAACTGTTAAGTCTTTACTACTGCTATTTCTGATTCATTTTCTGTTGAGATGATTCACATTAACTGGATATGAGGAGAGCTGTACACAATATAATGGTGACCTTCATGTGATGGTAAGAAGGGGAATGTACAAGAAGGGTTTTTCCATCTTACAAAGTTTGGGTTCTTATTTCTGCTTAATATTTTCTAGGGAGATTTGGGTTTGCCTGGATACCCAGGTAGTCCAGGCAGTAAAGGTATAGCTGGAAGTCCTGGTTTGCCTGGATTTCCAGGCAGTCCAGGTGCAAAAGGAGAACCAGGCCTTCCTGGATTCCCAGGTAATTATCAACAGATTTTTTTCATTTTCCCTCTTGCTAATATTGATATGAAACTCTTTCAGAGTTTCTGGCAATCTGTTGCTTCTAAGCTTTGTGAATTTGGAATTGTCACTGCAGAAGTGTGGGAATGCATCACTTAAGTACCTTCTGAAATTGTTCATCTGCTCTGAGGGGAGGTAGCACTTGTGTAAGCTAATGCTCCCCAGTCTCCACAGCACTCAGACCCTCACTTCCTCTGACCCACAGAATGCTCGTGTCCATATTTTTTCTTCATGAATCAATAAAAAAGTGCCACCAGGAAAGCCAAGCTTTTTTTCAGAGCATTTATCATCTAAAATTGTGTTCTAAGGAGAAATTTCTGAAATATAACTAAACTAGGGATTTCACTGTTCTCTAAAGCATATTAATAGAGATTGTTCAGAGATGTATGTCAGTTTTTTATTCACAATTTAAAGCAAGAAACGTTTTACCTATGCTGCGTTTACAGCACTAAAGGCTCTTTTACAAGTATGCTTGATCTGCTTTGATGTAGGAAATTAGGGAATTTACAACTGTGGTCATGGCAGCAGGAAGCTTTGAAGAGAACAAAACCTGACCACGAACCTGATGGTTTTTACCCTGGTTCATGTCATGCCTGAAAGACTGAACAGCCCAAATGAAGGCCACTGCCTTGATCAGGCTCTGGTGCTGTTCAGAGCAGACACTGCAACACATCAGGTGTTTATCTTTCCTCCCACTCGCCTCATGCTGCAGGGCTGAGAATCCAGTGTAGAGTCTGAGAACATTTTTATGAAGTTCCTTTTTCAGGAAAAGAGGAGAGGATTGGGGAAGGGCTATTCAATCCCAGTTCCTAATGCTTTCAATTTGTTGTTGAGCAGGAACACCTGTCTCTAAAATGGTAACTTTCTAGCAGACTGCCAGACTCACGGTGTCCTTGGCCACGGGCACTCAGCAAGAAGAAGAGGCTTGAGAGTAGCAGTAGGGGCAGTAGCTCAGTATGTTTTGTTTCTATACATTCTTTGCTTTAAAATTCATCTCGTTGATCAGCTGTAAATCTGCAAAATGAGCGTAAATACAGTGTCTTGGTAGAATTAGCTCATTTGTTACTCAGGGCAGTAACAAATCTTGAAATTGTAGCATTTCAAGAGCTGCTGAGAAGTCAGTGCTCGTGGTTTGATGGAAATGCCTGTACTTTACAGGAACACCAGGAATTCCAGGACCGAAAGGTATCGAGGGCCCTCCAGGTAATCCTGGCCTGCCTGGACCACCTGGGCCAGTAGGTGAGCATGGACAGGGCAGCACAGAGCAGCTGCTTCTGGGAAAAACAAAACACATGGAGCCACTTCTTAATTTTTAGCATCACGAAAATGCATCTATATGTACATGGGTGCTCAAACACCATGGCACACATTTAATACACTGAAGTTAAACGAAAAAGAAAGAAAGAAATATCGACTTTCTTTTGAGGACTTGTGTCTGCTGTTATAGTCAATTCATTAACTATTGAAACAAGAAGTTAACTGTTTCAGTACTTACCAGCTTTATTTATGCTAAGTACTCCAGTGGTCTAACCCGTTTTTATAGGAGCAAAATCCTAATTTATTCTAAAAGGAAGCATTATATTTTTAGAAAATAGTGACAGCTTGAAAACTCACAGGCCTAAAAGCCTTTTCCAAATTGTCAGGCGAGAGAGAAAGAGGTTTTAATTTTAAGATTATGCTTCTGTAAATCTTTTATTGCATTGCCACATCTTTAGATGGTGGGGAAGAGGACACTGGGTTTTTTACAGTGTGTTAGGTATGACACTGCTAATGTGTTCTGTCCCTGTTTTAGGCGATATTGGTCGACCTGGCCCTCCTGGCCCTTCAGGGGAAAAGGGACAGCCTGGTCGAGATGGTATCCCTGGGCCAGCGGGTCAGAAGGGTGAACCAGGTTAGGTGTCCTTCCTGTTTGTTTTCTCCTCTTCACTCTCCATTGGCATGTCCTGCTTGCTCTATTCTTTCTTTCCTGTAACTGCCCTTACACCTTCAAAGCTGCTCCTGTGGTTCCTGGCTGCTGGGTGGCTCACAAAGGGTGCTGTCAAGCTGCCAGGGAAGCACAGGACAAGAATTCAGTCAGCTCCTGGATTTTATTACCTGGCTCCAACACCAGCCAATACTGTTCCTGTATTCCATGTTAGCTATATTGCTTCAGCTCAGTTACAAACAGACAAACAGTGTAATCCCTGCCCTAAAGATAGATCCCTAAACAAAAATACAAACATGGTAACTCTCAAAATGTGAAATAACATGGACTGCAAAGGGATGGAAACGTTTCTAAAAGTTACAGATGCATTCAGGAGCAAAGCCTCCAGCTTTGGAGAAGGTTGGTGTGTGAATGAGAATCCAAGTAATCTCAAGGAGTTACATATTTAGATGAACTGCACTTTTATTGTTCTAAACCTCTTATTTCCATTCCTGGAGACCTGAAAGCTAAATGTTGATTATTGTCTAAATCTACTTTTTTTCAGGTCTGCCAGGTTTTGGGCGCCCAGGACCTCCAGGACTCCCAGGATTGTCAGGTAAAGCTTCTCTGTTGCTCTTTGTTAAAAAGGTTCAATGTAAAATACATTTACACACCAAAACCAAGAAAGGGGTGTTTTATTTTCTGCAACAAATTAATGCTACATAGCTACAAGTAAAATTTCTTTTTTTCTCAGCAGACTCTTTTAAATTAACCACAGCAATAAAGACATTTTATTACTGACCACTGAATTTTGTAAATTGGCAATTATGCAGCCAGAATAAATGCACACAGAGCAATAGCCTGCTGCATTGTGTGGAACTTTGCTGATGTGGGTCAGTAAATAAAGCATTCATACAACAGATGACAAATGAGGCTGGTTTGAAAGTTTAGCTGCCTGCTACATGACTTACTCTTTGCTAGCATTAAAGCTCCTAAATCCTCAAGCTTATTTGAAAATTTTGAAAGTATGTCTTAACTTTCAGCAATATGTCAAAAAAAGGATGAAGTCTTAATACTGTCAGATTTCTTCACAGAGAGCCTTGTTTATAGGCTTACAATCTCAAAGGATGTTTGTGAATTACAGCATCATGGACTTAGTAAGGCTTTCTAACATGTCACGAGCTAAAGGGCTTTCTCCTGCAAGAATTATTAGCCCTAACTCTTTTCTGAATATTAGACAATTTTACACTGTCTCACTGTGCAAATGGAATTGTGGCCTGACTTGTACCTTCTGCGAAAGAGAGAAATGGCTTTACAAATTGACTTTTGGACTTTTTTGCATATCAATTTGTAACATTCACAAACATGGTTGTTTTGTTTTATAGGGCAAAAAGGAGAACTGGGGTTACCTGGCCCACCAGGACCCCCTGGACTTCCAGGTCTGAAGGGAGAACCAGGTTTCCAGGGATTCCCTGGTCTGCAGGGTCCGCCAGGCCCACCAGGATTACCGGGGCCACCTCTGGAAGGTCCTAAAGGTAGCCCTGGCCCACCAGGTGTCCCAGGAAGGCCAGGTAAGAGCATGAGCCATACCTGTGAGCACTGCCAGTACTTTGATATTTTGCTGGTAGGTCATCAGCCTTTAAATTCGCTCCATTCATTTGGATGGAATAAGGTCAAGCCTCACGCCTTAGGTGTGTGGGCAACCAGAGCATTTTGTTGCCAAAAAGAACAGCATCTAAAATGAAACCAGCCTCAGTTTCTGTGAGTTTCTGATGCCTGGCAGCAAAATTCGAAGGCGTTGGCGCGCGGGAGGTCTCCGCATGCAGCCCCAGTAATCCCCGCGCGCGGCCGCTGCCCGCCCGGCGCCTGTGCGCTGCTGTCCCAGCGGCAGCCTGGGGCAGCGCGCAGACAGCCCAGCGTAACAAACCCCGTCCTTCTAAGGGCTGTGCCAGTCCAATGCACACTAGCATCCCAGCATGACCAGACTGGATAGCTGCTCCTCACCTCCGGGCCATGTAACACCAGTCATTGCTCCACTGTGTCACGTGGGCCCCGTGGACTCCGTGCTCCGTCGTGCCGTGTTCATCCTTCCATTCCATGTTTGCGTTTTGTTCCTGCACCGCCTAATTCTGGGAATGAGAAAACACTACACTGAGTTAACATTGCTGAGCAACTACCTGCCCTGTGTTAGAAATTGATTTCTGCTTTGTGCTGTAGAATGTTTATTTGCATTTAGATGTGGCTCTTGAAAAAATCTGACTTGAATGAACCTGTCACAGCTCCAGCTCATGCTTATTGCTGTGTCTTGAATCCAGAAGTACTTTGCTATGAATAAGACTCATCTCACTTAACAGGCCTGATATTCTCCCTAAAGGAGACTGCTTTCAAATCAAGCCACTGGTTGCTGACAGGGTTTTTTTTTTCCTCTTTGCATATTAATGGTGAAACAATATTTTGTTCCTCAAACTGGTCTCAAATTATTCTTTTATTTAAAGACTTCTCTGAGGAAAGTTAGTTTTGAATTAGTACATTTGGCAAATAGCTGCAACATGTATATTGTTGATTTTTGGGTATCGAGGGAGAGTTTAACTTTGCAATACACACTTAGATTTTAAGATTTGCATTTTTCTCATGCTTGCCTCTGACACAAGAGGAGACAGTCCCGTTGAAAAATGTTTTTTAGAATGGAATTTTATCAAAATATTTTCCCTAGAAAGGGAACGGCATCATGTTATTATTAAAGGCAGTATGAGCTTTTTCTTGTGCAGAGTAGGCTATGAACTCACCTACCCTAACTGTGCATTTAAAAAATTAGTCATCATAAAGAACATTTGGTTTTAATTTATAACACCTTAAAACTGGGGTGCTGTTTGCCAGTATAGGTTTTCTTTTAGTCCTGGTAAAAATACTTCAATTGTGTTGTATCCTAAACCTACCTTGTGTGTGAGTGGTGTGGAACAACAACCCTGTGGGTTAATAATCCACAGCCAGTCCCAATGACTTCCTGGTTTCCTATGTGGAATGAGGAGTGTTTGCCTTCCCCCCTTCTCCTGGAGGAACTGACTCCCTGCTGTGCCCAGGGGCTTTAGCCAGGCAGGGGAGCATCCCTGCAGCAAGTTGGTAGTCCCAGTTTGCTTTTGACTTTCTGTAATTTTTCTGTATGTACAATGGTGCAGCAATTAAATTTTAATACTAATTTTAAAATTAAAATTTAAAAGCCCAGAACAGTATAGGCTTACATTTTTAAAAGCTTCTTATACAGAGGATATCTCCAAACTCTAAAATAATATTTTAAAGTAAACCGGGCTAAGCAACCTCTGAGGTATAATAAAAGTGCCAGCTGAGGTTGTCTGCTCTGCTGTAGCATTGGGGTTTTATGGAGCTTCTCATCCTGTTCACACTTCCCTGGATAGATCAGGTGCTTACTGACTCTGATCAGCTGGGGAGGTGAGAAGTGGTGGGACTCATTCTGTGCAGGTTTATGAGCACTGGCACAGGAAACAACCAGTGAGGTTCTGCTCAGCCATGTTCTCTCTCTCTTTCTCTGTCTTTCTCTTATTTCCATTTTTGTTGCATGCAATGTATAAAGTGAAGCATTTGTTTTGCTCAGTTATGTGTGAACTAATGTGGATAAACCAAACTATTATTGCAGTTCTGGTACAATCAGCACTCCAGCCTTTTGTTTCCAATGATAACAGAGTCTATTGTTGCAATGCTGATTTTGTAACATTTCAACATAAGGCAGTTAGTCATAAAAGCAGCTGTGTGGCTGTCAAATTACCCCTTCTAGGGACAGAAATAAAACCAGAAGCTGTTTGCGTGTACTGTTTGTTGTTGTCTTCTGGGTATATTCTAAGATTAGTAAAAGAGATGAAGTCAAACATGATGTGGCTCTCTGACTCCAGTTGAGCTACCCCTAACATTGATAGATGAACATTGATAGATGAAACATTGATAGATGGCGTTGGGATGGATTTATTAATTGATTATAAAATTAAAACAATTTCCAGGGCAACAGAACATTGCTGTTACTCCACATGTCTATTTTCATTGCTATGAATAATAATAGTTTGGTGTTTTGCATACTGTATGTAAAGTAATATTGAGCTAAATCTAAAAAGAAAGGTTTAGTTGAATATGTTAGTTTGTTGATATTTCTAACAATTTTGATGTTTTTCCCCTTGTTCTAATGATGACCTTGGTGAATTCTGACCCCCTACTCCCAGGTCCCTCAGGTTAGCCCCGTAACTCCAAAATAATAACTTTGCATGAAAATGAATGTATTTCTTTTGTAGTGTCTAAATGTAGATATGCAGAGTCATTTTTCAGACATACCTTTTAATTTGTGGTGGGGAAAAAAATGGCTTTCAGCCACCTCCTCCATGCTGTTGTGAGACTGATGTTGGAAGGACATAAACTTGCTCTGTGGAAGACCATGTGGGTCCAGATTTGCAAGGTTTTTATAAAGTGTTCCCAGCTGTGAAACTTGTTTTAGCATATTTTTTTCTCAGTGCAGTTGGAAACAATATATACTGGTTTTCATCTTTTTTTAAGAAGCACATTGCACTGTCCTCCCATGCTTTTACTGTATAATTGTGTGTTGCAGCTTGGACAAGTGACAGCACTCATTTTTGCAACACCTGCTACTGTTGGTTTTGGACACTCTCAAGTGACTTAAATAAATTAGATGCTTCTTTTATACCAACAGTATCTGTAGGAAAAGTTAAATATACTAACAGTGATGCTTTAGATTCCCAACTTAGAGCCTTGTAACTTTTCAGTGCTGTGAAATCCTTATTTCCATTGTTTTACTTCACCAGCACATTTAGAGAAAATGAGGAAAGTTCTTCCTTTTACAAGTATTTAATGAAAATAAAGCTCACATTCCTCCCCTCCCTAGCACTAGGGCAGTGGGACAGAAATGCTGAGAACATGGTCATTTTCAGAAGTTTGTTGTAGCCTTACTGTATCAGCATGGAGCACAGACTGGCACTTGGGAAGACTTTTAACATCTGTGTCTAGATTAAAAATGACTTGGTATATCTGTTTAATAATTATGATGTCTTTAGGTTTTGCTATGATGACTTTCAGGAAGTAAAGAACTGTCATGACAATTCAATAAAGGAATACATTTTAGTTTTCAGCTTCCTAAGCACAATGAGGTAGCAAATGTGGTAGCCCCTGATGTTTGAATCCTATCTTTATGCAGTCATGTAAAAAAGGGAATGTGGCTTTACCTTTTAATTTGACTGTGGTCACCCAAGCAGTAACCACAGTTCCAAAGAGAGCTGCTATCATGGGGGTGCTGAGGGGAACTGAGCAATTGCATCACGTTTTGCTCCACCCTGTGACTGTGCTCAGCCAGAATTCAGTGATGAACACATGTGCAACTGATTTATAAATCATAGCAAAACTTCCCAAGCAGTGGAATACAGTTTTTAAGTACTTAACAGTAACAGTGCAATGTCCATGTCATTATTTTTAACAACTATACTGCAGTTAGTATTTAAAATAATTTACCAAATATGTAAGAAATAGTGCTAAGAGGTAAACCTGATGTGTATTTATTGTAGTTTTTAGCTGCAAATTGCATGGTGATATGTTGATGTTATTAAATCATTTCACTGACATGAAAGATGCAAGTGACACAGGAGCTAAAATATGTATTAACATAGACGTGGTAGGGACAACCAGCTTACCTGTTGAAAGAGGACATTTAAATCATTTTTCTAAGGGTGTTGTCACATGCCATTCTCCGTGATAATCTTAAACAGGTAAATTAGCATTGGAATATTTTATCAAGACAAAATAATGCCAATAGTAAAGACAACAAATTCTAAATTTGCAGATTCTGCTGTATTTTTTTCTTACAGCATTTACAGCCCTATTGGTCTATGTCAATCCTGCTTGCTGTTTCAAAGAGGGTGTAAGGCTACTTTTCCTAGAATTGTATTCACAGATAGTTGAGGCTCATACCTCATTAGTGGTGATAAGTCCTTCTGTTGATCACACTTCCCCCCACCCAAAGCAGAATTTTGCTCAAGAGTAAATTGTCATTCACAGTTTACCTGCCTGTTTGCCAAGCTCCAGGCCCCATGAGGCTGAATATTGTCAGTGAAATGGTTACATAGTCCAAACCCTGTTGTGAGCAAGACTAACCAGTCATAGGCCTTAGCTGTAATGTTAAAGCAATAACACATTCTTTAGTAAAGCTTTAAGTTTGCTGTTAAATGAAGTGTCAAATTAGTTTTAGTAAAGCCTAGTCACCAGAATAACTTGTATCTGAAAATACCTGTCATTGTGTATTCATGTATGGTTTTATGCATGCATGCGGATTATATTGTAAATACAAAATATGCTGGTGAAATGGGTTGAGGTGTAGTGTATATGCTGTCATCTGTACTATTTCTAACTAGTAATCTTGTTTTGTACTGTGTGATGTCTGACCCTTCTAACATCGATCATTGGGCTTTGGTGAACTCTGATCCTTCCAGGTCCTCCAGGTTAGACTCTTAACTCGGGCAATTTGTTTTACTGCGTTGCACTTGATGTAAGAGAAACAGATGTTTTCCTGTAATTCTGTGATTGTCTTTTTAAGCACTGTGGTTACCCTGCAGACGGTATGTGTTTGATTAGCATGCCCAGATGGTAACCTGGTATTATTTTGCATGTGCACAGCACTAGACAAGTAAAAAAGCGCAAAATGAACACAAAAAATCCTCACATGATGGGATGCTTTCTGTAGCTGAAACTGCTACAGGATATGTGTGAAATCTGGTGCAAAATTGCTGTTGATTTTAAAAGGGAAGGAATTCTGTACTCAAATTTGCATGCAGATATACAAATCATCAAATGTATCCATTGAATATAGACTATTGGGGATGTTAAAGGAATTGTTAAGTTATTCAAGGTTGCAGAAGAACTGAAAATCCAGCACACTGCTAAATGTTGTTAGATTTGTACTACAGTAAAGAATGTCATAACACTGTCCTGCAAAGAAATCCTTTTGTTAATCCAGTTATGAGATCTAAGTTGTAAAATGTTATTAGCTGTTGCTGCACTTGCTAATGGTTTGTTTTGCCACAAATTAATATTGGTTACCTTCCATTTAGATGGTGGGATAAAGGTGGAGGTCTTGTCTTTTGGCTCTCCAAATACCAAAGTTTCTTTCATACCCACTGCTTAGTTTTGGATTATTGTGGCTGTAGCAAAGGGAAGAATATTCAAAGACTAGCCCAGTTTCTCTATTAGATTTACACAGCACAATTCTACTAAAGATAGAAAAATCAGTTAGAGGGAGAGTCATTCAACATAAGGAAGTTTCTGCAGCTCAGGTTGTTATTTAGGCAAGGCAGAATGATGAGCTTCCTGCTGCCCAGCACTCAGGAGACAGTACACGTGTGCTCCTCAATAGGTTATTGTCAAATTCGAACAGCAAAAAAGCAGCAATATTTTACCTTGTTGAGACTAGCTTACAAAAGGAATTCAGGCTGTTAAGTAGCACTTAAGACATGGTGAATGTAATGCAGGTCAGCAGAGGGGATATTTGTACTATCTAATCTGGGTTTCCTGGCTCTTAGTAAAGGCACTGGTCTGGTCACCAGTGAGAAGCTAATGCAGGTGAGCTGCTTTATCAGCTAGGTAAGGAGCCTTGGTTCCTGATTTGGGTAGTGCAAATAATTCCTCTATTTTATTTCCTTTTAGTTTACCCTGAATTTAGTATTGAAGTAGAGCTAGGAAGACAAGCCAAAATATCTTTCTTTTTTTTCCTTTTTATTTTTTTCTTTTTTAAATGCTGAAGGCACAAACTTGGGGAGAATGATTGATACATACTGATATGTGCATATTTGTTCTGCAATGTTAAGGTCCACCAGGCCCAGAAGGTCCACGAGGGCCACCAGGCAATGGAGGACTTAAAGGGGAAAAAGGGAACCCAGGTCCACCTGGTCCACCTGGCCTGCCCGGCCCAAAGGGAGATCAAGGACCACCCGGACGTCAGGTAGGACAAGAAATGGAGTTTTCCCCTAGTTAAATTTTAAATTCAATAAAAATGGAATATGTTTGGGTGGAACATGCAGTTTAACACAGTAAAGTGAAAGCCAAAATGTGGTAGCTAGCACCCTGTCTTGTGGCAAGGAGGAGGGTCTTTTCCTTAACTATCTCCAGTATCTGGGCAGGATGTCCCTGCTGTGTTCCCAGGGGAGCTGGAGCTGTTGATGCAGCCTCGTGTTTTCTTTTTTTTCCTCAGCCCCCATGTGCCTGTTTGCCCCCAGCCACCTGTCCATCCTGGCTCTCTGGGACTGCTGAGATGAGGGAATAACGTGAGACTCTTCTCTGCAGGGGGATCCTGGTCGTCCAGGTCTGAATGGAATGAAGGGTGACCCCGGGGTTCCAGGCGTTCCAGGATTCCCAGGTATTTAACTGGGGATTCCCAGGTATTTAACTGGCATTTCAAGTGAAAACCTCCAGGCACAGTAACAGCCTGTTTGGGCCATTTCTGCAGCAGATTTTGTAAAACAGCACGTTCTTTCACTGGGTAACTGTGTGAATTTGATGTTTCAGGTATGAAGGGTCCCACTGGACCTGCAGGACCCGCTGGCCTCACAGGCAGCCAGGGACTGCCAGGCCCACCAGGTAGGAGTCCTGGGTAGTGGCACTGCCACTTCTGCTCCTGACAGGAGAATTTGTTACATTGATGTAGGACTGAGTTGGCTTCAGCCAGCAGTGGAAGTAAATTGAGCAAGAGCTTCAACACAATTCCAGGCTGTACTTTGTAACCCCTACAAGTAACTCTAATATATTGTATATTCTGTATCCAGTCTGCATGGATAACTCCTGCAAGAGGGGTCCTTTAAGGGGATCACCAAGAGCACATTTTGTCCTATATACACACTTTTTTGCACTGATGAAGCTCTTGGTTTCTGATTTTGCAATATAGAAACTGTTTCTGATGCTGTCTTCCACCTTGGCTTATCTAATACTGATCTTCTTTCTCTCAGGTCCGCCGGGCTTACCAGGTACCATTGGACGCAGCATTGTTGTCAAAGGTGATCCTGGTCCCCCGGGTCCTCCAGGACAGCCTGGGTCCAAAGGGCCACCTGGACTGCCAGGGCCACAGGGATTGCCAGGTATGACCCAAGGTGGCTGCAGAGGCAATGACCAGCCATGTACTGAGGGCAGGCTGCAGTGCTTGTGACGTGGCACAGGCTGCAGGGACAAGTTACTGAGCTCAGCAAGAGGCAAGAGAGAAATGCAGGTTAATAGATAAATCCAGGGTTAATAGAGGATAGAAGATGACAGGATTCTACCGTGTACATCTGATTAGTGGGCTGTTCTTGTCTAATGGATCCCAAAGAAACAATCCATGAGTCCCAGACAATGTAAAGATTTCTGTAGTGAGACTTCAAGAGCTTTTATTTCAGTTCTGCTTTTGTCTGTTCTAGGTCCAATTGGTCTTCCTGGTGACCCAGGGCGAGATGGACTTCCTGGTTTTGATGGCCCAGCAGGACGTAAAGGAGAGAGGGGTCTCCCAGGCCAGCCAGGTATGGTGTTTGTCCTGTGAGGACTCAGTGGAAAAAGAGACTCCCATTTCTGAGTGCAGGCTGATACTGGGAAGTAAGATCTTTGTCTCATGGGAATAATGATGATAAAATCATAACTTTAGGATTTTCGTAATGAAAAAGTATTACAAGCAACTGAACATACTTGGGAATATTCTTGGCACCAACATATTGCTGGTCATTGCTGAATAACATTGTCAAATGCTTTATCTCAAGCTTAATGGCATCCTCTTTTCAGCACAGATGTTGCAGAGGAGATAATGAAGATTGTAAGAAACAAAAGAGAGATTAGTAAAATAATTTTTATTTTGCATGGAAATCATGAATGGGGAAAGACAGACTTCATAAAATAATTTCACTGAAGGCAGAGATTGGGTTACTGTGCAGCTATTGCTTAGAATCACTGAACTAGGATTTGAGAAATCAGACTAGCACTGGGACAATTTTCTAAAGAAGGTGATAGATAGTAAGTAGCTCTATATTACAACTTGTAAGAAAAAGTATTAGAATTTAAACAGTTAAAAAGAGAACAAAAATCCATAATGCCTCTTTTTCCTTTTTCTGAGCTGCTCTATGAAATCTGTTAGCATTAAGTGAAAAAATGTAAATAATGACTGCAGAATAACATAGTTCAATTTTTGTAGTTATGTTTCCTGATATTGCTGCTCAAGAACAGCCTTTTCTGATAGATTTCTCAGACATTTGACTCATTTTTTGCTCACATTCAAGGCTATTCTAGCTTATTTCCACTTTTTGTAACCTGCTCCAAAAGTAGCAGCAGCTTTTCTATTCATTTTGTTGGGCTTTGGCTTAAGTGTTGCCACAGCGTGCCCTGGAGTGAGACTTGCCCCTGATTCTGGCTCCTCCATATAGTTTGTGACTTTGAGTAAGATATTTCAATATTATCTTAAGCTGCACACAGAGATACATTTTGGAAGTGGGCAGCTGATTGAACTCATTCCAGTGGCTGTCATGTCCTGTGCAGTTGTTACCACAAAGCCTCAGAGCCCTGAATGTATTTAACCCCTACACAATACCCCTACAACACAATGCAGTCCCACTGTTGTAACCAGCTAGGACAATCTGCCTGATTCAACCAAGCTGAAGTGAAAAACCATTTCAGGAAGACAGGGTTAGCAGATACCAGGTGTCCCAACTCACAAGCACCTCAATCACAAGAGCATGTTACCTTTCAGAGCTACATTGGTTCTAAAAGAGCAAGCAATTAATCAATACTGTGTTGTGCTTCTGTTGTGTGAACAGGTTCCCGAGGAATACAAGGACCTCCTGGTCCTGATGGCCTGCAAGGCCCACCTGGTCCCCCTGGAACAGCTTCTGTTGCTCATGGATTCCTTATAACTCGGCACAGCCAGACCAGGGATACACCCCTATGTCCACAGGGAACATCAAGAATCTATGATGGATTCTCTCTTCTGTATGTGCAGGGAAATGAGAGAGCACATGGCCAGGATTTGGGTGAGATATTCTGTGTGCTCTCTCTTTAAGAGGAATGAGATTGTAGTGGCTTCTTTGAATGCTTTGGTTCTCTGAAGACATGACAGTCTTAGAGATTTCTGAGATGAGGATGGGGATTGCATACTAAGATCTGCTACCTCCAGAGGTTGCACATTCAGGATAAAAGAATGTAAACCCAAATGGAGACGTGAAGTTTTTCCCACATGTGACAATCTGATAGCACTCGCTGTGCGCTCACAGGAAGAATTCACAATTACTGTTCTCAAAGAATTGCTATAAAAAGCAATGAAGTGAAAACTTTGCTGTCACATTTTATGTCTTACTCTGCAGGTACTGCTGGGAGCTGTCTTAGACGTTTCAGCACCATGCCCTTCATGTTCTGCAACATCAACAACGTTTGTAACTTTGCATCAAGGAATGACTATTCCTACTGGCTGTCAACTCCAGAGCCAATGCCCATGAGCATGGAGCCCCTGACAGGGCAGAGCATCCAGCCCTTCATCAGCCGGTGAGGCACAGAGGGCTGCCAGGGCTCTTCAGTAGCTGATAAATAGCACATCTGATCCATGTTCCCACATGCAGCTTGGCTGTTAGGAGAGGAATCTGTCATGCTTTGTTCTGGGAAAGGCAAGGAAAATAGCCCTTGTTTTAAAGTATTCATTGTCTTCAGAGGTCCAGCTCCATGCAGCAGGGAAAAGGAGAGGCTGAAAGGCTGCACGAGCTCTCTGACCAAGGGATCTCTGTAGTCAGCACTGCAAGATCACCATGGACAGGAAAGAGAACATGGGAGTCTTTGGCTCTAGGATTAAGGCACTCACTTGGGGACTTTGAGCTTTCAGTTTTTGTTTCAGAAATTGCTTCAGTATTTTACCCAATGCAGTGAAAATACAGATTTTGAGGTCCAAAATACTGTCTTATTGCAGTTACAAAATACATGACAAGTAGAAGTCTAGATTAATAGGAGAGCTTCTCACAGGCTAGTTTTCTTCCCTTTCTCTGTGTAAGAATTCTTTATAAAACATACTCCTATTATATTTTAATGTCATGTGTTTTTCTGGTACTTCCCCTGTGTCCAGATGTGTTGTGTGTGAAGCTCCTGCTATGGTGATAGCTGTCCACAGTCAGACCATTCAGATTCCTTCATGTCCTCCAGGCTGGGACTCCCTCTGGATTGGTTACTCTTTCATGATGGTAAGAACTGCCTCCTACTCCAGAATCAGCTACTGCCCACCTGTGTCCTCAACTGGCTGCTTTGGGAGATTGTTAAAAACTGCAAGGGTTGTAATTTGAAAGCCTTTACCTTCAGTCACTAACCAGGGCAGCTGAGATTGAAAGGGATTTTCCAGCAAATTTCAGGAGTTGTCTGACACCATGTTCTCTGTCGAGAAGAAACAGCGACTCTTTAGTAGCTAAATGTTGTGCTATTCAATTTGTAGCACCTAAGATCCTTATTTGTGTCTTTGTGTCCTCCACCAGCACACGAGTGCAGGAGCAGAGGGCTCTGGACAGGCCTTGGCATCTCCTGGATCCTGCTTGGAAGAATTCCGCTCCGCACCCTTCATCGAATGCCACGGCCGGGGCACCTGTAATTATTATGCCAATTCATACAGTTTCTGGCTGGCAACTGTAGAGGTGTCAGAAATGTTCAGGTAAGAAAACCTGTTTCTTGTCTATTGCTTTATTCCAGAATGAATGCTTTGGAAATGGAATTTATTCCAAAGATCAAAAGAGGTTTGTTTACAGGGGCATAGGGAAATAATTTAGCTTGTTTTCCCCCTCACAACCAGTTTTTCAAGTGTTTCTTTGGTAAGCCTTTAATATTATGTAAAAACTTGCTAGGGCACATTCTGTTTTGCAAGGAGTCAGATTCTTTCTATGTCAATTCTTATTCACATTTTGTTGTAGTACCTTCTCTGAAAGTAGTCCTATTGTGTTTACTGTATTCAGAGCCTAAAAGAATAATTTAGTTGGTTTTTTTTCTTGCCAAACCTTTTAATAAACTCAGATATTTGGAAAAGTAGTTCAGATACACAAGGATAGGTGTGAAGGACAAGATCAGCTGTGTACTTAAACCTTTCAAGATGTTCACATAACTTGTTTTTAAAAATCTTGTACAAAGGTTTCCTACCCTCTATGGCCAGTGATTTTTTCCCACACTTTGCAGAAGGAGACAGGTTGACATTTTGGCTGTGAGGAAGCCAGTGGCCATTCTGTCCTCAGCTTCTCTGCATTCAGCATTTCAGCTGGAGTCTCTCAGCTCCTCAAACTTTTTCCCTTTCAAGTTGAGTAGCAAAATCATTTCTTCTTTGAAAAATCATCTCCTTTCATAGAATAAATAGCTACTGCCCTGTTTATGTGCAGAGAAAAACCTCATAATATTCCCACTGCCACTTAATTGAAAAGTGTAGCTTTGTGGCACAGGGCTGGCACTGTGCTCTGAGCAGTGGTGGCCCCTAAGCTGGTTTTGTGTAACACCCCCAGTCAGGATACTTGAGGTGATTAGCCATCACTCTTCGGTTTTCCAGGTAGTTGATTAGTGGTAATTCACCAGTGAAAACTTCCTACTAGTAACTACCATGCACCCTTGAGCTTTCTGTCTTTACTATTTTCTCTCTCCCATAAAAACAACTTCCTTCTTCCTTCTTTTCCTTTTTAAAAGAAACTTCTGAAAAAATTTGACTTATTTGTGTACACAATATAACACTAATTAATTATATTAATCTCCCATCTTGTTACCCTTTCAAAATAAAAATAAATTATTTGGTAAAGCCACCACTTAACTACAGCTCTCAATGTAGCAGTACTTTTTATGTGTTAAAGTACCCTTCACCTTAAGCAACCTAAAGGCCAGAAACAAAGACCCCAAAAATACCATCTCAAATGTACAAAATTCACCTTCCCCTCAGTTTGTGTTTGTGCTCCATCACCTGCCAGCCTGCAGCAGGTGCTCAGCTCAGTGAGGGCAGTGAGACACTGGACATGAATGAGCATCTGTCACCTGGTGCTGGGACAGACAGAAAGATCACTCTTAAGGGAAACTCTCAAGTTCAGGATTCATTCCCTGCTCATGTACTTAAGTGTTATATCAAACTGAATTAAGTAGAAGTTGAACTGTAAACAAAGAAGAAGCTAATCCAGCCTTTCCTTTGTGTCTGCCAAGCAGCAAACCTCAGTCAGAGACACTGAAAGCCGGAGACCTGAGGACGCGGATTAGTCGTTGTCAAGTTTGCATGAAGAAGACGTAACGTCTTGGAGAATGTTTTATAAAACAGTTGAAAATTCCTAAGATGCACTGTCTTCCAGCTGCAACAATGGTGCTACTGTGCAGAAAGAAAAGAAAAAACAAATCCAAACTGTTTTAACCATGCAAATTCAAGTGTACCTCACTCACGTGCCAAACTAAGGGTTGTTCAGTACATATTTGACAACAGGACTAAGGTGAAAGAATTGACCTCTTGGAAACAGAAAAGAACACTCAATGTTCATAAAGGATCAGAAGATGAAATTTTTCATTTCTCTCCCTGTACCAAAATGGCACCTTTTTGATCAACCATGAGAACAGAGAAAAACACGACGCACTGAGTATGTTTAAAATAACAAGACTGCAGTTTTGAAAAACATTTTTCATGGTGCTACTAACCCTACTGTATCCCAGGTTTTTAATATGAAATTTTAAGCTTATTTCTCTTTGTAAGTAATGAAATGTGTATATTGTGTAAACACCTTTTTAGTCGAAACTTTCAGTCATTTAGAAACAAACCAGACTGATATAAAAATCCTTATGTCTAAAATTAAAAGATAAGACAGTATTTTATTATGAAACTTGTGGTACAGAGAGAATTTACCCCTCTTATGCCGACTTACTCATTTAATTTTTCATTTCCTTCCTCAGTTGCCAACCTGATATATTTGGGGAATGCACAATTATTCTGAAGTAATTTTGATCAGGGTTTTAAATGTTGTACACCATGCTATCAATGGTTTTATTTGTGCTTAGAAATCCCAATCCACTTGAAAAGGGTTTTTTTAATCTTGTGAAAATATGTGAAATTATTAGCCATATTCTATATCCTTCTTTTAAGAACACAAGTCACATTCACATTTTAGTATTCAGTTTGGTTTAACCAAACCTGTCCTTTGGGAATATCCAGTTACCAAAGCATTTAAGATGATGCTGGCATCAAACTTCAACTCTGAAGTGGTGTCATATGTTTTATCCAGAATAGTGTACACGCTGCGAAACCTTCTGAATAAAATAAAGCATAAGCTGGTGGAAACCTTCCTATTTACAAATCTTTTAATCTTATGTGAATTTATACACATCCACAATGTATTTACAGTATACAGCAAGTCTTGTGTATGTATAGTTCACATAAGGCCTTGAAAGATGGTGCATGCAGTCTTTCTGATGTCAGTTTGTAAGAATCCTCCTGTGTATGTCTAAAGAGTGTCACTACTTGTGCAATAGCTGAAAAGTGATACTTTTGTATGCATGACTGTTCAGCTTCCATGGTCAGAGCGTTTCATTTACCCTCGTGTATAAACAGCTCCCTGACAATGCAGGACTCTGTCAAGTGACAATACTTCAATATTTTTGTTGTATATTGCCACCTCGACTACCAATACAACCTAAGTTGTGAGTTAACATACTGCTCTATACAGGTGCTGTGTATTTGTTTATTGGATACTGTTGAGTAATTTATCTGTTAATGGCTGTTCATTCTTACCTTCCAGTTTTCCCTGTAAACACGGAGCATCCGACCTCTCCTTGTTTTATGCACGTTTGACAAAAGACATAGGACTGGTGACTAAGCAGGTGGCAGTGATATACAATGAGATTGGTGCTGATTTCAAAAGCTTTCAACAAAGTATGAAACTGAAGTTCTTTAGTTTAAAGTGCAAAATATTAATAGCTTTGTCTTTTTTCCATTAGCTGCAGTTATATACGTTGGTAGAGAGTGGGCAATTCAGCAACGTGCATCTTTCAGCTCATTTTAGTTTGGTTTGCTGATGCATATAGTAATGAACTGAACCTGCTGCTACCTCCAAGTCAGGAACTTGTTACCAAAGCTGAAATAAAATAGTAAGTCTCTTCATGTAAACACAAGCCCTTATCTTACTGCTGGCTCTGCAGAAGTCTAAAATGAATATAGCAGCCAATCCCTAGCCCCAGGAAAGCAGAAGAATGGTGCTAAGGCCAATGAGCTCTCAAAGGAAAGGGCTCGCCCAGCCTTGCCTAGCAACACCCCATCTTGTGCTTACCAACACAGTGTTCAGATGTGGGACCTGGGATAAGGTGGAATATGTTTGTTATAGCAGTGCATAAGTGGTGCTTCTTTGTAAGATATGGGCTTCTCTCACAGCATGTAAAACCAAGACAGGAGATCCCATTCCAGGCTAAGGTGGAGAGCACCCACACCTGCTGGTCTTGTGGCAGCTTCAGGGCCCAAAGCTGTGAGATGACCACAGAAAAGTAAAGTGTGTAAAGGAGCTGCACTTGTGACAGCTCCATTCTCTGTTCTGTCCCTGCAGCTCTGGCCCTGACCTGGACAACAGTCCTGAACCTTAATCAGCTTCAGGCTCAGAATTCAAAAGGGGCTACATTTTACTAAGAGAAAAGTGCTCTGTCTAGAGAGGAAGGAACACCTTTTAACTTGAGATCTGCAGCAGAGATTCAAGAGATGTTGGGTTAATTCCCACCACACCTTCTGTGCCTCAGAGCAGGTAAATCACTTGACCTGTGTTGGATGGGAGTTACTGATCTACAAAAAAACCCGTGGTTATTATTCTCTCCTGCTTCTTGATGCTTAGACTGTAAGCTCCTTGGGGCAGAGACATTGAGGGGCTCAAATGTTGGTTGGGGCCTCTAGGTGCTATCCATCACTATATAAACATTAAACTACAGGTAAAAGTTTGTGTTTTCAGATTTATTATTAAAAAGAAAAACATGGGTTTGAACACTGGAGCCTTAAAAAAGTCTTCAACACCACCTAACCATGATCTGGCTCTGGACATCCCTCCTGCAGCTCCAGTTAAGGCTCTTTTCCTGATGTCTGGTATGTTTTCTGCTAAAGCTTTTATTCTTGTAACTCATCACACAGAGTTGGTCTATTTTAGTTCATCTCAGCAGGCACCTGGCAGGTACCTCCTCCTCCTGAGCTGCTGGGGGCACACTGCAGCCACTCGAGGGCACCATGTGGCGTTGGCAGGAGCTGTGAGAGCAGCACTGCCAGGCCTGGTCCTGCCTGCAGCAGGGAGAGCTGCAGGAAAGCTCAGCAAGAGGGGGGTCCTCACCCTTCCCTACCCTGGCCCACTACCCAGGCCCAGTTCCTGCAAGCTGCTGCAGGTGGGGCACTGTCAATTGCAAGCAGAATGATGAGTGAAAAAGTGCAATTTTTCTAAAAGAACAGTTTGAGTCCTAAAACCAGGATTTAGCAATCTTGGGCCTAGGTTGGATTTACACTATTCTAGCATTAAAAAAAAAGTTCTTTCAGTATCTTTCTTCCCTCTGGTAAGTCCTATGAGACAGGAAAAAGCTTCCTTCAATATCATATTCACTTCTAAGGTGGGATCTAAACTTCTGAAACACTTCTGCAGTCCAAGGACAACCTCTACCCAAAACAGGGACACAGGGCAGTGCAGCGGCACTTCTGTGCCACAAACCAGATGTCACAAAGAGGTTGTCCTGCAGAAGCTCTGTAGGCTGCAGAATTTTGTCCTCTGCTGTAAAAGTCAGTCCCTCCCTAGTGACCATTTCCAACAAAGGGTGCAGCAAGGACCTATTTTAAAAGGTAGTTCTAGAATTTGAAAAAACAACATACTGATTTTGCAAGCATCAAATGCTCAAGTTCTAAAACGCAATGTTCTGCAATTATTTTCTGTACACTTTGATGCCCAGCTGCAGTATTTTTGTAGTCAGTTTGCTGCCTGAACTGTGCAGATGTGCCATCCCTGGGACTCACCTGAGGGAGGGCTGTTTTGCCAGATTCACGACTGTGCTGCTGGGAGCAGTATTGTGTTTTTAACTGGTCCTTCACAGAAAAGTTACACTTCAGACAACCCAGCACTATTGGGCACAAACCACTTCTGCTGCCGTGGCTACTTCCACTAGAAGCACAAGCTGAAAACTGCACAAGAGACTGGAATAATTTCGTCTTTCCAGGTTAGTCTACTGCCAGAAAGCAGGACACTTGCTAATGTGAGAGGGGGCAGTGATGAGCTCAGGGGAGCAGTGAGTGTTCTACATTTAAAATGTAGGGTAAGTATCTGGAACTATGAGCTTTGGAAAGAAGGATTAACTCTACCCCTTTGTAGCAGAGAGGTGACCACTGCCTAAGGCCAGCCTGGGCTGGCAGTGAGGTGACAGAACTGCTCAGTACCAGCCCCCTGCTGTCCTTAGCAAGGGCTCTGTGCCTCCCACCTGGAGCAGGGGCTGGGGCTGGGTCTGCTCTGCCAACAGCAGCAGCTTCAGTGCCCACTGAGCTGTTGCCTCACACTCCGGCTGTAGCTGTAATGCTGCTCTAAAAAGTTGTACATTAACTCGGTAGAAAACCAAAGAAACTGAGCTTGGTGTGTTTCTTTACCAAAAGGGGATGAGGGGGAGAAGTTCTTACTTTCCAGACTTGCACAGCAAGCTCGGTGCTCCTGCTCTCCCCCACAACATGCTCCTCCACAGCTCTTCATGGACAAGGGAGGGGAGAAATTCGTATATATATATATATTTGAGGGAACGCTATTGCTATAGCCAAAAGAGGACACAAGGATAAAAAAATTGCAATACAGATTGTATTGATACCTGGTAGCTCTGACAAGATTCTTCTTTCCTGCTGTGACCCCCTTGCTCCCCAGTATTTGGTTATTTCCAGTACCACAGAGCTCAGGGAGATGCACAGGCCACGAGAACTGGTCACTATTTAAAAACAAAGACTTTTAAGATGTATTCTAGTGCCTGCCTGTCTTCGGATTCAGTCAGGCAGTCTAACTTGCCTTCTGGCTTTGAGATTGGGTGACAAAGCCCTCTTGCTTCTGAAGAATGGTTAAATTAAATCAAAGAGGCTTGAAAAATCAGTGTAAAACTGTGTCCTCTACGCCCCCACCCTCCCAGGCCCCCAGAGCCCTGCAGCATTTGCCCCATTTCAGATCCAATGAGTCGAAGGTATTTTGAAGTACTTGCTGTGGCACTGTCACAACAGTCTGGCCAGAGTTTGGATAACTGTCACTGTTTGTACTGCTGGGAGGGCTCTTTCTGCTCTGCCTGAGCAGCCCTGTTCTCTTTTCCCTCCCAACACAGGCTACACACCATGCAATGGGGCCCTGAGAAAGGGGCTGTTTTATTTGAGGAAAACCCTATTCTTACAGCAAACTTGACTTTCCAGGGAGTTGTTTCAATGCACTACTCTGAGTAATAGGGTAGGAATTAATTCAGGTAATTTTAAAGAAAGGTCTCATCCAACATTGTTCACAGTAATCACCCACATTTATGGAGATCATATACATTCCTATCTATGGATAAAAGCCTCTTTCTATAGAAAATTATTATAATATTCTTCATGTTAGTATGGAATCTGAAAAGGCACTACCTTTTGTTGGTATTTTCTGACTTCAGATGTTTTTACAGGTGGGTACATTACTTGAAATGATGAGATTATCTATTTGTGTTTGGATTTTACAGACTGAGACATATTTAACATGTACCAAACCAAAGTGTCACTGCAAAAGACACAACAGCAAAACACACTTGTTCTCTTCTACCCTAAAGTCAGGACTTGTACTTTGTGATCATGAAGCTTTCATATCCACTCATGGACAAAGTTATGAACAAAACATTGCCACAGCCTTCTCCATTTAAAACAAAAAAAAATATCAGGCACCATTACTTTTTTCATTCCAAAGTTTGGTTGTTTACCAGCACTATGAATCCCTGCAAAGAAACCTTGTGGGTGTTGTGCTTTATGTTACCTTCTAAACTAAGTGCAAAGGCAGAGAAAACTGCAGAGACTGGGAATCATCACCCCTAAATAGTGCTAAAACTTCTCCAAATGTTCAGGGACACAGGGTGACAAAACCACTTTGAGGAGGAGCAGCCCCAGCAGGAGGAAATGCACTTATGCCAGAAAAACCCAAAGGTTTGTTTAAAAATAAAAGGCAGACACGGAGCTACATGAACACGTATTTACTGCAAGTAGCTCTATGGAAAGCCAAGTCAGATAAATATAAACACTATACAGAGCTTCAAGCCAGTCTCCCAAACCGCCAACGCGATGTGTTTTACAAAGAAAACAACAGAACAATATTTACAATGGAAGACAAAGCCAGATCAATCAGCTCAACTTTAAAACAGATCTGTGAAGCAGAAATAGCAAATATAATGAACAGTTTCAACCATATATGTTTTAGTTTGTACAGACAATAACTGTCCAATATCAAATTAAATTTACAGGACAAACATTGTTCTATCATTGGTATTTTTGTACTATACAGCAGCATAAACGGGTAGCTGGAAGGTAGTATATATAGTGATATGTTTTACATCATCTGAAAATGTTCTTCCAGCACAATACTGAATAAATTAGTTGCTGTAAACTAAGAGATTCAAAAAGATTGCATATTTATTATGCCGTACCTATTAGTATTTGTACCACTATACTTGAGGTTACCCATTTACTTATTTATTCAGCATGTATTAAATCAGTGCTGTATATTGTACAATGGCAGCCTCAGGGATCTAATATGAAATAAGTATGTAACAAATTTCTTCAAAACAACCTTTTCCTTTCACATTAAGTGTTTAGAACTATCTTCATCCAAATTTTGATTTCTTAGAAAAGATGTAAAGCTTTATAAAAAGCTGTCTACATATTGCATTATTCATTTATGAGACCAACCAAGAGCTATTATATGGCAAGACAGTATCATGGTCTGTAAGAGTGGTTGTGTTTTTAATTCCTGTGTGTTTAGCAGCAAGTAATTGTACCAACTGAAACTTCTCTTCCAGAATCAAAAACAGGTCTGTGCTTTTAAACCCTGTAGCAACAGTTTTTCCTGTCACTAGACACTGCATAAACTGATTGGTACCGTGTTTCCTAAAAAAACCCAAAACAAAGCTTCATATTTTAGTGACATGTACATTTCAATACTACTCAGATACAGATCTGGGTACACATCACTGAACAATCCAAGCTGACAGTGTCTGCTTTGTTACACAAACTGTACCAGCAATGTAAAGGTTGTCTGTTGGAGGTGAGGCAGCCTGGCACACCCGTTGTACAATATACATGTGGAGGATTCCCAGCTGTGTGGTGCAGTACAGCATGAGGATTTGTGTACCACTTTGAAACCCTTTTGCAATCGTCAGTGCCTTTTATTATCCATTGCATGTACCAATGACTAGTGTCATGCTCTTTTAAATTCATAGCAGTGTTAAAAAGCTAAACTCATTTCAACCAAAAAAAAATTCAGTACAAGAGTGAAGCAGTTAAATTGTAGAAAAATCAGGGCTTATTTTAAAAATGTCAAATAGTCATTGTTCACATTTCTGTCAGTGGGATAAAGACAATTGATGAGCCAACATTTTACTTTTTTTCCCCATTATGCCAGAAAGAAAGAACAAAAATAGTCCCAAATTAAAAGTGGGACTTTGGTTGAAAGTAAGATCAATTAGGGTGGTTTCCCTTTAAAAAGCTACAGCTGACAAGTCTAATGCAGAAGTCACAAACGTTGGATACGACTCCGCACTTCTCCATTCGAATCCATGAACAAAAACCTCATTTTACACAATTCATATTTATAAACAAGAACAAAAACAATCTACAAGACAACCAGCCCATTAATCCTACTTTGTACATACCAAAATTCTGAGCAAAAAAAAATTTCCGTTTAAGCTCTGACAGACACTTGATTTAAAAGCCTCTAGCCTATGCTCAAGAAATACCTCTTGTACCATAAAAGCAAAACCTTAAAAAAAAAAAAAAGAAAAAAAGGCAGAAGAGGTCTCTTCCTCAGACCCGTCCAGTCCCACGGGTTCACCCCTCAAGCTAATGTGCACCTCTCCCTCCCTCCTTCTGCCCAGTCACCTGGAAAAATCCTGAACTGCCAAAATATTTCTAAACAATACATGTTTTAAGCTAGCCACTTGTTAATGTACCAGAGAAGTAAAACCCATGTTAAACAGACAATCAGAAACCAGCGTTGACTTCTCAGAATATAAATTTAAAAAAAAATTAATGAGAGAGGCAGGAGGAAGAAAGGGACATACAGGGATCTCCTATTAGCATTCACACTGCCTCCCAGATAGATATGACATGAAAGACCAAATCCCATCACCAAAGCACAGCTATGAAAAAATCTCAATTCAAATGAATTCAACTGTAGAGAGCTGATGTCTATGAAAAAAATTAATTAAAAGGATGTGTGTCTATGTCCGTGCTGGTGGAAATGAAAGTAGCCGGCTGGAGCTGAGCTTTGCTTCCAAAAGCACCACACAGTTTCTGGAGTTACCAGCAGAAAAGTCTTCTCTTCCAACAATGGTTTCCATGGCAATGCAGTCAGTCTAGAAAGGAGGGGGAAAAAGAATAAAAGTCAGTGACATTTCCAATGGAAGTTATATCGGAAAAAATTGTTTTCTAGGGAGGAGAATACATGGAGCTTATCCAGTGCAGGAATGAGAGCTGCTGACTGCAGAACACGGGTCCCTTGCAGAGGGAGGGGACACTGCCAGATACCAACACCTCAGGGATCCTGAGGGTAGGCAGAATGATGGAGCCTGAAGCAAGCACTGAGGAGCCGCCACAGTGACACGTGGCCAGGGCACAGGCACTGGGGCAGCAGCCAGCCCATCCTGCCAGCCTGCACTGGGGACAGACCAAGGCTCACAGCTGCCAGTCCACTGGCACCCAGTGTCCACTGGCACCCAGGCCCCGCTGGCACCCAGGCCCCGCTGGCACCCAGTGTCCACTGGCACCCAGGCCCCGCTGGCACCCAGGCCCC
>VZRZ01008460.1:0-19871 GCA_013398175.1 Climacteris rufus | reverse complement strand
CTGGCACCCAGGCCCCGCTGGCACCCAGGCCCCGCTGGCACCCAGGCCCCGCTGGCACCCAGGCCCACTGGCACCCAGTGTCCACTGGCACCCAGGCCCCGCTGGCACCCAGTGTCCACTGGCACCCAGTGTCCACTGGCACCCAGGCCCCGCTGGCACCCAGGCCCCGCTGGCACCCAGGCCCCGCTGGCACCCAGTGTCCACAGGCACCCAGGCCCCGCTGGCACCCAGGCCCCGCTGGCACCCAGTGTCCACAGGCACCCAGGCCCCGCTGGCACCCAGGCCCCGCTGGCACCCAGTGTCCACTGGCACCCAGGCCCTGCTGGCACCCAGTGTCCACTGGCACCCAGGCCCCGCTGGCACCCAGGCCCCGCTGGCACCCAGGCCCCGCTGCTGAGGCCGTTGCTCGGCGCAGGGGAGCCGAGGGTGCCGCCCCCCCAGGTGTGACAGAGGCTGCGGCCAGCGCTCCCCCCCACAGCAGGGCAGAGCTGCAGCACCAACACTCCCTGCACCTCCAGCTCCAAACAAGGAGCAGCAAGTCGTGACAGCTGCGTGCCCTGCCCTCAGCTTTTCAGGAAAAAGCTTAATTTAGTTATAATTAGAAACACCTCAGAATACACTCGTCCCTTTTTGAAGAAAGTCTCACTGAAGGGCAACACTCGGTACAAAAGCACATGGCTACAGCCAGCTCCCTTCTCCAGGAGCTTCAAACTGACTGGAAAAGGCAGAAGTCAAAGCACTTGCTAAAACAAGGGGTAAAAAATACAATCGTGTATTGCAGGAAGACACAGATGGGTGACAGGGCAGAAATGAAAACAGGAGGGAGTCTGCCCTCAAAATGCAACCCCAGCTCTGCAATTAACCACACACACGCAGAGGTGAAAGCAACTCAGGAGTTTCCTGACACAAAAAAAAAAGTCATGAAGAGCATGCAAATGCTTTCTGCAGTTGTGTGAACACAACTGAGGGACATACAAAAAGTCACTTCTCAGCTCTCCTTCCACTCCCAGCAGAGCCAATGTGAACACTGATTTTCAGTCAGGAGGGGCACTGTCAGCCAAAGCAGGGGGTCACAGTCTCCCAGTTGTGACAGACTGTCCTCTTCCACCATGTTTGTCCTCTCAGCCAAGACTGAGGGCACCATGCTCTGCCAGTCAGGTGGCTTTGCTCACCTTCTCTCCAAGGTTTGAGGTACGTGCCTGCAGGATGTTTCCTGGCAGCACAGGGAAGAAGGAAACAGCAGGTTGCTCTCACTGAGGAACAACAACTAACGCAAGAGATTTAGTCTTCAGAAAACAACAAATACAGAAATGTCAGCTACTTTTTCCCCTCAAAGCCACTCAGTGCCAGCTCTCTTCCTGCTCTGGGAGCATCCTCAGAAGAGCTGCAATATGGGAACACTTCATTACACAGCCCAGCAATGGCAGCACAGAGGAAACAGCACCCCTGAAACAGAGGAAGCGATCTCGGAGCTCAATCCTGCCCGTGCTCTTCTGCTGGGTCACAAGGAAATCAGTTACATCTCACTGCTAAAGAACTCATAGTTCTTCCCTGCCTCTACCCCAGGGATATGCTAAAGAAAACGTGACCACGTAAAGAAGAAGCATTATGTGTAACAATGCAAACCTGTATGTTTACTTACAAACCAATCATGAGGTATGCACACACAAACTCCACCCTGTGTTAAAGAACTTCTGATTTCTGTCCAGCTAAAAGTACTGTCCCTTGGAAAAAAAAGAATCAAAAAAAGACCAACGCTCAGCTGAGCAGCCCTGCCCCATCCCAGTCCTCAGCAAATGCTGCCCATGGCTCCAGAGACAGAGGGGCAAAGGCAATGGCAGGGCTGGCCACAGTGTGGAAGTACAAAATTCCCTTTTATCCCTACACAGCCCTCACCAAGGTCCAGCTTTCTGTGTTTCATTTTTCAAATACACAGTGGTTGCAAAAATACTGTCACTTGGGTTTCCTCAATTCAAGGAAGAAACAGCCAAAATACACTCACAACTTGAGAATCTCTATTTGAGTTATTTCACAGACATCATAAGATCACTACAAAAAGCTACTGCTTGTTACACACAGAGCATGATGTGGCCAGCAATGGCTTTGTTTTCACAAAAGCCAACTGAAGCTATTATTTTTGAAACCATTTTCCTCTTTAGAAAAATATTGTTCTGTTCTAAGACCAAAGGATAAAATATGCACCACAGCTTGCAATGAATCACACCTCAACGATGCATGCAAGTCAAACATTAAAACAGTTAAAGCTTCTATATTAAACTTATATTCAATAAAAATTAACTTTACCAGCATCCCCCCCCACCCTTTCCTTGCTGTGGACCTGTAAGCTCACATAAAAGGAACTTCAAAAACTGTCTCTGCTTTTGTCAGGACATTTTTCTTCCACGCCTTACACACAAGGCACACCTGAAAGCTGTCTGACAAGTTATTCTAATCTCTCCAAGCACATCCCCAAAACATTCTGAAGAGCAAAGGCCCAGTTGCTTGAATCAGACAATCCCATATGGCAGAACTCAGTATTTATATCGAAAACGTTTTGAAAATTTTCATAAACTAATGCCAAATTACATTTAAGATATTTGGAGGGGAAGGAGAAAGGCTTAAGAGCAAAAAAACCCAAACCTGCTTAACTCCTAAGTTTAATTCTTTGAAGCAGCCTGGCATACTCAGGCAGCAGCACAACAACCCATTCTAAAGTGAGTGCACCAGGTCAGAACCCCAAACAGCACAGATTAATTTTTAAGAACCCAGAAGAAAGCCTGAGACCTCCTTGCAGCATCCTCCCTTCCCAAAACTCTGCACTTACTAAACAAGAGCTCATTAATTTTCCACCTCCACGATTATAAACTACACTTCTACATGTTTCTTCTTCATTTTTAAGGTAAAAGAGAATTGTGTGAACCGTAAACAAACATAAGGGAGTTTCACATGAACATTACCTACAAGCTGATGTCAGCCTCATAAAGCCTCGAGTCTTTCATATATGGAGCTATTGGTTGTCACCACTTCTCTAATCCCCTTGTTAAAGCTGCAAACTGCAATATTGCAGTTGGAGCAGTACAGCTGGCTGGTGCACTGACTCATCAGCTCTTTTTTAGGATAAAAGCATCAAGCATTTATAGATATAGATAAATACAAATTCACATATATATATGTGAACACACACACACACACATATATATATATATGAATACATACATCAACATCAGATAGAAAAGGCAAAGAGCAACTTGTGAAACTTGACCACACTAAAAAATAATTTCATCTGAAATCTCAGAGGAGACCGAGGTCTTGCAAGATCCCTCCCACAAAGTGCTGCAGTCACCACCATTGCCGAGGGCAGCCCTGAGGAGCCCATTGCCGCTGCAGCAGGACACGGCCAAAGGCCCGCGGGTCCCCATCAGCACCCTGCAGGCAGCACAGCAATGCCAAGCCCCGGTGCCAGCCCCGAAGCAGGGGACTCTGTCCCCAGGGCCGAGCGGGCTCTCAGCCCAGCCCCGAACCGCGGAGCTGCAGCAGCTCCCCCCGCAGCCCGGGAGCCGTGCTGGGCGCCCCTCTCACCGAGGCTCCCCGGCCAGGGCTCCCTGCCTGAGGGAGGGAGCAGCACCTCGGGGCACCTGAGCAGCGGGGAGGCTTTTCGAGAGCGTCCTGCACCACAGGAGAAGTTGTTCATCAAAGAGGTGTAAAATGGGTTTATTGCAAGTGAGAACAAGGCCGGGGTCTGTGGTGCTGCTGATAGCGGGGCCCATTTGTGAATTGCCGCCCCTGCAGCCCCTCAGCAGAGGGATCCTTTGGAAGGGACTGGCCTTATGTAGAGGCTGCAAGAGCACTCACACATTCAGCTCCTTGGTGGCTCTTCTCTCCCACACCTCATCTGCTTCCATTTTTTCATTAACCAGTTGGTGAAGGAAACCTAATGAGGCCATGCAGTGCTTGAAGAAAACAGCAGCGTTTCTGTGAAGCTGAATGATCTTATTTCAGTCTCTTAATGTAAGATTCATCAGACATCAATTTTCTATGTTAATAGTACAAATACGAGAATTGCTGATCAACAATAAAAACCACATAAGCACTTCATAACACATCCCATATAAATGGATTTAACTTAGCACTGACTGAACAATAAGGGAAGCTGTCAAAAAAAGGGATGAAGAAACTCTTCTATAAGCTAAACAAATTATGAGATATAGACTAGCAGAGACAAGAGGCACAATGCTCACAGAGTAACCCAGCATTGCCCTGAAGTTCTCAAAACAAAAATGCCACCAAATAAAACTTGGTGGCCAGATCAGACAGAACTTTCACTTGCAGTGTAAACACAGCTGTTCCTGGACTGTCACAAGGTCTTCCAAGAAAATCTGCTCAGTCTACCCACCCCCCTACCAAAAAAAAAAAAAAAATTCTGGTAACTGATTATAACAACAAACAAGCAGCCAACAAAAACCTGAACTCCAAAAATCCTCTGCAATAAACCTTTCCAGAGAGCCCAGAAATATACTACTCTAAGTAGTTTTCATAGCTGCCTACACTGGGCTTTTCTATCCAAACTTCCAAACTTCAGCTCCATTAACAGAAAAAGCTTCAGCCTTTATTCAAAATTGAGCTCTACTTCTTCAGAATATTGACAACAATACAAATTCAACCTCCTATGCATGTTTAATATGGAAAACAAGTCTAGAAAGCAGCCAAACGTTTTCACAGTTCACCTCTCAATATATAAACAAAGTTTGGAAAATTGAAGCAATGTTCTCTTCATTACAGAATTCCATTTCAATTCATAAGTTTTAAGATGGGATCAGATTATACAACTACATGCAGTTGTCTGAATTTTGCTGAGGAACAATCAGAGGAAAATGATCAGAAGCAGAAGAGAAACTAAGAGGGCAGATATTTAAAATAGGATGGCAATATGCCATCACTCAAAAACGTTTTATTTAAAATTAAGGAACACACTAAGCACTCTGCAAGTTTTCTATGTAAAAATCAAATAGTTTTATAAAAATTAAGGGCAGATAATTAAATCAGTTGTAATTCATTAGATACAAACCCAGTGTATTCCGCTTGAAAATGTATCAGATGAGAATATACCAAATTTACACTTCATTTCCTGCATCTGAATTATTAAGGCCATACAAGCCAGGACACTTTGAAACATACTGAGAGGCTTTAAGAACATAGCAGACATACCCTAATTCTCTCAAAGAAATCCATCCTAAATAATATCTGTTTTTACAGGAGAGGCTTTTACGGACATAATTTTGCAACAGATTCCTAAAAGGATAAAAGCTTTGCTTACAGAAGATATTAATTTAAGATAATTAAATTATTAAAATTTCCATGTCAAAGTCTAAGACAGCTTAATGCTTTCTGGAGAACACTGCTAAAGTTCTCCATTTCCTGAACTTCAGGTTAGGGGGAAATCAGAATTAATCTGATTTACGCAGATCAAGAGCAGCAGAGCCGCCCCAGACGTTTTTGCACACATGGCCACACAATATTCCTGTTGTTCAGGAAAGCACTAAACCCAGCACAACCTCGGGACACAATGTGGCATCCAAAGGCATTTTGTTCAGCAGCTGAGCCAGGGCAGGAGCACAAGCTCCACTTGGAGCCCTCCCCATGGCAGGCAGGCCAGGCAGGGATCACTTGCCCAAATACATTCTTCACAAATTAATGAGAAATTTCTTTTGCTCCAAATCTTCCCGAATACACAGTTAATATCCCATGTCATTGTCCTATTTCTTTGAGTTCTTATTTTAATGGCATAGCTTTAGACCTTGCTAGAGGCAAGCAGTGTTACTTGAGAAAAGCCAAATTCCTTCTTAATTTGCACCCGCAGACACTGAGTCTACAAACACAAATGAAAACCTGAGACACTTGCTGCATCCACCATCACATGTGCAGTCACTGTGCCTGGGTGACCCAAACGAGGCCCTGACAGAGACATCCCCATCATCTGGGCAAGGTGTTTAACTACCTGCTGACCACTAAGAACATACTCCATGTACTTTCTTCAGTCAGCAACAAACTAATGATGCTCAAAATCAGATAATTAATACACGTCGTACCTACAATTTTACTGACTTTCCACAAGCAAAAGAAAGCAAAATTTGTTTTCAAAAACCTGTTGCATGACCCACTTTTCACTGGATAAGCTATTTAAACACAGCAACTGATAACAACACATCCCAGTGAATTAGACTTCTCTTAAAGCTGTATTTCTAAAATTTAGAAAACAAAGTTACTCTTACAAATAATTTTTGTTCACAATTGTTCATTCATAGCATGGTTTTGCTATTACTAGTGCTCAGCAATTTCATGAGCTAAAAATTTCTCCCATGCTTTAAGATGTTTTTTATTCACTTTGCAGAAATGCCTTATCTTTTGCAACAGTGGCCTTTTTTCCTGTTTGAATAAACAGCAGGGTTGTTTCTAGGAAGGCCTTACGTGCACTCCCTAATTTAATCTCTTTTACTGATACTATTCCTAGAATTTGTAAACTTGCATTCAGTTTTGGCAGAGACCTAACACCAACTCAAATTGCACTGGACAACTTGACAAGAAGTTGGGGCGGGAGGGGCTGAGTTTGTTTGGGGCTTTTAAATGATCTTTTAATTACAATATAGCACATCAACATTAAAATTAACTCTTCACCTCAAAACACAGAGTTCAAAATTTCAGCCTTTCATATTGCAGAAGAATGAGAAAAGTTCTGCTTTTCAAAAAGCATTCTTACAGCAAGTGTGTGAGATACTGCACCTGACCTCCTGAACCGCAGAAAACGTGGGTAAATTTTAGCCAAAAAAACAAACTTGTTTGTGTGACTTCTGAGAATACCACCTGCTGCAGTTCACTCTGCTCCCGTGACAAAGGTCAGGAGCTCTCAGGGCCAATATGGAGGAATATTTCCTGTCTGTGCTCTTGCTGCAAAGTGGGCATTATGAACTGTCTGGAAACAAATAGGAAAGAAAATAGCCACGGCAAACATCTCGGCACACAGAGCCCTGCTGCCCGCATCCAGAAAGGACTTGGAATACTTGGGAAGTTGGAGTAGTGCAGAAAAACTCCTGCAGGGTGTGAGACAGCTTCCCAGTGAAGAACAGACAGGTAACAAGAACCCTTCAGCCTGCAGAGAAGTATTGGGACGTAACAGGAAATTTTAAAAGCCCAGATTATTCCACATGTCCACACTATCTGTGGTACAACACACTGGACAAGTGAGTGGCAGAGGAGGGTACAGCATCTCCACAATCCTAAGCAGCCTGGAGAAAAAAGATAAGGTTTGTTATCTCTTCCACTACACAAACTAGGGGCTGCCAAACAAAGCTGGTACAGAGCAGGGTCCAAAGTGGACAGAGGTCTGCATGCAGCATGTCCTGACAGACTGCAGGCTGCTGGGAATACAAGGAGTTTACACAAGATCAAAGAGAGACTGGAAAAGTATTTGGATTAAAGATCCATAAAGGATTACAAAAGAGACAAACTACATCAGGCTCAAGAAATCCCCCAAGCTGAAAAAAAATAAGGAAATCAGAGGCTGGGTGTATTTTTGTGGGAAGTATTATACACGCCTGCCCTGCTCTTCCTCTGCTGGGTGGTGTCTGCTTGCAGGCACAGGTCTGGGGCTGGAGTGAGCCAAACTGTTCTTGTGAACACAACCAAGAGAAAGGGCAGTGTCACTCATGACTAATAAAACAGCTCCCCACCTTTCAAACCACCTTTCCTGAGACTTCCTTTCTACACGAAGTTTCACCTGTTGTAGTTCATCCCTTCCCTCTTTCCAACCACTTTAGACATCACCACCTGCAAGCATTCAGCACTATCTTCTTTCATCTCGACTGCCACAAATGATCGTCAAAGGCAGAAAGTTACTACACAGCCCCAGACACACTTAGTTACAATCTTCTGCTCATGTGTGCCTGCACGAAAAAAATACATCTTTGCTATCAACCACTCTCTGCTACCACACACAGCAGTGGCAAGCATCAATTTTTTACATTTTCTAATTATTGACTCTTCATTAACATTAGGATATCCCAAACCCTGGCTCATGCAGGGGAGGAAGAAGAAAGGTTCAGATTGGATTGCATATGTGAAGCAACATCTTCTCAAACCACAGCACAAGCCCAAGAGCCAAGAATTGCACCTTCAGCTTCCAGGAGCAGATCAGGAGCTCACAAGGACAGAGTTAAACTGAGACTACACAAGGCTTAATCAACAGTGTGCTACTCTTGTTTAGTGTCTACCTTGTGGAACATGTCAACACTAATATTTCAATCACTCATACCCTCAACAGGGTATCAAGCCTCAATGCTGCCACCACTTCCAGACTTGCCCACAACCACTGCAGCGTCTGTGCTGAGATCAGCTCAACTTGACCTACAGACACAGAAATAAAGTCACTTTCCCCTCTGGAAGGGACTGTGCTGTGCTCCAGCTTCCACGGGCCTCATTCCTGCAGCAGCACTGAGTGGGTCCCATCCAACCTCCTCATCTAGAGATGGGCTCCAAATGCTCTGGTTACAAACCCTAAAGAAGGTGGCTATCTCCCAAGCCCCACTGTGCCTCCTCTCCAATGCTAGAAGAATGCCTGAAACCCAGAGACCCCACCTAAGAAAACAAGAATGAACCTGCAGTAATGCCAAGGCAGTTCCACCAGCTTGGCTGCTCTGGAGCAAAGTCTCACAAAGAACAGAGGACACGGGTCCGTGTGGGATCAACTGCCAAGGGAGGCTGCACAGGGTGACCCTGTGCTCTGGAGTGCATTCCTGCACACCTGCCTGTACCAAATCTATCAGCCACATGTCTGCGGAAAACTAGCTTACAGAAAGGAAAAAGAAATAAAAACAGAAAAAAAAATTATCACATTCCACATCTAAAAGGGAGAAGTAAACACCGGGACACGCACCTAACTCGGAGATACATGTTGGCCCACATTCCTCTTACCAAGATTAACATCCTGGCCAGTGTGCTGACATTTACCTCATCCTTTTCAAGTCATTTAAACCATTACAACCACTGTATTTATAGCTCACTACCTTCCCTCACTCCCTGCCATGTGCATACCCTTCCAAATGCCTCTACCAACCTCCTCTCCTGCAACCACTCTCAGCAGCCTTTTATCTCTCCCAGGCTGACTCTTATCTCCACTCTGCCAATGGCAGCAGCCTTGATCTCTATCTTACTCTCCAACCCAGCACATTAAGTTTCATCCATCTCTTTAGTTTCATCTTTAAATTGTAAGCTCCTTAGGAGAGGGACCAACACATTTACATTTGTGGCACCATACAGGGACCTCCATCCTGTCTACCTGTTCAGGTTCCACAACAAGTAGAGATCATGTCTGGAGCTACAAGCTGTCATTAACAGACTCTCTGTCGTAATATTGTTTGAATGACTTCAAGATCAAATCTGTTCATTTTTTCATCTCATTTCTAACTGATTTCCTGTTCACCACAATCTGCAATTTAAAAACGTCTTGTTCTAAAAAGACTTAAATAAAAAATTCACCTGGCCCAAAAAAAAAATCACAGAGTGAAATATAGATGACAAATGCCTCCCAAAGTGTCTCACATAAAAAAAGACAAATATTTTTAAGAAGTAGATGTACTAGTAAAAAAGCAAACCATTTACAAATTGTTCTAACAGATTAACCTCAAATACAAAGTAATTCCATACAGGAAACAGTATCTTTTGGCCCTTTAACCCATATTGGCTTAGACTTACAAAACTTTATGATTTTGACTTACAGAACTTAAAGCATGTTCATCTGTATTGATGGAAGTTTTACCTGCTTCCAACTTGTGCTGCAGAAAGCCCCTGGCCAGCACACCTCCAAACAGGCTCTGCTTACTTAGACCAAAGGTGCCCAGACTGGAGGAGAAGCCTTTCTGTTCCAGCTGCTTGTTTCTAGCTCAGACAAGGTGCCACAAAAGTCACAGAAATGCCAGTGCCTGCCAATGGCTGAAACAGGGCTTTCATCCAAATGAGGTATCCCATGGCTCACAGGAAAAGCTCTGCTTGGGCTAGTACATCATCACTACACATTTATCAGTGAGACAGATGCTTCACTGTCACTAAAGAACTTCCCAAACTCCTGTGAGCCTAAGACATCTGTGTGAGAAGAAGCACCAGTTCCCAAAAAACAATTTGGGCTCAGGCTATCCAGCATGAAAAAAAGTTATATGGCAAATTCATCTGGTCAGCAAGAACCATAAACAATAAAGCAAGATGGGTTGGCACGAGTACAGGAACAGAATCACACTATTCCCCATGGAAGGAGAGTATCCCTCATCAGTGCCTCAATACATTCAGAAGCCAATTTTAACAGGTTTTTTTGCAGACCTTTTGAAATTATATCCTATGATTTTCAGATGAACAAAAAAAGCATTTTGATATCCTCAGGATTCCTTTTTAGTAGAACAAAATTTTGTGGAGTGACTTTCTCCAAAGAGGGAACATATTTATCAGCCTTTCATACCCTAGCAAAAAGGAAGCACTATGCTTACCTATTTTATGCCCTAAATAATAACTCAGCTTGGTATGTATAGAAGTTCATAACATACATATGCTGCACAGTGAATACAACCACTATTTACTTTTTAATAGTAATTTTAAAGTTCTCCATTTTCTTGAGTCACGTTAAATTGTATAATCACCTTGAAATTATAGCCAAATCTTAACTATATTAATTTCAGTATAAACCAACTCTTTCAAAAACCCTCTCTTCTTGGAAGAATAAAAAAGATTAGACCTTACACTTCACTCACGAATCACTGGCACACAAAACACAAGCACACACACACGTGCAGTCTCAATGGTTTGCATCCAACCATAGATCTAAATCAACAGAAAAATAATGTTTGGAAATAAGCAACCTCTGGCCCTTAAGATACAGCTCATGACTCAAAGAGGGCAGAAAATTCTTGCTAATAGTCTACTAACACTGCTGGGGTAATGCTACACCTGAAGCAAAATCTCCACAAATCCAAACACTTATGTGTTCAAGATCATTTAGATAAGATACTCAGCAACACCTCTGAAATGCCTTTGATGAGTCAGGCTCATTTACCTTTGTCTTCCCACTGCCCTCAAGTATGTCAGAAATCCCTTCCTGATCACAGCTCTGTCTCTCAAGTAAATCATAACCCATCCCTAAGTTGAGTGACCTTCACCGAGTTTCAGGGCTTGATTAAAACTAGAACATACTTCTCCCTTTTCCCCTTGTCACTGCCTTAACCTGTAAGACCACAGTGCAACTTCATCATGGGATTGTTGTGAATATGTAAAACCTCCAGTGAAAAAGTCAAACTGCAAATTTTCAGGGTGGGCCATCAGACAGTTCTCCAGCCAAGTCATTACACACCATTTAAGGATGTGTTGTAAGATAATAGTACATTTTTAGGAGAAAACAGCAGTACTAGCGCATCCCCAAGCTCCAGAAAGCTTGACTCCTTCACACCTGCCTTTCAGTTTTATCACTCCATTTTCCTTTGATTTGAAGAATGCCACATCTGATCACAACAGTACTTAAAATAAAATTCTAACTTGTTTTCTGCTTCAGGTCAGAAAAACAAACTTGTTAGCGCAATCAACAGAATTCAGCATGGTCTTGGGAGCACCACAGAGCCACAAACAGAGCACACACACCAAGGTACAACACAGTACTATAAGCTCTTTCTAGTACCACCCAAAACCTCAAGGTATAAATCCTCCCCCGAGCAATCAGGATGAAGAAAATGTATTAAAGATCCTTTCATAAAGAAAAGACCATATGCAGAGAAAAAGCAAAGCCAAACCCTACCTACTGCTAACACACCACTGGACATACAAAAACCCCAAAGAAATAGCTAGTGATGAACCACCCCAGTAATCCCATGCTGGAATGGAATACAGACTCTGGAAAGACCGACTGTGCTGCCCACCTCCTGCAACTCCAACCTGCTGCCCCAGCCACAGGGGAACAAGGGGCCCTCAGGCATCAGGGGAGGAGGGCAAAATGGGAAGTTGTAGAGGGAAAAGTAAAAGGGTAATAATGCATTTAAGATTTCAACATCAGACTTTGAAAACTAAACAAAACAAAACCAAAAACAACAACAAAAAGCAGTCTGAACCCATGCTGGATTACTCCCAGAACTCCATGCATCCTGCAGCAATGATTTAACCTACTAGACAAAAAAGCAAAAAGTTTTAGACTTACAAAAAAGACAAACATCACTGTCAGCTGCAACAACAGATTTGAAGTCTGGAAAGCTGATTTCCAAAAGTATTTCAACACTGACTCCAAGTAAGTGTTCTCTCTCCATGGCAGGGGAACATTCTTGTCTCAGACTTTCTCACCCAAGCACAAGTAAAACCAAATTGATTGTTGGTCAAATATGTCATAATTAACTCACTCCCACACCACAGGACAAAAATCTGTTCTGCCTTCAGCAGCTCATATACTACTTGAGAAAAAGTTACCCAGGGTATTTTTAAGCATAGCTGTAAATTACTCAAGGTTGTTAAAGTGGTATCTGTTACAGCAAGATTAAAATGGTTTGAATTGTTGGGGGTTTTATAAGAATTATTATCCCAGCACTACTTCAAAGACACAGGATACACAGCAGCATTTGGATGTGCTGCAGTAGGGTTCTTCAAATTATTTTTAAATGGGCCCCTGCCTTAAGTATTCTGCCAATACAGAAGAGCCTCAGTTTGAAGCAAATTTCAAAACCACTACTTTGAAACCCAAAAGCAGCAGTTATTTGCCTCATATCCCATGAACTGTAATTTACTGTATCAGTAATAGCTAAAACTTCCAGCTTCTGAATTTCTCAAAGTCTATATTGTTCCTTAACATTCTTCAAGATTTTGCATTTGAAATACATGAGTTACCAGAAAGGATCTGGACAATTTGGAACTTGAGTTTTGCTTTACAGCTGTAGTTGTTTTCTTTCCTCTCAGCTTCCCGAAGTGTACACAGCACTCTTACCCAGTCTAGCACAGGAGGAGATTAAAAAGGTGAGGAACACTTAAATTATAACCTTGCACTTTAGAGAACATCTTAAATAATATCTTAGCATAGTGTTAGAGCATCAGGTAGAGATAAGATTAAAGAGTGGGTGTAAAGTAGCTGAGTTGATATTAAGCTGAACATTACACTTACTCTGAAAAGTTGTTTTTTGAGTTCAGGGTATCTTTGCAGGTATAATATTTCTAATTAAGGCTGAAGAAACTTGTATTATACAGGACTCATTATGCATTTTATTACTGCTCCATTCTCATTATCCTGCTCAGTTTCTACAAGGTCCAATAACAAGGTATACATTAGCTAAGCCCTGTTTGAAGTAGCTTTAGTGTTCTGTACTCCTAGCACAAAATTTCATGACTCAGATTCATGTAATCAAAACTGCAAACCGCTTGCTTCAATATTGTGTAACAATTTCATGATGAAACTGTTTTGCTAATGACCTCCTTACACTGCAAGCATGAAAATCAGAACCTTATATTCTTTTTATCATTATCAACATAAAACCTGAACTCAGTTTTGCCTAAACCTCAAATAAAAGTTTAATAACAAGTCAGTCCTAGTTACCGTTGAAAGTTTTTGCTCTTCCCCTCCTCCATACATGGCATGAATGGAGAAGGGAGGAAAAAAAAGTTTGGTTCACATCAGTGAACCTGAACCAGAAGTACTTTGGGAATTACAATGAGGGAGCAGTGATGCATTGGAAATCACTCCACCACCCTCGGCAGTTAGGAGAACACAGCTGAGTCACAGAACACAATATTCCATTTAAGCAAACAAAAACAAAACAAAAAGAAAACAATCTGAAGCTGGGAAGTGTTTACTTCCAATAAAACTGCGGTTCAGGGAGAAGAGATGATCTCTACCTGACAGTTTAATAGAAATGGCAAAGCTCCTTCCTAGCAAATAAAGAGTAAATGCATCTGCTAAATATGTTCCTTAAGAATGGATTTATCCACAGTGCAGTTTTCAGGCAGAGACTGAATGAGTGAGATGTAGAAGGAAAGGAAAGTCAGCACTCAGTTCTGCTAAGCCTCCAAAAGTATTAAAAATATCAATTACCCAAAGGTACACTACACCTCTTCAGGAGACAAGAGGTTTAAAAGTGAAGCTTCATTTTCACTATTTAAAATGGAATGTGAACATGTTTTTCTGGATTACAGAAAACTTTTTAAATATTAAAATAGAAGCTTTATTGCCATAGGAACTGGTAAGTGTTTAAAGAATACAGACTTCTAAAATTATGCTTGCTATGGCTCAGAGACATGATTTAGTATGTGAAAGTAAACAGGTATCTTTATAAACAAGAATTTTAAGTCATACCTGAGAGACAGATATACACCACCAATTTACAGTACTGTATTCAACTCTGGCAAGCTGCTTTTAGCCTGGACTGTTCCAAAATCTGTTCACCACTTCATGAGCTCCCTACAGGTGACCAATGTCCACACCTCACCTACCCTCCTATACACCAGAAATATTTTATACTGCTTCTATAGAAAACTGTTAGGCCTTGTATAATTTTGTGTTTCTTTTTAGGACTAGAAAGATGCTTAATTTCCCATCAAAGCCTATGTTTTTCACCCAGAAGTGTTTTTGCCTCATTTTAAAGCATTTCATTTCCACAGAACTTCAATTCCCAGCAAAAGCCAGCAGTTGTTACCTCTCTTGCTACTTTGCAACTTGTAACAGATAAGGAAAAAACCCCAAGCACGGGGCTGTAGATACTTTGCTGTAGCAACAGTAAGCTAAATGCTTATCATAAATACAGTTTCTAAACACAATATGTCTTGTATTTTCCAACGTAATATTTACAGTACAGCTGAAAAATCTTTGTTCTTTTTTCTTTTTCCTCTTTATTTTGTAAAAAGTTTTACTTTATAACAGATTTTAGTCATATGAGGGCAGTAAGATCAAGTTAAAAATTCTGCTGTTTGGAGGTGTTTTGGAAAAAAAAAAAAGAAACCAGCTGCAGCAATCAGTGTGCCTCTGACTGCAGATTTAGCAGACAAATCTTTGAAGTGCTGAAAGACTAACTTTGGAAGAAAGCAATTCTTGGACTGGCAACTTTCAACGTCTTCTAAATTTGATTCCAACCAACAAAACAAAGCAGAGGAAAAAAAACCACTGAGGCAAACCACACATTTCTGAGCAGCCCCAAGCAGTGCTGCCAGACTCCGAATGGCATGCGAGCTGAGTCAGGCTTATACCTTCCACTAGGAAAGGCTACACACTTTTAAGCTCCTGCAATACCTTCTCCCTTTAGAAACTGAGTTTTAAAGCAAAATTAGGAAAAAAAATACTTTCAGTGTTTAAGATCGTAATTAAAAACACAAAAGCCAGCAGGAGCCTGCCCCTTTACTGCTTTATCTGTGGACAGAGTAGACAAGTATCAATGTCCAACCCTGATTAAATATTTCCTCTTAGTAGTCAGCAATTATTGACTACACATACATTTGCAAAGAGAGGAAAACAATTTCCAACAGAAATGGATTTTTACCGGGACGGTGAGTTCAGTAAGGAGTTCAGTGGGTCACTGGCACCAAAGCAAGGCTTACTCTCAGAGTTACAGCACAGCACTGACACACGCTGCCACTCAGCCGGAGGACATGCACAACACCACTAATTACTGGCTTTGCTCCCACCATGAGAGTTTATCATACGAACAGGAGTGTCCTCCTCTCCCCATATTCTTCCTCCCCACCTCCAAGACCCTTATTTTTATGCACACCTCAAACTGCATTACCTTACTCCGGGTCAGACCACTGATAACTTGAAAGGCAGCAGCCTCCCCTTCCGAGTTTCAGACCTGGAAGACACTGCTCAGAGCCTGCTGCTCTCCCTCAACCACAGGCATTCCTCACCTGCTGCTGAAAAGGCAGATCCCAGGGAAGGGTTACAGCTCAGCCGAGCCCTGGGATAGAACCAAGTGGTGAATGCGAAGGCCATGGGCTGCCAGAGCCCCCCTCCACGCTGGTCAGTCAGGTTCTCAGGCTTTGCCAGAGGACACAAAGATGCTCGGGAGACCAGAGCTCAAAAGGAGCCACCAGACAGACCTTCAAGGGAAAAAAACTGAGTTCTGTTTACATAAGATTCAGCTAAATAAATCTGTGCAGATTTGCACATTAAAAAAACCCTAAAATATGTATTTCAACTGTGTTTCTTACAAGAAAGATATTTAAGCCTCAAATTTTCAGGTCTAAACCAAATTTAGCCATTTCGAGCTTTTAAATTAAAAAAATAGCAGTTCAGGAAAAAAATGAAAAGTCATCTAGTTTTAAGAAGGGGAGGAAAACAGAAGTAAAGGCAAGAGCTACCATAACCTCAGGATAAGAATTCACAACATGAAATACCATTAATGCTTATACCAGCAAAATTAATTTATAAAAAAAAAGAGGCAGATGACAGCTTGATAACACCTCTGACTGCCCAGAAGAGGCACATAAATCCTTTAGACCAAGGACCACATCCCCTTTCACTGCTGTTCAGCAGTGCAACTGCTGCACTACAACAAAACTGGCTGTACTAGAATAACACAGGAGATTATAAAAAGCATTTGCCCCACTCTGAAGACAGCATGAAGCAGACAATCTAATCCCCATGGTTAAGCAAACATGAAAGGGAAGTGCTGTTAAAGTTACAAACCTTTTCTCGCAGCGTTACACTTCAGCCCATCTGATCTGCTGAAATCTATGCTTACGTAAGCTCCACTGTCCAAACCTGAAGTACCATTTTGGAGATGGCAAGCTGGCGCTGTAGTACTCGCCTCACAGCTTAGAGGGGCATCGCGTAAATTCAGAGCGATGTAGTTTAAGCCATTCTGAAATCCAGTTGAGGTATCCCTGGACATTTTGCTTTCCTGACCATCAGAAATGTTTTCATCCGGTTTTAACCAAACATTGTCAAATGAGGCAGAGCTGTGTCTTTTGCTACTATCAGTAAAGAAAGAGGATGAGGTGGTCACAGTCCCAGCAGAAGAGAACGTTTCAGAACTGTGTCTCCTCCTGCCTTGCGGGTCAGCTCGGATCACTTTCGGTGCCATGGGAGGGTCAGAGCCAGGGACAGAGAAGCTACTGCTACCAGCATATCGATCCACAATGCAGAGTCTGTTAACGATGGAAGAAGGACTGTCCAGCTTTCCACCGCTGTCGGATTCGGTGGCAAATGGCCGAGGCGGTGTTGCTGCCATGTTGAACGTCATCTCGGTGTAGTCATCAGTCCTGTTACTTGCCGTGCTAACACAAGCGGTACCAAATGAAAGCCTGGCATAGTCAGGGTTTGGTTGGTTTCTAGGAATACTGGAACTTGCATAAATTGAAATATCTGTTAGAGAGTTCGACAGCTCCTTCGCTGCTTTCGGTGACTGCACATCCAAGTCAACGCTCATATAATCAGAGAGCGGTGACTGTCTGTGGTCACTGCTCGAGCCTAGAGATGATGGAGATCCTTCTGCAGATAAGGAATACGGTGTGTTACTTGCCTTCTCATTAAAATCAATGTTTATGTATTCACCAGGACTGGCTGGCTCAGGAGGAACTGTACGATCATACATTCTGGGGATGGTATTACTCCCTCTTGTACCTAGGGGCAGCCGTGTGGGCCTGGTAGCCCTGTTCTGCCCCAGCCCTTCATCTGAACCTTTCAACGTCGGCAATTTAGAGATGCCATTAGCCAGAGTCTCACTGCTGACCCCCTTTACGTTTTCTGGTCCACCATACAAGAGTTTTCCAGGTGAAGACATTGGAACATATTCACTGTGATCACCGTTTTGTCCTGATAACGCCTTAAAGCTTCGGGGCAAAGAAAAGTACGAACTAAATCCTTTGGACACAGAAGTGGTATGAATATAATTTGAATCACTGGGGTGCTTTGGAGCTGAATTACCAGGCGACATATCCATATACTCGTTGTTCACGATCTTCTCATTACTTCCTTTAGAAGCAAATCCAGTTAAAGGACTCCGTACAGGTGAAGAGCTACCCTTTGGAAACATCATCATATAGCCTCGGGAGTCAACCTGAGACGGTGACCATGAATTGTTAATCTGTTTTGGAACAGACATGCTTTTAGGAGTCATTGGCAAATAATCGCTGGTGCTGGATAGAGAAGATGCAACTCCTGGCATCATTGGCATGTACCCATCATCCCTGGCTTTACTCCTGCTTTGGTTACACACAGAATCAAGGTTAGTGTCACTGTACTCTAATTCATGGTTATCTCTCAATTTTGGTGTTTCAGAGTAAAGTAATCGTCCGTGATTTCCTGCAGAATCTTCATCTAACAAAGCTGCAGTTTGTGTTGTCTTCTGTTGCACTGCTACAGAAGTTGGTTTTGTTAGAGAATAAGTTCTTTTCCTGAAACACTTTTCAGCCTCCATATAATCATCTCTTGAGCCATCATCTACCTGTTGCTTACTCATGGACATGTACTCACTCAAACAGTTCTCCTCTCTGATAGGCGGTGTGTTTCCCAGGGAATCTGGCGTATTACTCCTGACTCGGAAGTACCTGAAATCTCCAGGGCTGGAGCCATATTCATCAGAAGAGATAAATCCCCCATCGCTTGGGGAACCACAAACGGATGAGCTGGAAGGCCTGGTCAGCATGTCCGAAGCGGAGCCATGGCCACTGCTGGAAGAAACACTGATGGGACTTGTAGTGGAGGGAAAATGGGAAACGGGCAGCGAAGCAGACCTGGTGTGGTAAGATGAGCTGAAAGCAGCTCTCACGTACCTTCCGCTGCCCTCCTGCCGGCCCAAATTCATCCTTGCGGTATTCAGGTGGATCAGACTCCCAGTCACTGACCTAAAAGGTCTAGTCATGGTTCCTTCTCCTTCGCTGGATGTTCTGAAGCGATACGAGTTGTTGCTTTTGGTGGTAGGAGGAGTTCCTCCAGCAACACTCTCAGTTCTGGATCTTCTCTGCAAGCCCGTCTGACTGGGGGGCAGGTTGCCCAAGTGCCTCCTAGTGGTGATGAAGGAAATGGGATTGGTACCGCTGCCACCACCAGAAGACTGGCTCTTGCTTCGGGGCCTGAACTCTGCAAAGGCCTTTAGAGCTTTCATGGTATCCAGAAAAGTCTCGTGCATATTTTGGGCAACCACCGAGTCATCCACTTGCATCCAGAGTTCTCCAGGCCCAATAGAGGCAGATCTGCCCACTTCGATAAAGAAGAAGTTTTCCGAGTGTCCACAGCGGCGAATGTTCATCAGCTGCAAGTGGACAGAGGGCACCTCTGAGTTCAGCTTGACGAGGTGGATGGCCTTGCTGGAGAGGCACAACCTATACACTCCGGTGAGATTTTTCGTTTGTCCCAACCCTTTGGGCTTCACGTTGACCTGCCACACCTCCTTGAACACGGTGCCAGGCCTCAGGGCGGCCCCGTAGTGCTCGTCATCGTCGTCCACCTGCTGATCGGCGTGGTCCTCCTGCTCCAGGAAGCCCCTCTTACTCTGGCTCATGAGCTCGCTGATGGCCTGGTACCAGGCCTCCTGCTCGGCGTCGTTCTCGGCCAGCATGGCAAAGTACTCGTCCTTGGTGTACAGGGCGATGATGTGCTTGTGCTTGGCGTCGGCCCGGCGGCTCACGGTGAAGCACTGGTACAGGGGGATGACCCGCTTGGGCGGGGGACAGCACAGCGCGGCCGCCCCGCCAGCCCCCGCCGCCCGCAGGCTGCTCTTGAACTTCTTCTCGCTGTCATAGTACTCCAGCCGGGCGGGGGCCAGGTGGCTCTCGGCCCGCAGGACGAAGTAGCGCTTGTGCCCGTGCTTCTGCTTCCGCAGGTACCCGCATTTCCTCACGTCCTCGCCGGCGCCGCGGCCCGCCGGGGGGGGCTGCCCGCCGCG
>VZRZ01008459.1:0-11416 GCA_013398175.1 Climacteris rufus | reverse complement strand
CAGTATGTCCTGTCCTGGGGGCACCCGCTCATCCCCACTGCGCCACGGGGCAGGTCTGGGGGCGGTGGGAGGGGTGCTGGAGGGCAGCAGTGGGGTAGGTGGATGTGCTGGGGGCAGCCATGGGGTAGCAGGTGGTTAGGCAGGGGTTTCTGGGGTGGGGTGGGTGCTGTGGGACAGCAAGGGGACACTGTGGGTCAGCATGTGGATGCTGTGGGGCAGGAGGGGATGCTGTGGGGCAGCAGGGACGCTATGGGGTAGCGAGGGGTGCGGTGGGCCAGCGAGGGGACACCGTGAGGAAGTGAGGGGATGCTGTGGGTCAGCGAGGGGATGCCGTGGGCCAGCAAGGGGATGACATAGGTCAGCATAAGGAGACTGTGGGACAGCCTCACCTGTGACAAGGCACTTGCTGGCATCACCAGCGGGCACGGCGAGGACACGGAAAGGCGATGCAGGGATCTCATCGCCCCCGTACTTGACAGTGCTGGTGTAGCGCCCTGGCACATCGGGCACGTAGGACACTGTGTAGGTGCCGTCCCCGTTGTCCCGGATTGACGCCTTCTTGGGCTGCCCCTCAGGGTCCTGCAGGCAGTCCTGGTCAGTGCCCTGTGCTGGGGGCACCCTGTGGTGCTCAGCACCCCGGGATGTGGGGTAAAGGGCACTGCGTGGGGCTCAGCACCAGATGACTCCACCTCGCACTAACCAGGATCTGGACTGTGAGCAGCCCTTCACCCACTCCCCAAGTCCTTCCATGTCGCTCTCCATGCTTCCCCCAGGCTGACCAGCATTTGGACTGTGAGCAGCCCATCACCCACCCTCAAAATGTCCCCCTATGACCCCCATGCTTCCCCATGTTTCCCCCTCACACACTGACCAGGATCTGCACTGTGAGCAGTCCCTCGCCAGCGTCGCGGGCGTCAATGGTGAACTCGACGGGGAGGCTGGCAGGGATCCCCCCTGCACTCAGCCCGGGGCCACTCGCCCGCACCTTGCTGGCATCATGGGTGGGCAGCGCTGTCACCTTGAAGGGGCTGGGGGAGGCAGGGAGTCAGGAGGGTGCCAGGAACTCCACGCTGTGTGGGGATCCTGTGTCCACCCCTGCCCACCCCAGGTGGGGTCTCACCTGCGTGGCACCTCCTGCCCCCCGTACTTGACAGCCACGGTGTAGGGCCCATCGGTGGCTGGGGTGTAGGTGACCTTGTGGGTGCCGTCACCATTGTCTCGGACCTCCACCGGCTCCGGCAGCCCTGCGGGGTGGTGGGACACGTGGGGTGGGGACATGTGAGGCAGGTGGACATGTGGCGTGGGACAGGGGGACATGGGGGATATAAAGCAGGATGTAGGGCATGACATCCCTGGGCAGAGAACTCCATGGGGCCGGGCACTCTATGGATCTGAGTATCCATGGGAAGGGCATCCCATGGGGTTGGACACCCTATGAAGAAGGGCATCCATGGGACTGGACATCCTATGGGGTAGGACACCCTATGGAGCAGGACATCCATAGGTAGGACACCCTATATAACAGCGGACACCGTGAGGCAGGACACCCTATGGAACATGGCATCCATGGTGTTGGACAATCCATGAGGCAGGGCATCCATGGGGTAGGACAGCCCAAGTGACAGGACTCCCTATGGATCACAGAATCCAAGGGGCAGGACGCGCTATGGAGTAGGACATTTATGAGGCAGGACACACCACAGGTCAGGACACCCCATGAGACAGGGTCCCCACCTGACCCCTAGGTTGCCACGTACCAGTGGGCCCCAGCAGCGTCACCTCAAGGGCTGCGCGTCCCGCGGCACTGACGTCCACGGTGAAGCTCTGGGGCATCCGCGCACGCACACTGGGGCCCAGCCCTGGCCCTGAGCACGTCACCTTTGAGGGGTCCACAGCATCCCGCACTCGCACCCGGAATGGGCTCCCTGTGTGGGGAAGGGGGTCAGTGCACGGGGGAGGCAGCATGGGGAGAGGGTAGGGTGGGGATGGGGGCAGTGTGGTCACTGGGTCAACATGAGCATGGGGGCAGGGCAGGGATGGGGTCAGGAGGAGGACAAGGTCAACATGGCCATGGGGTCAATGTGGGCACAGGGACAGCATGGCCATAGAACTGTCATGTCCATCATGTGCACAGGCACAATGTGGGGCCATGGGGTCAATGTAAGCTGTGAGGACAACATGACCTTGGGGTCAGTGTGGGCCCAATGACTGCATGGTCGTGGGGTCAGTGTGGGGAAAGGCTCAACTGGAGCATGGTCACAATGTGGGGTCACCACGGCAATGAGGTCAAAAAGTCCATGCAGTCAACACGGGAACAAGGAGAGCATGGCCACAGAAACAGTTTGGGAAAAGGCTCCACATGGGATCTATGTGTCTATGGGTCAGTGTGGCCATGGTGTCAGGATGGTACCAAAATCACGGCCATGGGGACAACACAGGCAGGGGACAGCTTGGCCATGGGGCAACCATGGGCAGTGTCACCACAGTGCAGCCCTGTGACCAACAGATGACAACCAGGACACCTCTCCCCCCGCCCCTGTCTCTGTGTCCCCTCGCACCGGGGATGGGGTGGCCGCCGAAGGTGATGTTGACGTCGTAGTCACCAGGCGTGAAGGGGACGTACTCCACTGCACAGCTGCCATCCTTGTTGTCTTTGCAGGACATCTTTGCCTCTGAGGGACCCTCGATGGCCAGGCCCAGCCCCCCGGTGCCCGCGCCCCTGGGGACACACCATCACTCAGAGGGGTGACACAGGTACGATGGGGCCAGGGGGAACAACAGCCGTGGTGGGGAGATGGAGGTGACACGGTGGCAGTGGCATGGAAGTGCCACCTCCATGGCAAGGGGAGGGAGATGCCACCTCTGTGGCAAGGGGATGGAGGTGCCACCTCCCTGGGAGAGGTGGCACCTCCATGGCAAGAGGACAGAAATGCCACATTGGTGACATGGGACAGAGGTGGCACTTCCATGGCAGGGGATGGAGATGCCAGTTTGGTGATGTGGGATGGAGGTGGTACATCCATGGGAAGGGACACAGCTGGTAGAGGATGCAAGAGGATGGACGTGGCACCTCCGTGGCAGAACATGGAGATACCAGGGTGGTCGCACAGGATGGAGGTAGCAGGTCGGTGACATGGGATAGAGGTGACACATGCACATGAGGGGCACAGGTGCAAGAGGACAGCAGTGGCACCTCCATGGCAGGGGATGGAAATGGTGGGTTGGTGGCTTGAGATGGAGGTGACACTTCAGGGGGAGTCTGTGGCTGCGGGGCAGTGGCAGGGTGGGAGTGGAGGGACTCAGGGTTGGTGCCCGCCTGGTCTCCACACTGAAGTGGGTGGCTGTGCCCACCCCAAACCCCCCAACATGGACAACGTGAGGGGTCAGTGAGCATGGGATAGGGCTAGGGCAGGGGATCTGGAAGGTGGGGGTTGGGGGGGTTTAGTGCCCACCTGGTCTCCACAGTGAAGTGGTTGGCTGTGCCCACCAGGCCACCCTCCAGGCCAGGGCCGTGTGCCCGAACGCGTGCGGGGTCGCAGCCCTCGGCCACTCCCACACGGAATGGGCTCTTGGGGACCGCCACGTCGTCATATGTCACCTCCACCCGGTGCAGCCCTGTGACAGGGACACCATCACACACTGCCCATGGAGGGGGAACAAGGGGTCTCTGGGGGAAGCTGGGGGGCTCTCAGGGGAGTTGTGGGTCTCTGGATGGAGTTTTGGGGCATCTTAGGGGACTTGAATAGAGATTGGGGGTTCCTGGGAGGAGCTTGAGGGGATGTTAGGGATCCCTTGCTGAGGTTTGAGGGGGTTGTTAAGGAGTTTTGGAGGTTCTCAGGGGATTTGGGGGTCCCTGGGTGGGGTTTAGAAGATCTTGGGGGCTTTGGGGATCCCTGGATGAGGTTTTGGTGGGAGACTGGGAGTCCCTGGTTGGGATTTGGGGCTGTCTCAGGGGGCTTGGAGGTTCCTGGTTCTGGAGATCCAAGCGGAATTGAATGTAATATGGGAAGGTCCCTCTGAGGGTCCCCCATGAGGAATGGAGGATGCCTGGCCAGGACTTGGGGTCCCATGGGTGTGTTGGGGTCCTGGGGGGGAGAAGAATCCCTGGGGGAGCTCACAGTACCTGAAGGTTCCTAGGGCATGTTGGGGTTTTCTGGGGAGATGGGGGTCTCTAGGGGTTTGGGAGTCCCCTGGGTGTGTCTGGGTTCTTCAAGGGGGTGTTGGGGTGCTGAGGGGAGCTGTGGGGGTCCCTCACCTTCCTCAAAGGGGGTGTACTCCACACGGTAAGTGCCATCGCCGAGGTCGGTGACGAAGGTGTCGATGGGGGTCCCCGAGGGGTTCAGCACCCGTGCCCGGACATGGGGCCCCCCCGTGGGGGCCAGTGCTCGCGCATCTACCGTGAACTCAGTGCTCACCTCCCGCAGCACCCCTGGGGGGCACAGGGGGATCAAGGACAGTCCAGACCCCACCTGGGGGTCTCTTCCTCAATCCCCTGAGAGCCCACGGCCCCCTTGGTGCACACAGGGGGTTTAGGGGGGAACTGGTACACCCCTGGGGTCCCACTCCATGCCCCCTGCATCCCCAGAACTTCTTCCCATGAGAGGGGTGAGTGGGAGGANACAAGGGGGGCAGGGAGAGGAGAGATGCCTGTGGGGTGCCCAGGAGAGGCCCCATTAGAGGGGGTGCCCATGGGCAGGAGATGTCAGTCACCATGGGAGTGTCCATGGCTATGGGACTGTCCATGCAAGGAGGAGGTGCCCATGGAGGGATGTAATGGGGTGCCCAGAAGACCCCCCCCACATAAGAAGGGCTGCCCATGGGGAGGGGATACCCAGGGGGTTACGATGTCTATGAGTGGGGTTGTCCACAGAGAGGGGGTACCCACAGGGATGGGGCGCCCATGGAGATGCTCAGGGAGGGGAGATGCCTGTGGTGATGCCCATGGGGTTACCCAGGAGGAAGAGATGCCCACAGGGATGGGATGTCCTTGGGGAGAAGGTACCCATGGGAAGGAGATCCCCATGGGAAGAAGGTGACCACCCAAGGGCAGGAGGTGCCATGGTGAGCAGCCCCTTCACAGCCACCCCCTCACCTCGCGGCTCCACGCCTTTGCCATAGACCTTGATGCTGCTGGTGTCAACAGCTGGGTCGACAGTGACGCGCATGGGGCAGTTGGGGACCGGGAGGCCACCATAGTTGATGGTGATGGTGTAGGCGCCGGCACACGCTGGGGTGTAGGTGATGGCGTAGGTGCCATCGCGATTGTTCTGCACCAGCACCTCGGCCTTGGCGCCGGCCTCGGAGCGGATCTCGATGGTGAGCTCGGCCTCGCCAGCCTGCGAGCAGTCCACGGAGAAGACGGCCGCCTCGCCCGCACGGCCGCGCTCCAGCCCTGGCCCCGACGCCGTCACTTTGGCGGGGTCGAAGGGCGCCGTGACTGCAGCCGTGAAGGGGCTGCCCGGGATGTGGCGCCCAGCGAAGAGGATGTTGATGTGGTACTCTCCGGGTGCCGTGGGCAGGTAGGACACAGCGCAGGAGCCGTCCCCGTTATCCTGGCATTCGATCTTGGCCTCGCAGGGCCCCTCCACTGTGAGCCCCAGCCCCCCACTGCCCGCACCCTGCGTGGCAATGGAGAAGGGCGCCGGGACCCCGACACGGCCGCCCTTCAGCCCCGGCCCAGAGGCCACCACCTGCAGGCACAGAAACACATGCAGGTCAGGGAGAGCACAGGGACAGGTGGAGGTCAAGGGGGCAGAGGAACATGTGGGGGTGAAGGGGGACATGGGGAAAGGTGGGGGTCCCCTCCTCAGTCCCGAGGGTGCCACCTGCTCATGCAGGAACACGTGGGGACCAGGGGGGCATAGGGACATGTGGGGCCTGTGAGCAGCACGTGGGGGTCAGGAGGGCAGAGGGACACGTAGGGGTTGGCACACACACACCACTGTTGCACATGCATGTGCCATGCTCACCTTGGAGGGGTCGGGGGGCAGCAGTGCCTCCACAGGGAAGGGGCTGCCCGGGACCGGGTGCCCGTCGTAGGTGACCTCGACACGGTGGGGTCCCTCCTCGGGGGGTGTGAAGGTGACAGGGTGGGGGCCGCCGGGGGGTGCAGGCCCCACTGTGCAGGGCACAGGGCGCCGCGAGGGGCCCGTCACCTTGACCTCCAGGTTCCCCTGGCCCCCTGCGCCCTGTGCCTCCACCTGGAACTCCTGCACCTGTCCCACCTCCGCCTCTGCAGGGGAGTGGGGGGTCAGAGGGGCACCCCACACCCTGAGGTGCCCCCAGACCCACGGGGAACCCCACACCCAGATGTGTCCCCCAGATCCAGGGAGGTGTGTGCATGTGTGTTTGTCCCAGGGTGTGTCAGCCCCACCCAAGGGTGTTCCCCATATCCAGGGTGTTAACCCCCCATAGGGTGAGTGCCCCCCCAGTGCCCCCACCCATGACTGCCCCTCATATCCTGGTTGCCCCCATACACAGGTGGTGCCACACCTCTCCTACCATGGTGCCTCCACCCACCCTCAGGGCCCCCCATATGCATGCTGCACCCCATAACCAGGGTGTGTGCCTCCCACCCGGATGCCCCCACACACAGTGCCCCTACCCTCATGTGCCTCCATCCCATGCTCAACCCCACACCCACGGGTGCCCTCCCCGAGAGTGCCCCCACACTCAGGGTGCCCCCCCAGGCTGATCCCCTCATCCAGGTGCCCCCTCCAGGTTTTTCACCCAGGATGCTCCCAATGCCCAAGTGGCCCTACCAGGGCCCGCCCGCCGCTGTACACCACACCCAGGGTGTTCCCCTCCCTCGGTCCCCCCCACATCCCCCAGTGCCCCCACTCACTGCTGTTCAGCCCCTGCACCTTGACCTTGCCCAGCTGCAGGGGGGGGGCCACAGTGACGGGGAAGGGGCTCTTGGGGATGGGGTCCCCGCCATAGGTGACCACCACAGACAGGGGGCCCTGCAGGAAAACCCCGAATTCAGGGTGCTTCCAGGCAACACCCACACAGCACCCAGCCGTGGGGCAGAGGGCAGACACCCACAGGATGGTTCCAAGGGGGTCCCAGGGGATGGGCAGCCATGGGGGTGGGGGAGACTGGAGGTCACCCAGGGGTGCTGGGGAGGACAAGGTCCCAGGGATGGGGGAACCCGTGGGTCTGCACTGGGGTGACAGGCACCTGTGTGGTGCTGCAGCTGCCCCATGGGGGTGCCCACAGAGGTGGGGGGTCCACAGGGATGGTCATAGGGGTGGGTTGCCCAGGAGTTGGGGTGCTCATGGGGATGCCCCTATACACTGGGCTGTCTGGGGGCATGCTCAGGGAATGGGGCGTGAATGAGGGGGCCCCTCTTGGATACCCCATGGATTGGGGTATGCCTATTTGTGGGGGATGCCCCCATGGGGTGACCCTGTGGACTGGGGTGCCCAGATGGGTTGAGGTGCCTCCATGGGGTGTTCCCACGGGTCAGGGTGCCCCACACCCGGGTCAGGGTGCCCCCAGCACCCACCTGCTGCAGCGGGGTGTACTTGACAGTGTAGGAATAGTCATGATTGTCGATGACTTCGAAGTCAGCAACAGCTGGGCCGGGCCCCGTCCCCGCAAACCGCACGTCCAGGGGGGCCTTCCCCGCCCCCCGTGTCTGCACGCGAAAGTGGGTGGGGGTCCCCACCTCCACCCCTGCATTGCATCATCAAGTCACTGCAGGACCCACAGCCCCCACAGGGCCTGCAGTCCCTGCCCCACGGCACCCAGAAGCGGGTGGGGGTCCCCATCTCCACCTCTGCACTCCATTGTCAGCCACTGCAGAACCCCCTCACTCACAGCACCTGCCCCACAGCACCCATCACTCCCACCCCACATCCCCACCCTGCCACCCCCGGTCCCTCACCTGTCCGGCTGAGCCCAGGTCCCTCGGCCTTGACCTTGGTGGCATCATGGGATGGGTCCACCTTGATGCGGAAGGGGCTGGAGGGAATCTCCTGGGGACCGAGACCGGGGCACAGTGACACAGGGGCATCGCAGGGTCAAAGCCCCAACCCCACCCGGCCCCTGGGGGCACCCCGCAGAGGTGGGGGACAGACCCCCAGGGGCGTGAGGCCGTCCCAGAACCCTCACCTGGTTGGCGAAGAGCACCATGATGGTGTAGAGCCCCGCGCCCGGCGCCGTGTACTTGACCGTGAAGGTGTCGTTGTCGTTCTTGATGATGTCAAAGTCAATGTCAGCCTCCAGCGGCCCCACCACCCCAGGGGCGCACTTGATCCCGATGCTGACGTCACCTGTGAGGGTGACCGGGTCAGTGGCACCTGTCCCGGGGGCCACACCAAGGGGTGGAACCGGGCATATGGGGCAGGGGGCTGCACCAGGACTGGAGATGATGGACAGGGACAGGGCTGATGAACCAGGATCAGAGATAATGGACAAGGGATGCAGGTGCAGGAACAGTGATGCAGGCCCAGAAATCCTGGACCATGAGCAGGGACAATGGACTGGGATGCAGGATTAGGGATGTTGGACCAGGTAAGGATGCAGAAGCAGGACCAGAAGTGATGGACACAGAATGAAGGACCCCTGATCCAGGGATGATGGAGCAGAACCAGTGGCAATGGTCCAGGACCAGGGGTGCTGGCCCAGGGATGCAGGGCAAAGGCCTCATGCCCACAGAGGGGTTCCCAGGTTGCCCCCCACTACGACACCCACCCTGTCCAGCCTCGCTGCAGTCCACGGTGAAGTAGGTGGGCTCATTGGCCTTAAGTCCCGTCTTCTCCACGCCTGGCCCATGAACCTTCACCCTGCCGGGGTGGCTGCCCTCACCCACGCTCACCTGCAGGTCCACAGTGTCACCTGCAGGGCAGGGGCACAGACCCCTCCTTGCCTGGCACCCCATGGGGCTGAGACCCCCAACCCTGCCACTGGCACCCTGCCTCCATCCCACCACCCTACAGACTCCCATTCCCATCACTCCATGGGACCCCCAACCCCTCTCCAGCACTCTATAGGTCTGGGACCCCCATCTCCACATCCAGCACCCCATGGGACCCTCATCTCCATCCACAACACCCCATAGGCCCCCAGCCCCACCTTGGCCCCTCATCCACCTGGGACCCCCCATGCTCCACATCTAACACTTCAAAACCCCCCATGACTAGCACCCCCTCCCTATCCCCCCCTGGGGCCCCCACAGCCACCCCAGCACCTCACGAGCCCCCTGTGACACCCACACGGAAGGGGCTGTTGGGGGTGGTGACGCCCCCCCAGGTGACAATGACTGTGTGCTTCATGGCCTTGGTGGGGACGTAGACACAGTGGAAGGTGCCATCGCCGTTGTCCTTCACCTTGATGTCGATGGGGAAGCCCTCAGCATCCTGTGAGCAGTGAGGGGGAGAGGTGAGAGGACCCAGAGGCACTCAGTGTTGGCCAGTGGCACCCAGCAGGACCCAAAGGCACTCAGTGTTGGCCAGTGGCACCCAGCAGCACCCAAAACCACTCAGTGTTGGCCAGTGGCACCCTGTGGTGCCCAACAGCATCCAAAGGTGTTCAGTGGCACAAAAAAGCGCCCAACAGCACACTGTGGCTCTCAAGAGTGCCCAACAGCACACAGGGGTGCCCAACAGTGCCCACTGGCACCCAAAAGCACCCAGTTGTGCTCAAGGGCACCCAATGATGCCCAAAAACACTAAATGGAACCCAGCAGTGCTCGACAGCACTCAAAGGTTCTCAATACCACCCAATGTCACTCAACAGCACCCAGCACCACCCAGTGGCCCCCAGCACCACGAACAGCCCCATACGGCTCCCACCTGTGCGTAGAGCTTGAGGGGTCCTTTGCCAGCACCACGGGCGTCGATGGTGAACTCAGCCGGGCGGTCTACAATGCAGCCAGTGGGTTCCAGCCCTGGCCCAAAGGCCTTCACCTGTGGAAAGGGCGGATTAGGGGGATCCAAGGGGGTGCTGGCACCCCCAGCACCCATAGGTGAGGTGTAATGGGGTGCAGTGGGGTACAACAGGGATCTGTGGGTCGCAGCACCTTGTCGGGCCAGGAGTCAGGGGGAGCGGGGCGGATGTCGGCCATAAAGGGGCTGTCCCGGATATCCTCATCATCACAAACCACGTGCACGGCGTAGAGCCCCGGTTCCGTGGGCCAGTACCGCACGTCGCAGGAGCCATCGCCCTTGTCGTCACACTCGATGCGCGCCTGGGACGGGCCCTCGATGGAGAACCCTGGGGGCACCGCAGCCACCGTCACCCTGTGCCCACGCCGGACCCCCAGACCTCACCCGTGTCAACCCTCTGTGCCCGCACCCCCAGCAGGGTGACACCCAACCTGTCTTTATGTCCCTATAGCAGGGACCCCCAGATTATTGTGCCTTCTCTGTGACCATGTCCCCAGGGTGGCACCATCCATGTCCCCACGACCCCACTGGGGCCACCCCCAGCCTGCCCCACGTCCCCACCTCTGCAAGCCTGTGTCACCACAGCAGTGATGAACCCCATCATGGTGCCTGTCCTGCAGCCTGTCCCCGTGCCCCCAGCAGGGTTTCACCCACTCCATGCTCTTGTCCCAACCACAGCGACACCCCTCACAGTGCCATGTCCCCCCATAGTGCCCCCCATTCTGTTCCCATGTCCCCAAAAGGGTGTCACCCACTCATGCCCTTGTCCTCACCACGTCTCTCCCCACCCTGTTCCCATGTGTCCACCACACCACGCCCTACCCTGTCCCCACATCCCCACACCCCCTGACCCTGTCCCCATGTCCCTCCCCTCCAGGGCTCACCCAGGGTCCCCACCACAGTGCCCCCCATCTCCATATCCCCTCTGGCTCACCAAGGGTCCCCACTTCGGTGCCGATGGCCTCAACCACGAAGTCTGCGGGTCGTCCCACAACCCCGCCCTCGAGCCCTGGCCCCCAGGCCCGGACCTTTTGTGTCCCTGGCTGGGGGGACACCTGCACCTCAAACGGGCTGGGGGGGACAGGTAGGTGTGAGGGGGGCTGTAACACACCTGTACACCCCCACCCCTTCACACACCTGCACCTCAAACGGGCTGGGGGGCACAGGAGGAAGGGGGCTATACTACACCTGCACACACCTGCACCCCCTAGCCCACCCCTGGAGGAACACTTGCACCTCAAATAGGTTGGGGGTGATGAGGGAGGGCTTGCACCCCCACACACCCCTCTCCACAACACCCAAAACCCCCCACCCCCCGGGGGACATCTGCATCTTAAGTGGGCAGGGCAGTGGAGGGGCCATGAGGGGCAGGGCTTGTCCATCCCACCCCTAACAAACCCACCCCCCTCACCTTCCCCCTGCCAGGACCCCTGTGCCTGGCACTGACCTGCGGGGGATGGCATAGCCGCCCCAGGTGATGGACACCTGGTAGGTGCCGGGCACCCGGGGCAGGTACTCGCACTCAT
>VZRZ01008456.1:91671-109038 GCA_013398175.1 Climacteris rufus | reverse complement strand
AAAAAAAAAAAAAAAAAAAAAAAAAAAAAAGAAAACAGTATACTGAGCCATAAACTCAAGAGGAACACAACACAGTCATCCAGAATATCAGTGAGCTGCATCATTGGTGCTGTGTACAGCAGGGCTAAACCTAGTACTTTGAAAATGTCAGAGAACTTGAGAAAAAAAAAAAAAGGAAAATCAAACCTCCCCTTTATACTCCTATGAGGCAGTTCTTGTTTTCTCCTCCTTTGACCTACCTCCCACAACACTCACTGAAGAAAGGGAATCTGAATGCTGTCATCTTGCTCTGGCCAAGACTTGAGTAAACTCTTCAGATGAGACCCTTCAGCTGAGAAAGCAATTCAGGGAGTTACTATGCTCACTGAACTAAAACCACACACATATGTATTATGTACGCATTTCTATCCTGGTGCAGGTCCAAGACGTGAAGAGTATTTTTGGAAGTGTTCAATATGACCTGTCAAGTGTCAAATGATATTGTTCTAAATCTGAAGTTAAAAACTATGCTTGAAACATATGTTTTTATGTTTTAAAACTGTTTAAAACAGCTATGCTGGATTGTCCTGTCACAAATTGCACTCCAGAGCAGACAAAGAAGACCATCCACCTCCAGCAAGCGCATTCAAAGAAGCAAATGGCATTCAGCATGCAACCCAAGTTGGCTTCATTGTCAACCTCTCTTTTTTAATGTGTTTTTTTTGTTTATTTGTTTGGGCATTTGCTTTTTTGTTTGTCTGTTTGTTTTGAGGGGGGTTGTGTGTTTGTGTGTGTGCAACAGCTAATCCAGCACACATGTGGCATTTACTAAAGGAACATAATAAATATGTGTAAATTCTGCTCAGACAAAAATAATCGTTCTTGAATTAGACAAAGGGCAGTCATTTAAACCATTGTTATAGCTGCCTGCAAATACATTCCTGACCATGTAAAGGCAAAATGTGTGGCACTGAAGGCAAGCACTTTCCTGAAAGGAAACAAATGGCATTTGTGGTTCACAAAATTGGCAAATTAGCTACCCTCAATCAATTTTGTGAGTCACATGTTAGACATTATTCCCAGAGACAGAATTGTAAGTTGAGACATCAATTGTAAAAGATAGATTTTTCCTGAGGCTTTTTCCCTTCCCCAAGGAGATTGTGTCAACAGCCCTGTGAGTTCCATGTTTTCAGGGACCAGATTTTCAATTTGCCCTTTGGCTTCTCGTCTCAGAAGATCTAAGTCCTTCTTCTATTCCAAGTTGCTGCAGGTTAAAAAAAGATGTGATTTTAAAAATCAGGTAAATGAATCAGTACAGAACCCACACACTGACATGAAACAGACATAAATATTCATTTAAACCACAAAATCAAAATTAATCGAAACCTTGGTTTACACTAAATTCAGGACATTTCAGTTCTCAACCACTGTTAAATGCATTAGAAGTAGCCTGAAAAGACCAGGTTCAAGCCTGAAAGCATGGCATTCAGCTTTCAACAGGAGTAAATCTAGTGTACATCTCAGTCCAGTAGGTCAGCTGCTGTAGTGATAGGCAGTCTTGCTGCTCTGGGCAGCCCTGTTCTGCAAGACAGGTGACACTTAAAAGAAAGTAAGTGTTTTCAATAAAGTGAATTGAAACTGATTCCTTGAAGTATAAAATTGGCTACACCTGCTCAGGTGTGTCCCTATTAGGTGTGCCATGATAACCTTCACAAGAGGCTTACACCTGCAGCCAGGCTGTTATCTGTGTCAATGCAGCTGCAACAGCTAATTGCCAAAATAGTATCAATTTCGCCTACACATTTGACGGGTGCTCCTCAACAGTGGGAATCTGCATTAGAGCGGGGTGTGCAGGCAAAGGAAAACTCTTGTGTTTGCTTCAGACACTGTCTTGTTCTGGGTTTGCTGTGTGCCAGGCACTTGAAAGGCCTGATGCATGAATAGGGCTTCCCACTGTGAGTGAGACAATACAACAGAGTCAAACTACTGCTTTCACATAGGAAATCACTTCCTCCAGCCCCAAAAACTTCTGCATTTCAGGTGTGTTTCAGTACATCAGACAACCAAACAAACACGCATCTCTTCTTCAGTCTTATTCCCATCACTAGTGAAGAAATATCAAGGCACAGTGTCTATCCCAGCTGTGGAATGCTGCTGGTGCACTCCCATAGTGTTCTGCTCAGGATGAAGCCAAGCAAAGGTGGCATTTTTTTGCATTTTGATGATGAGTGCTGGTGCTTGGATCTGGAAGCATTCATTAGTTTGGAACTATAGGAGCTACACTACAGCAGTAGTTTTCATTTTGCTTTTCATTTCCAAAGCTTCCAGGTTTTCTGACAGAGGCAGAGACCTATGTCCTACAGGTGAAGTCCTTGAGCTGTAAGTTTCTTCCACTGATTCATTTTCAGAAATAAATCTGATTTTGTCAGAAAACCACCACCATAGTGCAGAGTGGCACAGAAACCACAACTTGAAATTTACTGGCAAAAGGAATGATGAAAGTGCACCGAGAGTGAAACTCTCTGAACACACAAGGTTTAACTGAGTTCAGTAGAGAGGTAGGTTGAAATAAAAATTAAAAACTCACACAGCTGTATCCCTCTCACTGGATTGAAAGAAGAAAAGAAAAAGTCCCAGCTGCTCTCTCGGTTCATGCTTTTGATTGTTTCCTGTGCAAGTTTCTTTACCTTTCCTTTCTAGGCTGCCTGTATGAGAGATATGGAGCTACTGGAGTAAGTCCAGGAAGGTGGTGAAAGGCCTGGAGCATCTTATCTATAAGGTAAGGCTGAGAGAGAGTAGAGACTGCATTATGGAGAAGAGCAGTCTCAGGGGGATCTTAGCAATGTGTACAAATACCTACAGAGGGGTGCAAAGGAGTCTGGCTCATTCCAGCTGTGCCCAGTGACAGGACTGGAGGCAATGAGCACAGAGTGAAACACAGGAGATTCAGCCTGAACATCAGGAAAGGCTTTTTACTGTGAGAGTGACTGAATATTAGTGCAGGTTGCCCAGACATGTGGTGGACTCTCCATCCTTGAAGATACTCAAAAGCCACCTGGACAGGGTCCTTGGCATTGAGTCCAACTCCCAGCCCTGCACTGCGCTATGCCCAAGGATTGCACTGTGTGCCTCAAAACATTTGTTCAAATGCTTCTTGGACAATGAGAAAATAAAAATTTCAAAACCCCACCAAAAATACACAAATATACAAAAATAAACAAAGGCCCCACTCTCTTCACATGTCCTGCAGAGTCTTATGAGGAATAAACCACCTCTGAACTGTTCCCATACCTGTGGGAGAGGAAAGATATCTGCAAAGATCGAGGAAAATAGAAAGAGGAAGCAGAGAGGGAGAGTAAAAGAGGGGGAAATCAGTGTTCACTGACTCGTTCAAAGAAAGACCCAGGAGCTGTGCAAGCTACTCTAAGAAAACCAGAGTCAGCTTTCAGCTTGTATTTTCTCCCCTCTCTTCTGCTGTTTTTTACAGGCAGCACTACAGCGTGAGCTGCAGGAGGACAGCCAAGATTCTCCTGGGAGCCCCAGTGCAGAATTGGAGAATTGTCTTTTCTTAAGTAGGTGACAGAATAACTGTTGCGCACTGTCCCGCATGCTGCCTTTGAGCAGTCTTTCCAGGGTGGCTTATCCTTGGGTGGGTTAATGGGGACTGGTGTGGCAGGGGGACTGCACAGCTGCCCACCATTGTCTCAGCTATTGCTGCTCCTCAAATCACTGTACTCAAGAGGAACCCATCAAGGCTTTTCCCTTTCCTCTGTTGAGACAATGGGAGCACCAGCAAACAGCAGTCTCCTCACCGGCGCTTTGCGTGAGGGGAGCAAGGTACCCCTGAGCACACCCGGTTTTGAATCCTATACCAGGTATTTCCATTTGCAGCCGTCCTGGTCCTGCACACACATGCACATTGACATGAACAAATACACACCTTTCCACTGTCCCCTGTCATAAACACCACTCACAGCTACTGAACCTCTACTTGGTGCTTCCTTTTGACAGGAAAAAGTTAGTACAGACTAATCACAGAGACTTCTTTGTCAGATAATTTGGACCACTAAGAAGAGATGAAGCTCTTTTTAAAGATGTATTTTACATGAATTGTGCTTTATCTGTGCTTAAAATACCCAGAATTAAATACCTAAATATAGGTATACAAATGCTCTGGCTTTACATAAAGTTAGAAAGTATATTACCTCCAGAATTTTAAGATGTTAACTGTTAGATGATTTGAAGTAGTCTTAAAATTCAGAATAAACATTATAACACAGGAAAAAGAAACAGACAATTTAAAAGTCAGAGAAAATTGGTAAATCCAGAGCAAGGGTAGACAGGTCCTGGCAGAAACCAGGATGTGCCTCCCAGACTGTCACACTAGGGTCGATGAGCTTTCAGTAACTGGTGGCTGCAGTGAGTGCTCTGAAGTCCCATTGCATTTCCAAGCACTACTAGCACTTCTCTGCAGATGAATCAGTAACTTTGAGAGCATGCTGGGCATATGCAAGGACCACCCTCTGAAGGCCAGGCCCAGGAACAACTAGCTCATGGCATTTGCAATTACCAAACACCACATAATTTGTAATTTGCCCAAGTCCCCAGTATTTTCACTCAGTTAAAACTGTGAAACCAGCATAAAATCCCAATAGCTCCAAAATATTAAGGAGTTCAAGAAGACAAATGCACATGTTCTAGTTACCTTCCTTTAGCACATGCCACACAACGACACGTGACAACATGCAGTGTCACACTCTCTGGACCTCCGTATGAGGCGGGCAATGAGCCGAAGCTGCCAAAGCTGGAAGTCCTTACTCTCTCTCTCTGTAGGAGGGTCAGTACCTGCTGTGTATGATGCCCCTGGTATCCTGGGGCAGAAACAGGACCCTGACCCCACTGAGAAGTGACTTCCAGCCATCCTGGACACCCAGCCCCACAGCACAGAGGCCTCTGAACACCCTTAGAAAGCCTCATACAGGAAAAAAAAAACCAACCAAGTACGTTTCCCAGCATTTATTAGAAAGCGCAATGACTCTAAGGCAGGAGGTCTGGAAGATAGTATTCTAAGGGACCAATGGTCTTTGCAGGCTGAGTTTGAGGGCTGCAGCCCATTTCTCCCTCTTCTTGGGGAAGCACAATGCACTGTGAGGAGTGCTTCCTGTCCCAGTGCTCCCTTCCGTGGTTTTGCTCACCCTGCAAGGTCCATCCTCTGCACATTACTCCTACCCCTCATGTCAGTCAGTCTCAGGCACCAGCCAGCAGATCTCCATGGTGTTCCTGGAATTGCAATTTTCTTCACTTTGTTAAGCCAAAATTCAATGTAGATCTTTCCAGATACATGTTTTTAACTCCTCGGGGCCACAAAATTTTCCTAGGTCCTTCGTCTTTACTTGGACCTTTGTAAGGAGGTGAGGGAAACAGGACATTTCAGGACTTCTAGAAAATGGTGTCTTTACCAACTCTTCTGCAAAATAGGTATGCTTTTTTCTTTTTCAAAGTGAAACTGTTCGGTAAATTACTCACTGCAGTGATTTTTATGTATGCTCATGACTTCACAGGAAGAAATCTTGGGAAGAAAAACCACAAGGAGGCTGAAGTATTTCCTCTCTTACAAACCAGCAAAACCACAACTGTGATTTGACATGTAGATAAAAATACTAATATTCCATTTCTATACTAAGGCATCTCAAGTCACTGATGTTTTGATGGTTGCACCATTAGAAAGCTGTACCACCTACACTTTTTTCTTTAGCCATTGCATACAAGCAAGCTATGACATACGAATATGACATATGAATCAGAGCAGTTTGCAAAGTTGTGCTGATGCAGTAACAGGCCAGCTGCATCCTGTTCCCATATAGCCCATTTGGTGCCACAGAGGCCTTTCTGCAAACAAAACCTTGGCTGTTTGATGGAGCCTAGCTCTCTCTGCCAGAAGTGATCTTGTTCAGGGTGGGGCATCAAGAGAAAACAAACCTCCATCACCATTTGCAGCACAAACTAAAGGGCCAGCTGGCAACAGCTAAAACTGTCAACAGTGTGACTATTTACAGTGCAGGAGAGATAGGAACAAGAATTCCCAAGATCTGCTTGCAACGTGCCCAGGTTTTTCTGGTAGTAAATGCTGAACAAAATCCACAGTGCATCCATAGCCAGAGATATTTTGGCTTGGCACATGACTTCTCTCAGGGAATTTTATAACAAAAGCCCCCCCCACCACATGGAATTGTTAAATTACGTGTTGTTCCACAGGCCTGTCCCAGGCCATTGCTATGTGCCGCTATGCAAGAATTTCCTTTTGGGCTGCAGTACAACATTTTTTGACAGATCTCATTTCACACAGAAATTGCTGCCTTTTTTTTTGTTCTCCCTGTTTTTTCTTAGTTTTTTCTTGTTTTTTTCTTTTTTTTTTTAGTAGAAACATTTCTTTGAAACAATTTCCTTCTAAAATTTTATTGGCTTGAGAAATCATGCCTGCATATTCCACACACTTACTACTTTCATTTCTTGTACAAAGCTTTCATTTATTACTCACCACACTGTAAAACTGTGGTAGAACGAGACCAAGGAGTGTTTCAAGACAAGTGGCTCTAAAGATATGCCCATGCAGGCTGCTTCCTTTCTCAGGAAGACTGTGTTGTTGCTTTTCTCTCTTCTTTTCCTTTCTTTTCTATTCAGCAAGGTGAAATCAATCAGTGCTGCTGGTGAAACAGCAATTCAGCTAGCAACAGCAATGACCAGCCACAGTCTCACACCAATTTACATCTGTCAGGCTCACTGCTTAGCGAGCTATTTTACTTTATACTGGAGTCTCAGATCTGACTTCTCACTCCTTTCTCAGGCCTTTATAATAGAGGGGACCTGAGCTTAGCCATTTTGCCTTGCTGTGCAGCCATAGCAGAAGTCTGTGACAGTAAATTGACTGTAGAAAGCTACAATTCTGAGCAAATATTGGCTTGTTTGTCCTGTCTGACTGCTGTGGGGGTTGAAAAACTTATTACAGAGCTCCTAGACCCCTTGACTACTGTTCAGAAGATAAATCAGGGATGGGCCAGCAACACATTCACCCACAGACTGAACGTCTGTCTCACAGCATTGCTACCTGTGAGTGCAGATGTCTCTGGGATAATGCTCACGTGCCTGTGAGTTTACTGGTCTTTAATCCTCTCCTGATAATCAATAGCTTCCTGGGGTGTGAGGTTGCCCTCCAGGTGCCAGTCAAATAAATATCCTGGGAAAACATGCATGGCAAATACTTGCTTCACACAAGTACACTTGAGCTCCAGTCTGTCATCAAACACTGTCTCTACTAGTGCTTGTAACTAAATATTATTTCTGGCATTTGCAAACAGTTTTCACACTCCAAAATGCAAGTCTGAAATGTCTGAGAAAACGGGCAAACTGATCAGCAGCTCCAGAGAGGTGTGAACCTTCTCTCCAGCTTCAGGTTCTTGTCACTTCTCTGAAGACATACAGAGCTTTACAGGAACTGGACTCACATAAAACAGATGCATTATCTGGCAAAGGGTTGGATTAATCAGCTAAGTATTGCTATTTTCTATCCAGACTGCAAGGAGGAAATGAGTAATGCGTACACAACAAGAGCAGCTGGGCAGAAGATATTGTTCGTGTGCTTCTTCTAAGAGGTAGCATTGACAGACCTTATATTACTGCCACAAGCCTCACAATCTTCAGTATGTTTCAGAAAGCCCCATATTCTGGAAGTTGCACCACCTTCTTCTTTTGTGGGAAAAAAAAAAAAAAAGCAAGAACAATCAAAACAGCCCTTTGTGGTATTCAGCATGTGCCAACTGAATAAGTAGCATTGCTGCAATGCCATGGCACCCTTTACTGTGAGGAGAGGTTGCCAGTTTCCCCTGCCTGACCTCAAAGTAGAGAATTCCAAGAGCATGAAAAAGTAAAGAGAGCTTTTGTGAGGGTGACTAACAGATTTAGTCCCCTCAGTAGGAGTGATCCATTCACTGAGATCTCTGTAGAGCGGCCATCTGGATTTGGGAGCGTGCTGCACTGCAAACGGGTCCCTGGGCAGCATAGCACCACTGATGGCTCTGAAGGCTGCAGAGGTCCCTGTTTCATGTCCCTAGATGATCAGAGTTAGCCACAGGGTAGCTGGGCACACAGAATAAGGAACAGGGTACTCTCTGATATGAGGATAATGGTTAATCCCAACCTTTACCCCCAGGGTCCTGCCCCTTTTGGGAGTACAAGGCAATTGGCTCTGTCTGCACCCCAGATTTGGCAAAAGTTTTAGGCAACAGCTCATCTCACAAGTGTTGCCCACACCTCCTACAGGCTGCTCTGTGTTTCCTGAAGGTGATGCCTAGACCCCACAGGGACATGTGGGACCCCTTAACACATCCCAGAGTGCTGGTGCTGCACCAGCTGTGGGGACCTAGTGCTGAACTGGCATCTCTTGTGTAGCAAAGAGATTTCAGCAGCAGAAGGTCCTTGGAGAAATGGAAACCTAATTATCCAACCTTGACACTGGTTCCCAAGGACACAACAGGGCTGGCAGCACCTCTTGCACCAGCAGCACCAGCTGCACATGGTGACTGTGCCAACTCTGCAACTTCTGCCTCTTTGTACTCTCTCCTCCAGCATGAGATCACAGCAGCAAAATCCACACCACAGGCCATAGCAGAGGATCCACCTGTGCAGTGCCACAAGGGAAAATGGGTTATGCTGATGACTTACTTTCAGTGGCATTGCTGATGTAGAGGGACGATGCAGGGAGCCACTTACCTCTGCTTCCCTGTGCAGTAGTAACTCTGGCAGGGTTGAATGAGGACTCATAAGAATATCCTTCCAAATAACTTCCTCCCAGCTTCCTTCCTCATCTAGGAAGGGGCAGAGGAACACGTACTTTCAGGAGAGAGAAAAAAGCGCCCTCCTTCCCTGTCTTTTCTCTGAATTTGCCTTAAAGCCTCTTCCCTTGGCTTTGCCTACAGAAGCCTCCTGGCAGCCACAGTAGGAAGTTTGCAGCTCACTGTGTGTATGATCTTTTTCCATCCATCCTGGCTCAGTCAGAAGCAGTCCAGACAGTTGTGCTACCTCTAAGTGAAGGAGTTATTTACCCAGTAGAGCCCTGATCCTGGTGCCAAGTCAAGTCTGTCTGTTGGCAGCAGTAGGAGCCACACTCTGGGACAGCCATCTCCTTTGATACTAAGTTGGGAAGGATGAATAACTTAAAATCAGCAGAAGACATCATCAGACCTGCCTCTGGCTCAGGATAATTGGCACGGTGTACAGGGTTGCACACCCTGTGGCCATGATTTCTCATTTTGAGATAACTCAAGGTCTATGTACAATTAAACGTGGAAGCAGCACACCTGAGGAATGCTTTTTGTTCTGGGCTGCCCAAAATACACACTCTACCACCCAATCAGCAACTCCCATGTCCACAGTACCACCCTGGCCATGGCACCACATGTCCCACAGGCTCCACTTCCCAAGCTTGGCTCTTAGCAAAACCACACACACAATATCTGGGCTGTGCTCTCATCTGAACAGGGAAAGGGCTGGTAGCGAGAAAAGTGACAGCATGCAGAGATACTAGAGCAAGCTTTCAGAAAACCTTACCATATCACATAGCTGTTCAGCCACCAAAGAAACAGTGCAAGAAACAGGCAAGGGAACTGTGCTATCTGCAATGTACATCTAAGTCCAAAAGTTAATTCAAAATCCTTTCATGGGGATCATGAGTAAATACCCAGAATAAAAATAATACTCAAAACAGCCTAGAAGAAAAACAGCAGAGTATGTGGCAAGGGTTAGAAGCACTCAGTTTCAGTCTGCGTTGGCTCAGGTCATGGTTCTGAGATTGTTAAGAGGAAGTTAGATCACATGGGATGTGATGAGGCATTGTGAAGGCTCTGGATCTTCACAGCATTTACTTCACATCAATTAAGCCTCGAGGTCCTGAGCCTGGTCCCTGCTCTTGCGAGGTGCAGACACCTCTGTGGGTGCACAGCAAACACCACAACATTGTTTCTGCACTACCCCTTGTCCCAGGCATGAATGCAGTGCCATGGTAGATATGCAGGATTTTGCCACATGTGTTTCCAAGAAAAAAACTGTTCATCTCCTTTGGTAATGTCCAGGGGCTTTGTCCAACTTCATCAGCATATGTCACTTTCTATTTATAATTTTATCAGGAGGGTAACCACAAAACTAGGTGCTCCTTCCTGCAGAGGGAACAAAGCCTGAAAGAGCAGGCCCAAGGTACACACACACAGTGATGTCACACAGGAGTCATTTGCAAACAAAGAGACTTAAGAAAGGCTAGTTTCAACAGAAACATTGGTTAAGAAACAGCAATTATAGATAAAATATATTAACTCCAAAAAACACTGCTGGCAAATAGCACTGTAAGCATTCAAACAAGACACAAAGAGGACCCATCCACTGCCTTATGTATTCTCTTCCTGACTATACTTACTAGGTTTTAAGCAGTGGGCTATGGCACAGAGGCTGGATGCATCCTAAGCTCAGCTGAAAACCATGATACACCCATCATACGTTCTGTCCATTTCCATTGCTCACTATCACCCCAGACATGGAAGCAGTGGTATGGTGGCCATCAAGGCACCACAGCCACCTCTGCTTTTGTCGTCCAGCAGGGAGCAGGTTCTTCTCACACTCAAGTCCTCCAGAAGGGTCCACACCAGCAACATACACATGGTTGGCTTCTGTGTGAACTTGTGCCTCCTAGAATTGGAGAAGAGCAAAGGTGAGAGAGCCATGTCAGTCCCTGCACCATGCACAGAGATGAGAAAACACAACTCACTCCCATGGATGTGTTGTTGGGCAGGGAGCCGCAGCCTGCGTCTGTACTTGGCTAGGAGGGAAGAAATAGGAAACAAGAGCAGAGAGAGCAAACCCAGAGGTAAGACAACACAAATGGAAAACCCAGAAGTAAGATGATGGCAGTGGAAAGATTGGGTGGGTGAAGGGACAAACCTGGCAGAGACTGGAGGTACTGGGGCAGAGCAGAATGTTTGTTGTGAAAAACATGTTGTTGATTCCCTCACCCAGAAAAGATGACTCATGTCCAAAATGCAATGGAGGCACTCAGAATCTGTGCCCAGATGCATATATCAAAGATTTACAAAGTACATTATTTTTCTTTATTCAGCCAGTTATTTGAGGAATTAGTCATGGACCCAGTAGTCACAGCCAATGACTACAACCAGTAATCCATTTGCATTGTTTCCATTTCAGACCAAGAAGAAACTATTTCACTTTTGGTTTAGAGTAATAGAATTTTTCCCCTATTTATACTGAAGTAAAATAATTTCAGATTCATGTTCCATTTATATGTGGTGCTGATGTACATATGACAGCCAGGAAGTCATGCTATCATCCAGGGGAACCTGGTCTGGCTGAAGAAATGGGCCAATGGGAATTTCATGAAGTTCGGCAAGGAGCAGTTTAAAATCCTGAACTCAGGGGCAAAAAACCAGAGCTTGAGGCTGACTGTCTGGAAAGGAGCTTGGTAGAAAACGATGTGAAGATTCTGGTGGACACTGAGTTGAACCTGACCCAGCAGTGTGCCCTTGCTACAGAGAAAGCAAATGGTGTCTTGGGCTGCACAGAAAGGAGTGATGACAGCAGGTCGAGGAATGTGATCCTTCCCCACTACTCAGCACTGGTGAGGTCGCAACTCAAGCAAGTCCACTGAAATGCCACAAACATGATGAAGGAGCTGAAGAATCTGACATATGAGGCAAAGCTGAAAGAGCTGGGACTGCTCAGCATGGAGAAGAGGGCACCTTATCTGCATGTACAAACACCTGATGAGGGTAAAGCACGTGGAGACAGACCTTTCTCAGTGGTGCACAGTGCCAGGATCAGAGACAATGGGCACAAACTGTAACACAGGAGATTGCTTTTGAACTTTGTGAAATACTTTTTCTATGAGAGTGGTTGCATGGGCTGGCCAGAGAGTTTCTGGTCTGCATGCTCAAAACCCAGCAGGACCCAGTCCTGAGGAACCTGCTGTAGCTGACCCTTCTTTGAGCAGGGGTGCTGGACTAGGTCTTCAGAGGTTCCTTCCAACCTCAGGTACTCTGTGAGTCCAAGATTAACACTTAATTCTTTGTGAGGAGTACTGCGCCACAGCTCCCTGACAACTCACACATTCACTCTTGAATAGACTGAGGGGGCAAGAAGTTCCTGTGCTACAAGAATGCTCATGGTGGGCTGTTGGGTCCTGTTTGCAGCAGCAGTGACTATCTACCTTCCACCAAAGAATCTAATACTCACTTTTACTGAGGGGATCCCTATGGTACCATGGACCTTCTCTGGTGGGAAGTAGAAATTTCTTTGCCACACAAAATTTTCTTAGACTGGTGTCTTCTGATTCATTGCCTGTGGACTTGTGGATATCTGCAGAGTATTTCTAAAGGACACAGAGATAGTAAATAAGCAAAGTGAGTTCATCACAAAAGGACTTAACAAACCAAATAGGAAAAAAAAGTATCTACCAGCTGGGCACACAAAGGAAAATGGATGTCTCTAATTTACTCAATCTGATCAAACTCAAGTGGGTTTGCACTTTTCTCCCCCGAAATGCACATTTCTCCCCCGAAAACAATAGGTTTCAGCTAAATATGGAGAAGAGCCCAGAAACTGGAAACATTGCTTAGGAGATGTGTAGCAAAGACTGTTTTTTTACAGGAATACTACAGCAGGACTGTTCGAACAACATATTTATCTCTGAATAAATGGTAAGCAAATACTTTTTTTTCCCTTTTATTATCACCTTGGCAAGAACCAGCTCCCAAAAAGGGACTGCCAAGCATCAGTGTACCAGTCTTACACCACCCGCACACTGTGGTACATGGAGATAAGGTTCTCCAGCCTGGAACTGAGTGGGCCCTTTAGTGGCCTTTGATTTTCATCTGTTGCTAATAGCAGGGGGGGAGATGGCAAATTTCCCTTTATAGGAGGAAACACATGTACCCACCAATTGCAGTGTTGCAGTGGGAGCAAATGGCTCTCACAGGTGCAGCAGACATCAGAAGTGGCTGCAATACAAACCAGATGAAGGCAGCATGGTGCAGAGCATTGAAATGGTAGAGTTTCAGTACCTTCAGATACTTGTCTTCTCCCACCTGAAAAAAAGAAGAAAATTGTGTCCAGCCTTCTGGAGCAGCTTTCTGGAGACTGAGAAGCTCAAAAAAACTCACGGCCTAGAAAGGGCAAAAAACCCCCACAATGTTGGCAATTATAAATTAGACAAAATCCGTGATGATTTTTTAGAGGGGGAAGCTACTGGATTTTGGAGAAGGAAAAAAATGTTTAGTTACTAGGGACTTCTTTAGTCTCTAAGATACTTTCCTTTAGAATATGATCTGTGTTTAGAATTGAAACAACAACAGGAAATGTTACATACTCATGCAGTGTAAAAATGCATGATTTTGGGGCCAGAAAATTGGCTTCTGTGGTCCTGCAAAACAGCTATCACCACCCATACCAGCCATTTGAAGAATTTGGAAGGCAATTTCCCCCGGACACTTGCAGCATTTTGCCATTGAAAATCCAGTGGGTGCATGGCCTCTTGGCATAACTCTGCTGCTGGCCTTAGGCTATTTTGCTGAGACCCCACACAAACCGGCCTTGAGACAGACCATATTGACAGGTGCAGTATTTCCTGCTGTATAGACTTGGTTTATTACTTTATATGTTCATAAAGAATGGGTCCACTGTTCAACAGCAACAGACTGCCTGAGGCAGAAATGCACCAGCTTCTCTGTTAATCCCAGGAGGACAGAGGGCTGGAAATGCCAAATTTCACTTCTGATGTTCATTTCAGCTATGTCTTTAATCTAAATTAAATAATCTCTTTAGTCATCACCTGTTGCATACAAAAGCAATCTGTTAGACAGGCAAAGCACAAAAATATTATGCAGTTGTATTCTGTCTGCACAGAGATTGTTTTTGTGTACACATAAAGATATGAATGTCAAATATGACTGTTGACTCTTAGCAGAGCAAGCATATTGCTGACGCATTATGATGAGATCATTGTTTGTGTCAATCTGCATACAGACAAGATACATTTTACATTCACGAGCACTCATCACTGCCCGAAGATGCCTGAAACACTCCAACATTGTAAGTCTGTGCTGTTCTATGAGAGGGTTCCTAGTTCATACCACCAATATTGTACTTACAGGGCAACACTGATTCTACCATCTGCCAGCTCCCTTCTCCCTGCCTGACATTCTATCTGCTTTAGACAGACTCCCCAGTCCCACAGCATCAGCAGAGACCCTTCATGGTATGGTCACCACCATAACATACCATCTAAGAGTTAACATTCTCACCTCAGATAAAGTCCATGGCTGTAGACATTCCCAGACATGGGGAAAGCCCAAATCTGCCTGCTCCAGCTGGAGCTCCCTCCTGTTGCCTTGCTTTTTGCTGTTAAAAATAGCTAGCTCCATACTAGCTAGTTCCCAAGACTAGTGTTCTATAAACATAGCTATGTTATTGTAGAATTATCTTGTTATTGCATTCCTTTCTCATGGACACAGATCTTTGATGGACATTTCTTTTAACCACTGTAGTTAAAGAAGGAATAGCTAATTTTCTCCAATGAACAGTGATTTCTAAAAGTGTATATAAGAATTAAAAGAAGGTGGGTCTGCCCCCTTCCTTCCTTTGCTCTGAACGTGAACACAACTGGCTCTGGCTCTTTCTTCTGCGTCTCCAGCATTCCTGCGGTGATACCCTCCCTGCTCAACCAGTGGTCCAACAGTAACCAGCTGTCCTTATCCTACAAGTAATCTGCAAGAGTGCAATCTGAATGCCTCGAGACATGGGAACCCAAAATGAGAAGGTCTCTGAGTGGCCTGTAATTCAGAGACAACAGCTGCAAGTTACCATGCCTTGCTATTGAGCTGCAGAGTGGGCTGCAATCCCTGCTTACATGCTTTCCTCCTTTTCCAGCCATATGACATAACCCTTAAACAGATCATACTGGAAGCTCCATAAAATTCATGGAAACAGACTTGTTCTAAAGATCTAGCCTTGAGAAATATCTCAGAGGTGTCCAGCCTCTTTCTAAGCAAGGACACTTAAAAACATTTCTAAAGTTTCACCTATTTTATTCTTCCTTGTTACCCAGTATGTCACAGAAGTGACCAGATTTGCTCATACTTTGTTCTGGAGCATTAGCCACAGGTGGATTTAACACTGCATTCACTACAGTTCTATGTCTCATGGCTATTATTTCTCCTTCTCACATGTTTTTCCTCCTTTGGCAAACTCCTTTATAAAGACCCTTGGGGTCTTTATAACATTTGTCCTGAAAGGGAAGAGTAAAAGCCAATGAACAGAAAGGAGGCAAGTTACAAAAGTATGTGCCTTGCCCTGCTCAACTTTGGGGGGCTGCCAGCTAAAGAAGCAGAGTTTCTGAATTCTCTCTTGGTGGAAGATGCGAAGGCTAGATGAATAGAACATTGCTCAAGCTTATAAGTAGAGTCCAGGAAAAAGAATAAGTTTGCTTACTGATACATGACATTGAGCTGGATACTAGCCACAGTGGCTCATGATTTATTTAACTTCGAGCTGCTGGCTTTTTATACTAGAAAGTCATTATTTTACCTATATGGTCCACTTACAGAAAGAACAAGCTTGTCAAATTCAAGGCTTCTTGAAAGGTTTTATTTTGGCACTAGTCACACATAAAAATGTATGCACATATACCTTTATATGTGCAGTATATCTAAATGCAATAGAAAAATTTAAATTATATATACCAGCAGATTTTCCCAAAGGCTGCATAGTTTGTGTTTTCTCATTTACATGGCGTTAGGGAGTCACTTGAATGTGTTACTGCATTTTAGATGTGTACTCCACTGGCCTTCTGTTGTCTCAGCACCTCTCCCAGTGTTTTGGTATCAGAAAAAGGGCAAAGCCATTGCCACCAAAAATAAGTTACTGTGACAATACACTCTTCCAGGCAACAGGCAAACCTTAAAAGAAGAAAAGCTACTCATCATACAGTAAAGACAGGGGGGAAGGCTAGCAGAGCTTTAGATTGGCTTGAGCTCACTTCCATCATATGAACAGATCTAACACAGGCCCAGAGGATGCAAAGACAAAGTCAAGAATAATAATTCATTTCATGTCAAAGCCCAGTGAAGAGATTTCTTTTGACAGCTCCTGCTTTGTGCTCCCAGGGAGCTCACTGTCTTCCTGCGCAGGTACACGAGCCTGACCTCTGACCTCACTCACCCACAAATTGGCTACATATAAAATAGCCATTAATTCCAGCTGGCACATGGGTTTGGCTGAGGCACTTCCTTCCTGTTTGAAACAGGGAAAAAGTGCTGGGGGAATGTGTGGATGGATGAGACAGAAAGAAGCAGCAATCCACAAACTTCCAGTGCAGGACTGTCTAGTTTGTACCTCTTAATGGAGCATCTGCAGTCACACCAACAATTAGGCAAAAATCATTAGATCTGATTATGATCAAGAAGAAGACGCCAGGAGCACAAACTGCACATAAGCAGCAGTCTACACTTGATCTGATGAGAATTCACAAAATACAGCATTCCAAAAGCTGTGTTGGAGTGCATTGGAAATACTCCTTTACTTTTTACAGTCTCTCAGGTTACAGGATTAAGCTGTCTAGTTATTTTAACATCAGCTAAGTGCGAAGACAGGCATCAAAAACATCTTCCGCTTAAAAGGGCTGTTAGACACCCTTCCTTTCAGATACACTCTGCAGGGCTTCAGCATAGTTAGAACATTTGCAAGACACTAACCTAGAGCTGCCTTTGGAAAGGAAACTCAGTGGACTAAACCTTGCAAGGGTAGAGCTGAACATGGACAAAGCCTTAGGATCCACAAGCCTGGCTGGTTCACTCAGGCCTAACAACATGGATCTGAAGGGAGAACTGGACGCTGATTCCAGGTAGGGCTTGTAATTGAATATTGAGCTAGGTCCCATTAGAAACTGCTACAAAGAAACATTTCAGCAAACATTTGCAACATAGTCAACAGCAAATTTCCATATGAAACAGGTAACCAGAGTCTTCAACACAACCATGGCAGTGGCTAAACTGGTTTGAAGCACTTCATTAAACTACTTATTCAAAGGTTCGAGCTCTAGGGACCTGCCAAATAACGAAAAGCAGAATGTGGGGGATTTAAACATGAGAACGATCACTTACTCTCAATTCTGTGATAGCTGGCAGTTAAAATTGGTTTATGCAATGCAGAAGGGGAAACAACCTTTAAAGCAGTCCAAATTCAAGGACACCAGAGCTACAGGACACACAAAGTCAGCAGGGTTTGGGTTCTCTAGTGGATGATTTCCCGTGTTCTTGTTTTGGTTTTTTGTTTGGGGGG
>VZRZ01008456.1:63505-91660 GCA_013398175.1 Climacteris rufus | reverse complement strand
GATTGTGGTTTTGGGGGTTTGGTGTGGTTTTCTGATGGTTTGTTTTGGGTTTTTTTGATTGTTTTTTTGTTTGTTTGTTTCGGTTTTGTTTTGGTTTTTGTTAAAAGAACATCCCAGGACCCTGATTTCAATTACAGTGCAGTTCTACAACACTAACGTAAGAATCTTGCATATATTCTTCAAAGCCAGCAAGAAAGCAGAGATGACTTTGCAGAGGGGAGTTCTCATCTGCCCAGGTAACTGCATTAGAACAATAAGTACTGCCTATGACATAGATTTTAGTTTAAAAAATAAGAAAACACCTTACGTAAACCTGTGCATTCACTTTGAATATCTTAGTAAACCATTCAGTATAATCTGGCCATTAGTTCAAAAATAATCCATTGACATATCCAAAAGACGGATTAAGTTTGAAATTGCCATTCTATACAGTCATTCTCTCTTCAAAGTGTTATTTATATGAGCATAGACACTACACAAGCTGAAATAATTCTGTATAACTATAAAAGGTGTATCTATTGCCACATAAAATTTTAGGCTTCCTTAGCCTCAATAGCCAGCATCAGCATCACAGTTTTTGGGGAACTAGTTCAAGCCAAGAATCGTTGAAGTTCAAACTCACCTTGAAATTAGATGATCAGAAATTAGGTGTGAGGATTAAAAGCTTTGAAGATGGGTGAAACAGCTTCCAGGACTGATATGTGAAAGCAGGTGGTTAGAGACAAGCTTTTCCAGCTGTCAAAACAGACTTGGGAGGAAATGCAGGTAGTCAGCACTCAGCAACAGGAAACAGAAGAGTGGCAAAAGGCATTCAAGTGGAAAAATTTCAATTGAAAGTACAGAGTAAAATGACAACATTATTTAACAGTAGGTAGGACAGTAATAATAGGATGGAAGAGAAAGGATTTAAGTACAGTGCTGTGGATCTGCAAATGTAGTGAGCACAAAATATACCCAGGAACATCTAAGTTTCTATAAATAGTTTTCAAGTGATTCCAGTGGTGTTTGTTTATGCCATTCATCCAGGATTCCAACAACCCTTTCATAAGTACAGTCTCTTATTAAAGTTTCACATGATCTTCATAAATGGTAGAGAAGAGACAAAAAAAGCCAAGTTAGATGGTGGAGCAATCCAGATTGCTTTCTTGTTAGTGTAGCTGAAAGCAAAGAATCAACACTACTTCTCAATGGCAACATGTTTTTTGGCAATGGTATTATCTCTAAAATCCGAATCTAGGGTAGTTACAATAGATAGAGAACTATGCTGTTCACTTGTGAAGTTTTTGTACACTTTAGTCATTCTAAAAATCAAGGATAATTCAAAATGAATTTAACACATGTGAGTTAATTTCAGTCAAATATAAAATTTGACTAAACGAGCTGGTGCAGTTGTAAAAAAACTCAAAAAAAAAGGCACGTCCCTTTATTGGTGTGAAGATTAATTAGAAATAGAATTTAACAAAATTGCCCTAAGTACTTAATTGCCCTAAGTACTTAAAGCTGTCACCATACAGCATCACTGTAGGTGATCAGAAAGGAAAAAAGTACTCCAAACAGATTGTATTCAAAATTTATTTTTAAATAAAGGAAAAAACAAGACAGTTATTTTAAATAACCATGGTGTATTCTACACATTTGTAGATCAACACAACTTTACATTAACTGTTTATAACTTTTAAAAGTTCTGTTGCAGCATTGTCTACAATATTTGACACTGTTGGTTTCCAATTCATCATCAACCAAACAATACTCAAATGAAACCATTTGCTTAAGTGAAGCTTTATTTGTCATAGCCAAAGATGGCTCTAACTAATACCAAAGCACCTGTTAAACAATTATCCCCACCTAGTTTTTTAAAAGGAAGTCTGTTCAGCCTTTTTTTTTGGTTCTGTTCCATTGCCTGCATAGAAATCAGCATAAAGCTAAATAGCAAGCTAAGCTTCACTTTAGCAGTGCAATGAATGGCATCAAACTTCATGAGACAAATGAAGATACAAACATTATCAGTAAAATTCAACTATGTCAAAAACAATATAAAAAAAGAATGTTTTTGTGGGTCACAACTAGACTAGGTTTCAGTGTAAAACTTTTCTCAGGAAAAGTGCTTCCTGATTCACATGAAAAGAATGAAGCATGCATCACAAGCCTTTGTTCATACAGAAATGCCCATTAAAAATTTCCATGTTACCATAAGGCAAAAGAGATATTAAGGTGGATGAATCATCTTGGCCCAGAGTATGTTTTACAACAAATACATACACATTACACTTGTGTAGCATATGATGGGTAAGGGATTGGCTCAGTAAGGTAAAAAGTCCATTTTCATAAATACATGTCATTATTGCTAATATGCTACACATCATCATCCAACTTTCAAAGCTGCTTTGTTGACATAACCTTGTCATTACCAGCTCACGTTCATGGTAACAATATGCTATTCCATATGAAAAGTAAAGCAGCATAAATACAATTATGAAAACAAAAGGCTTATGCAACAGTCTTCTCTAGCTTTGCTGTGGTGTGTTTTTTTTTAAATTAAGAAGTGTTCAAAGAAAACAAGTCCAGTTCACCACAAATTAGGAAGTTTCACAATGACATTGAAAACCAAGCTACGAGGAACAGAGAGGGGAAAAACATGGCATGCATTATAATCTAGTCCTTTTAGTCATACCACTGGAATACAGAAGTCCAATTTAAAGGCTAGACTAACAGGCAAAAAGCCAAGAGTAAACTTAGTTTGATATCTAAATTAAGACTACAGTTTTAATCAGTAACAGCAAACTCACCCGGCCCTTTAATACATTCACAATATCTACTGCAATCGAATACTTAATTATGACTAGTATAGGTATCTATGTTCACTTTAAAAAGATATTAAATACCTGCATCATGAAATTACATTCTTAAGACATTGTGTAAGAAAATAGCTCATGTGTGAAATGTTTCTGAAATGTATTTCCACTCCCTTCTATCCCCTACCATGTCCCACACACACACCCAACACCCCCCTCCCCCCTACGAAAGCATTCACTCACAGGGAAAAACAAACACCCCTTAAAAAAGGATGGAAGTACTGAGGGGATTCACCTTGGCTACTTACAGCACAGTGCTTAACGAGGTTCAAGACAGAACCAGATCAGACTTGGCCAAAAGATGCCCACGATACATGCCTGACCAGTAAATCCTTCCAACTCATTCTCATCAAACTCAGTCCACTTTTGGTTACTGCAATGATTAAAATATTCCCTATATACACATAAACACACGACTCCAGGTTTACTTTAGTTTGTTTTTGCAAAGCAGTTTAGTCTTTCTATTCATATTGTTCTGCAGCAACTGCAAGAGGTAGGCATAAAACATTTCAGAGCTTCTTGCCCAAGGTCCCATTACTAGGTCAATTTAGTGGAATAAAACAAAAATTAGCTGTACCTCTGTGATTTTACTAGGTACAGCCTTGTGCAATCCAGTTGGAAAATAGCTATGTGAACCCTAGATTTGCTAGCCTAGCACACCAAGGAGTAAGAAGCTGTTCATATCCCAGAGGATACTTTTTTTAAAGAAAAGTTTACTGCAGAGCATTTAAATAGAAAGTAGATGTCAGGACCAACTCTCCCTATTTTTATTTGTACACAGGAGCAAGGTACCATTTGGCCAAGACTACAGATGTATTTTCACAGATGCAAGTGCCATGCAAAAATAAATTAAAGAACAGATACCAAACATACAAATAATAAAACTACTGAAGGTAGATTTTCTTAAAAGTATATAAATGATTTGTAATACTTTTCTTTTCCCCTTCTCTTTTTGACATTCACAGTTACAAATGCGTGGCTATACATCAAGAATTTCTTCTGCAGTGCCTCCACAACGTAATCTGTAGCGTCCTGTCCTCCAGCTAATAGTGGGGTCCCACAAAGCAGATAGGAAAATATAAATTGTCATGGATTCTCTGATGAACCAAGCTACTGCATAATCAAGTTTTGAAAAACACAGAGCACCACCCTAGAAATAATAAAAAACAAAGTGTTTAAACATATTGATAATCCTAGGGAAATTTCAAAGTAATTTAAAACCTTTTTTACAGATAAATCTATTCTAAAGCTTACTATGCAGATTTACATATCAATAGCATTCTTCATTGAAAGCCAAGAACATTCTCTTGTTCAAGATACAATTACTTGTATTAAATATTTTCTACAGCATTAGGAGAACAAATGTTTTTCTCATTTGTGACACCTTTCTATATTAAAAGTTTCTAAGGCCTTGGAAGTAGGCTACAACTGTTCTCCTCATTCATTATTAACAAAATAAAGTGGAAAATGTACTTACAAGTACACATACACCTCAATAAATACAAGACAAAGTGGCAACCAAAATAAAAAAATAACCCCCCCACAAACAAAATAAAATCCAACAAAGCTTCTGTTCTTGTCCTGGTAAAAGAGCTTAAAATTTCTGTACATGCCTGGGTAGAGCAGATTGGAAACATGACAATTAATTAAGGGGACAGATATACAAGCTTTCAGAGCCTAGTCAGAGGCAAGTGCATATAGAATACAGAATTACAATCAAAACCACTTACACTCCTTTTAATGCTACTGTAACTGAAATTGGAAGACTGAGAAGTAACAGGATTTGACCTGTTATTTCCTGCATGTCAAGAGATTTACTTTATTGTTGTAATTAGGCTTATCTTTTTGCAGTAGGTGACAAGAGTAACTTTAGTAAATTCCATGGAAAACACAGTTACATACCTGAACACCTTTTAGTTGAATGTAGTCAAATACAAACCATGCCAAGCAGTGACACATGAAAAATACCATTATATCCCATCTAAACACATGATGAGCTGCCCATCCAATAACCAGACTGGCAACAAAGCACTCTGAGATTGGCTCACAAATTATTGTGGCAGGCAGCATATTAATTCGTAGTTTGGCCCACCTAGAAAAGACAAACAAATCAGTTTTGACTTTGCATTATTCACTACATCCTCCTCCTCCACAGCATCAAATGAGCTATCATGGTATTTTCTGAAAACGTTAATCTCATTTAATTTACACACCAGATAAAACACTGCAAAAACACTCCCTTTCAAAGATGCTATGGATAGAATCTAAAAGGTACTAAGGACTGGGGGGGTGGTGGGGGGTTTCTTTTTTTTTTTTATTACTTGTATCCATCATACTTCTGTGAAAAGTCAGTGCCTCTCTTCCAGCACTAACAAAGAAGTGTGTCTCACGCTGTGCAATTAACTTTGCCATACTGGGCATTAGACCAAACTAGCTCAGAAAATGTATTCCCTCTCATTATCAGATCATCCCCATCAGAAGAAGGTTACAAGGATGCGTGGGAGAGGAAGCAAAGATCAAAATTTTACCTGATCATTCTGGACTGAAACTGAGAAATAGAATATGAACCAGAGTTTTGCATTGCAACTTGTGTGGCCATTGCAAATTTCCAGCCCCTGAAAAAGGAATTTGTTATTACAAAAATGTGCAAATAAGAGATGCAAAAAATAATTAGATAACAAACACACAATAATTTTATTAGGCTTGAGAAGTTTCTTTGGCATATGTGCCATATTAATACAATGAGTATGAAACACACCAAAAAAAATAGATGTATTTTATCAAGACTCTTCATTGGAAAAACCAAATACTTAAACCAAATTCTCAAACTTTTCTCTAAAGGAATTGACAATGACATGGCTTAGTTATTTCTAAAAGACTATACTGATACGAGAAAGCACATGTCACTAACATGTTTGCTATATGAATGTGAAGCTAGCCTGAACACCTATACTTACAGTATGGACCATGTGTTTTAAAAAACCCAAAAAACAAACAAAAAGAAAGATTTAAACTACACTAAAAGCAATAAGCTTACTTCAGAGTCATCTTACCGGTCAGCTATAGCTTTGGCCATAAAGTAATCTTCAGCAATATACTGTGCAAAAGCTATCAGTCCTCCAGCTTGGTCCAAGACATCCTTCCTCATCAAGCATGACATTCCTGTTACACACTTAAAGCCAGTTAAGTTGGCTGAAATATACGACCTTGGATGTGAAGTTCCAAAGTAGACCTGCCAAAAGAAGAAAAGGCATTTAAAGCTCTGTATGTAAGTACTACACGGACAACTTTTTCAGTGAAAACATGTGGAGGGTAAAAAGCATTAGATGTGGCCGATTATGATGGTGTATTAGGAAAGATCTTTAGTATTCTAAGAAATCTAGTGTATCACCAAATGTGAGAAATCTATTAATGATATTGTCTGTGCTTTTACAAATGTAAAAACAGGTTTTAAATCCACATATTGAACTACTGCACTTCATTTCATCCTTCATTTCTCATTTACTAAGGTTTTTCTCAAGGAATATATATATTAAAAATCCATTAAGCAACAGACTGACCACTGGGATTAATACACTTTGTGGTGATAGCTGACAAACACATTCTCTCCTTCCTCTTGTGAAAATTAATTGCATTCCTGCATACAAGTTCTTAGAAACTTACTATATGGTTCCGTGGAAGCAGGGGAAAGTTGTTTACTTAGCACAATTGCAAACAAAAAGTGAAGAAAAAATTCAGACGGTGAAAAAGCCTTTCTACAAGATTCAGTAACTTAAAACTAGGAGTGACCTACAAAACAACAGAAGCAATGAGTGCTAGTGCCTCCCCTTATTACTTAGTATAGACTGCCTTTACACTGGTCTTACTAATATGATAACTTGTTCAAGAAAAGGCATGCTCAGCTTGCAGTATACTGAATCTGGAGGCAAAAAGCTCTTCCAGGATTACAGAAGCAGGAATTGTAATCCTTGCTTTAACAAAGAGCAGTACTAAGAAATTTGTGCTATAGCTCTCTGCTTTTCTCTTGTAAGAAGAAATTCAGACTTTGCATCATAAAAAAAGACTAAAAAAAAGAAAGAAGAAAAAGTCATTCCACAAGCATCCCTCACTCAGAGCAATGATGGAATACTGCACTTCATTGCACTTTCATCTCTTACATTTCTGTCTTTGATCCCTATCAGTTAGCCTTGGGGCCAAAATGCCTTATACATGCCAGCTCCAAATAAAAATCGATTAAATTACATGCCTTGAGACACAAGGAACAAAACAGAAAATTCAGTCTCTTCATTTTACCAAAGAGAACTTACTCTTTTACCAAAGAGAAAAAGGAGAGGGGAGAATAGGACAGAATGAGTGATGCAAAGATGGTGGATAGGAATTAACTTTTCACTTTCTCTTTCACAACAAGTATTAGAAGACATGAAATAGCACTACAGAAGAGCAAGAGTCAGAATAAACAAGATATGGACCCTGTAAAAGATAGATCTATGGAACTTCCTGGTAAAGAAAGTTATAGATATTAAAAATTTATATGCACTCAAAGAATGGAAAAGTTCATGTAAGAAATCTGTTCTTACTATAATACTAATACATTAAGGATTAGTAAACATACAAGTCTGCTTTCTCCGCAGGAAGTCTCTCAGCTGAAAATTACAGAATGTTGAGGGAGTATTACAGGTAAACAGGATATAAGCCTTGCTTTTGTTCTGCTTTCCTCAAAGGCTCTGCTTGTAAATGCTGCTGGAAATAAGATACTGCGTGAGATAGACTTTGCTTTGACTTGTCATGGCCATTTTTATGTGCCTTTTCAGACATCAAAATAGAATTAATGGTATTTTCTGACTAAGCACTAGAAAGCATTCTTCAGTTTTTTAATAGTTTTAAAAATAAAATCCAAAGTTTTGATCCTGTAATCTTTATTGTTTGTATTGTAAACTTAAACATTGAATCAATAATCAGAGAACCACAGAGGAATTCTGGAGCATTTAGAAATTATCCTAGTTAGTTTGAAGTGTGACTGCAGCTGAAAAACATTTCTTCATTCAAAATGTGCAAGAAGCACAATCCAGCTTTCACTCAGCAAGGTTTTGCAAGCAAAAACAAAAAAGCAAAACCCCCTCCCCTAACATTGCACTCACCTGTTCAAGGGTAGCAGCAAACCCCTGTCTGTCTGCAACATAGGGAAGCCCATGGACCAAACCTACTTTTTCAGTCATTTGATTGGCCATATCTGTCAGTGTGTCTGGTGTTACTAAGGTATAAATGAAAAGGAGACAGTTCATGGAGCAATTCTCTCACCAGCAGACTAGTGTAAAGAGACACTAACTCTCATTTTATTATCAATTTCAAAAGTACATGTACTTTGATGCCTAGTATTTTATAAGAACAGTTGCAGAAAAATAATATTATTAGTGATTAACAACTATTACAATTAACAGCAAATACAATAGAAACAATCTGAACAATATTTTTAAAGGTATTTTCTTCTATAATTAGAGGTTACTTTTTTTTGTACCACAAAAGTATTTTTTCCAGACCTTTAACTCAAATTTTTACTTCTATTTTCAGCTAAAACAGTCTCCATGCTTATTTACAGTGAATTAGGACAATTTAACAGCCAGCACATACACACCTACCTCTGATTCCACTATCACAGATCCATATGAGATCATATTTGGCAACTTCATAGCCAGGCATTAAGTTATTAATCTTGGGGTTGATGCCAACCTTTTTGCCACCTAAAAAATACAAACATTATACATTAATTAGATGGGGTTTTTTTGGAATTCAGATTCAATACCCAAATTATTTAAATATACAAACTGAAGGATAGTACATTTTTATCCACCAATTCTTAAAGTCCACTTTTATGCAAAAGATTTACATTTTAAGTATACCTTCACTTCCGTATTTTATAATTAGAAAAGTAAAAGGAAAAAATATTCAAATGCTTCCTCAAAATGGCAGGGTAACAAAATTAATGTAATTGAAAGAGCAGTACAAGTATAAAGCTTATTACTACAGTCAGTAAGGTAAATACTATTCATCTCTTATTTCTTAAGACTATGATTATGAAGATTATACTCTACAGTAATTTCAGTACAAAAATAAAAAAGGAGCAGAATAAAGTGAAGTGAGACACACTCCTTTGCATCCAGCTGACAGACACGGTCCAGTTTCGAGAAAAAAACCCCAACATTTTACTACCTAGTTCTGATACCTCTTTCCTCAAATATAAAGTGAAAAAAAGAGCACTACAGTCTAAGCAGATGGAAAAGGATTGTTGCAAGACCTCAAGCTCAAATATGGCCACAACTGTGAGTCACTGCCTGCACATTTAGTTCAGTGCAAAGACAGGATTTAAACTTGTTTTAAAACTAGGAGGAAAAATTGCAGGAGTTACACAAATCATTCTTCCTAAAGTCTTTTTGGACTGATGTCACAGAGTGTGACTACAAACTTACTTTTTACCCCAAACTGGTGATTAAGCTACAGAACCAACATGGGCTGAACAAGACAACTATTTATTTCTTCAACTTCAAGTTCGTATACATATATGGAGTCTTCAACTCCATATACAGTATTCTATATGGAGTTGAAGACCTATCATTTTACATGTAAGAGTCCCACCTTCAAGTTGCACTGCTTACCTATAAACAGTCTAGCATCAACATTTGGGTATTTGCCAAGGAGCTTTTTGCACACATCAATAGCTGGATCATCATGATCTTGTACACAGAGTAGTACTTCATACTAGTAAAAACAAAAATGTATACACTCACATATATATTTACATACATACAGCTAATATCCATATGGTCTATTAAATAAAGCTTAATAGCATAGAAAGCTAAAAAAAAAAGCGTGCTGTATAGAATTAAAAACAAAAGGGTTGTTTAACAGCTAAATTAGTCTATTTTTTTAATGCACAGCCAAGTACTTGTGAAAAAAGAACTAAGGCTGAATCTCAAATCCTTGTGCTAATGAACATTACTTCTGTTTTTATTGAAGAGTTTCTATTAGTCATGAAATAAGATGTTCTGGTGTACAAGGTAAAATTTTTGTTTTCACTTCCATTTTTGTTCACATAGGAATCTTAAATAAAATATTATATTAAATGAAATTACAGCACTTGAAATATTAAAGAATGAGATTATGATACACTATGACTGCACACCTCTGAACTACATCTTCTATTCCTTTACTTTGTAGATACACATCCAGAACAGTTGGAAGACAATCCACAGAGACCAGTATATGTACATATGTACACTCAATTGTATAACAAAGTTAAGGTCAGGAGTATGCATATGTAACATATCTGTATTTTCCTGATTAATAGAATAATGACTGAAAAAACAACAAGTGGTAAGGGAAAACAGTAGCTGCTACATGCCTACATAAGCTAGTGATAGTGAGTGAAGAAATAGCACTTTAAGAATTACTCAACATGGAGGCAGATTTGGAAGCTTTGCTAAAAGTGTTTCTGTTTCTACATTAACAGCAAATTCCTTAAATACTTCTTACTTGACATAACCTTTTTTATGCCCTGTTAAAATTACTGAATTATTACAAGATATTAGAGTTCCAATACAAAGAATAAAATACAGGTAATGCAAATTTCTGATCAAGATATACAGAAGCCATTTTTACAAAGATGGAAAAATTCAATGACAAGAAAAAATTTTCTTGTACCACACTTGCAGTAGCTACTGTAAACAAGAGTCCCAACTAGCAATCAAAACAGTTCTTATTCTCCCTTATACTATTCAATCAACTTACTGGGCTTTACTTTTTCCTTAAGTAGTTTAGTGAAAATAATCTGAACTTTGAAAGCTGCCTATGGGCTCTGTGATGACAATTTCTGATGTTCTTCTTCACTAAGGAGTATTTCATACAACAGAAAACAGTAAGTTAAATATATACATGGTTCTAATTTAAAAATGGTATTGTCATACACAAAACCTGCATTACTCTAACAGCATTCAAAATATTGTGGAAATCTGAAATCATTTACCACTAAATGGGAGTTAAGATTTATTCTAGCACTACAAACTCTCAGACAAATACCTCTAGCTCTCAGAATGCAAACTCGAAGTCAATTTGGCTAAGAAGCAAGCAGTGTTTGATTTCTACCACCTTACAGCATGGAAAATGGATTTTAAAAGGTCCTCATTAAGCAGACAGGTCCTCCCATCACAACAGAATCTTGGCAGCATGAACACCATTAGAAATAAACAACTAAAGAAATTAGTTCTTATTGCACATTAAATTTGTAAAACAAAACTAATTTCCCTAGCAATTCAATAATTAATCTTCAATCCACAGTAGCAATGACACTTCTATAGCCACATTCTCCAAGAAATTCAACCAGAAATAATAGAGATATTTCAGACTCCAATATTTGAAAACAGAAAAATTCACAGTAAAGGGTCTTTGTATGCAGTAGCAAAGTAAAAAACCAGTAAATGTATGATAAAAGCAGAAGAAATAGAAGGATGCTTATCTACACAAACATTACCATCCAGCTGATTTGAACTTAACATGAGTAGAAAGACTTTTGCAAAATTACAATATGCAGAGTAGGTAAGAACTGTTCACTGATAAAGATACTATGTGTAAATCCTGCAGTTTAGAGATGACATAACTGGATTCCATTCAAGAGGAGACTATTTCACACATGGAGTATCACATAAGAAAATTGGTATCACTGCAGGTTGAATTCAGTATAACTGGAAACAGATTCAGATTAATCTTTCACACTGATTTTTCACTGGACAGCTGAACTTTGAATACCAGGCATAAATGTTGTTTTCGTTTTTGTGGTCAATCTCTCAAACAAAGCACTTCTGTACAGTAATTATAAAAGTGTTTTCAAACAAGTCGGGGACCTGGCTTGTACTGTCTAATCTGTGCCAACGTAAACTGAAGCACTCACACAAGCATTTCCACTCTCCTTGGGAAAAATATGATTGTCACTACTATTATCTGAAACTCAGATTTGTGTGGAGCAGCAACGTTTTAAGACTGTTACCCACGTGTTTTCAAAACTAAGGATCAAGATTATCTCTTGTAAAGAAAGATCCAGCACAACCGTTTTTCTGAATTTTTAAACAAACTTTATTTGCAGTCAAATGTTGCAGCTGCATAATATTTTGATGTTCATTATAGTCATATAATAGCTTAAGATATTGCTGAAGGTTCTTTGCACTGTTTGCAATACTGGCACACATCACATGCCTTAAGTATGCTTTTAAATGTGTTTGGCCACATCTTATTGCCCTTTGTTATTGCCCTTTGCACCTTCATGCCTGAAGCTTTTCAAAAGGCTCAAAGCTTCATTAGACAAATTTCCAACTTCTAATTAGTTCCAAATGCTGGAGATTTTTGTTTGTTTTACCGCGCCTACTCAGATGTAAGTTTAAAGCTCTCAGAATACACAAAGGAAACTTGCTGTACAGCTTACACGAATATTTGATCTTTTACAATTGAAGCAGCAGCAGCGTCACATGCTGTTTTGAGAAGAATTGAGAAAAGAGGAGTTTTTTATTAAAGGTAAATTTCAAGTTTCAGAATTCAGCAGACACAGATACAGAAGAAAATACATTCCTTCTCCCCTCCACAGGAGCATACTTCAAATACTGAATGATGCAATGAATATTTGCAGATGCTTAATCTCATCAGAGCAAGGACAGCATCTGGCACACTTATCAATTATATTGCTTACCACTTACATTACAAATTCAAACACTGTTTAAAAGCAAATTTAACCTTTTGTTAACTATTTGCTTCCCAATGCCAACACACGGCTTACAGACTATCCTGCCTACCAACAACTCATCAGGTACACCACCTCATCACTGAGCAAGTCTTCAGTAGATGAGCCATCAATAAGAACCATCAAAAAATTTCAGGCTATCAGTCAAGTGTCCTCTTTTGAAGGATCTCTTACAGAGAAGTAGTCAACTGAGGAGGATGTCTTGCCTCTCAAGTGATCTCTTATAGCGGTATGAGACCCTTCAATCTATAAACACCACAATACAGGAACAATGAAGAAACAAATCTCAGTGGAGTGTAGAGTATGTTTCATCCCTAAGCTTTGGACGTGTTCCTCAATAGACAGCTTTTTAAGAAGGAGTAAGTATTATTTGCGACATGTAAAATACATAATTATACATTTTCTGCAGAAGGAAGAACAATCCAAGACAATCAAGTAGCATAGTTCTCACCCAAGCTTCTCATATGACATTCTGAGGCATAGGAGGAAAAAAAAAAACAAACCACTAAATAATATACATACTTTTGGATAATCCAGTTCAAAGAAGGTTTCTAGGTTGTTGATCAGGTTAGGATCCACACCTTTTAACGGCTTTAGAAGTGAAACACCAGGAAGCTTGCTATAAGGCTGTTTGTCTGTGGCTTTCTTATTGAGGTGGAGGCGTCTGTAATGAGAAATAGCATATAACACCTTTTAACAAAATATGCTAGAGAAAGCTATTCAAAATACAGTCAGAACTGAGAAAGATCTGGAGTTAAAACTGCTGCAAAAGGAAATAATTCTAGTTGTTCAAAAAACAGCTATTTTTCCAACCAGTAGTTGATGTCAAAGTCAATGTCGACAGTTGATGTCAAAGGCAATGCCTAAAAGAACCTTAGCATGACATGCAGGTTACATTCAGCTTTATTTAACTCATTAGATATTTCAGATTAATGCATTTTGCACTAAATATTTTGAGCAATAGGAATATGACCTTTATTCAAACTGCAGCAGAGACAAGATTTTTCTTCCTTCCTCCACAGCACTGAAACTCAGAAGTATTATAACAAGATAATAATAAAAAGCAATTTACTGTAAATAAGGCAAAAAAGCAAAAGGGTCAGGTGCTTTTTAATGCATCAAGTTATACAAAATTTAGAGCAAACTGAAAGCACAGGGGCAACAGTTGATTCCACTGATCAATTTGTTAACAAACAACTCCAAGAAAAAAATAAGGATCAATTAACGTAGTATAAAAATCCTAGAAACTGGACAGCAGGCTGGGACAGAACCATAGATAAACTTTTTACACACAATTCCAAACAGTTACCGGTATTTCAGCAAGGAATCAGAATTGTTCAGGGTTTGAAAAAGACCTTTAAAATTATCAAGTTAAACTGTTAATCCAGCGCTGCCAAGTCCACAACTAAACCATGTCCCTAACTGCCACACTGAATATACAAAATGCATTGACAATAATGCCACAAGTCACTAATATGAATGTTTAATCCTACACTCCTGTGTGAATGAACACAAAATTAAATCCTAAAAGATAGATGGGCCAGTATACAACTGAATTTACATCAAGTAAATACATATACACAAGTAACTAAAGGAAAAGTATTTGCTGAAATATAAAATTTGCAAGTTAGTGTATATACCACATACTGCAGTTCTATACCATGCAGAATAGTCATATTGAAAGACTATATTATTGCAATGTACCTAATGATATCAATTCTTAGACTTTCACCAAGTAAAATTACTGAATTATGAAGGAGCTCTGGGAAGAGGAGAGATTCCAAGAGACTTCTAGAAATTTTTTTCCCTGAAACGGGGCAATGACATTTTACACCAGATGAGCCCCTCCCAGCATGTTCCTTTTAGGCAGGTTACCCACTGGACATCACAGGCATAGGCTGACTAAAAAAGACAGAAGAACAAAGCAGATTATGTCCTTGTGCTGATTTGGAGTCCAGGCCTGGGCTCTGCGGAAGTAAATTGCAATAGACTTGCTGAGCATTCAACCGCCAAGTGACAGTCAGACCAAAGAAAGAAAAGCAGTAGTTCAGACAGCTATGACAAACAAAGATTTTCTTAGTAACATTCACAAACATAACAGCAAATAAGACCTTTATAGACAATAAACAGGGAGAGTCTCCAGAATGCAACTTTGACCAGGACAGTCAAAAAGTAGATAATGCCAGAGGAAAAAATCAAAAAAAGTGTAGCAATGCACAGAGCTTTGCACAGCAGCAAAAGCCATAATAAACAGGAAATACTAGAAGGAAGTGTCAGAGTATTAAGTATAAGTTGTGAAGACAACTCTGAGGCAGGACTGTGATAAATAAGCATTAAGAGATAAAACTGCAAACTCTTACAAGGCATCATATTACAAACCATGCCAACACAGTATTATGCAGATGATTGAATCACAGCAAGAAAAGCCTACAGATTGTGCAAGAAAGAAACCTTGCAAAACGCGGAAATAACGCAGGCAGCATTACCACAATCTATTCAGCTCTACAAAGTACCCTACACTTTTGACAGCAAATGGCAAGACCGTGTCTGACATGCTATCTTAGGTAAGACTGCAGTTCATGTGCCATTCAGAATTCTGCACAAAAGTGGCAGCCTGCCCTTCTGAAAGCACTGAGGTATTGTGACATTAAAGTAATTGTGGTGCTGTGTTAGACTCCACGTAGCAAAGGGCAAATTAACAGAAAACCAGATCGTTTTACACCATTTGTGAAGTGGCATATTCTCACAAAGAATTAAAGTTGTATCTGAAAACCTACCAGAGAAACAGGCCAACTGTTAGAAAAGTTGCAATGTTGAAATTAAGGCTAACATTTAACATGGAAGTCAAAACAGTAGACTACATTTAAGCAACATTAACACCATTGATGCAAGTACATTCTAAGTGAAGTTTTATCTGCTACAGAACACGTATGAAAGTCTCCAAAGCAGAAGCAAGATCAAGCTGGTGTTTTTGAGCAGTAACTTGTGCTTATGGTGGTTCAGTTCTCTCAGACAGGTGTTGCGGTCACAGTGGTCTTCACTTCTAAACTACTTCTGCACGTATAACACGTACAGTTCAAAATTTTAAAGTAAAGCAATCCTTTCTCAAGGTTTGTATCATGTATAGAATAATATGTTATTTTGCGCTGAAATTAGTCCAAAGCAGTCAAAACCACTAACTGCCTTTGAACCCTGAAACAGAGCACTGTTGATAGGCAGTTTCAGATATTGTGTGTGAAAGCAGTCAGTTTATATTTAAGCATTTTTGCACCCACCTTTATTAAATGAATCAGCCTGCAGTCCCTAGGTAGTGAAACTGAAATTTCTGCTATACAGTCTGGTACTGGAGTATATAGATGAGGAAAATAAAAAGAGAAAGCAGTCATATGAATAATGCTGGCAAGAGCTGTAGTTCAACCTGGTATCAGGGAAGAAGCACCCACAAGATTTTCTCTAACTTTGTTGCTTATCACAATAATAACTAATGTAAGAAGCACCTGTAATCTAGATTTCCTCTCAGCAGATGAAAAAGGTGTCTCCAAAGACAAAATCCTGACAAATGAGTTATCACTGTTCAGATGAATTCTTGCTAATCTGTATCAAATTATGCAACAAAAAGAAAAGGCCAAGACTACACTTCCTCTCTCCAACTCATTAAGGGCAGAACAGTATTATCATAGAATGATTTGGGTTGGAATGGACCTTAGAGATCATCTAGTTGCAAGCCCTGTCATGGGCAGGAACAGAATCCACTTGATAAGGTAGCTCACAGCCCTATTCAACCTGGCCTTGAGCACTTCCAGGGACAGGGCATCCACAGCTTCTCTGGGCAACCTGTTCCAGCCTCACTTCCCTCACAGTAAAGAATGTATTTCCAATATCTAATCTAAACCCACTTTTCCAGTTTGAAGCCACTCCCCCTTGTTTTACCACTACATTGACTGACCTTGTAAAAAGTCCCTCTCCATCTCTCTTGTAGGTGGCATTCTATCAAAACCAAAAACCTTGCTACAGCAGGCTGTTGGGTCTCTGATAAACACCTTCTGTACACAGCTGAAAAAAACCTCTACAGTCTTTATTCACCCATTTCAACCTTCCCTCAGCAGCTACTTCAATTAAAGAACTATCCTGTTAGAGGGAGGTAAGTAAATCTTGATGAGAAATTTGTAACAGATACTTAAATACAGCAAGACAGAAAAACAAGGTGCAGAAAGCACCGATGACACTCCTTGAAGACTATGACTTCACAGGCCATCAAGATAAGGTAGCAGATCATTACTTCTGAAAGGGTCTTGTTTTCCTGCTTCTATTTCTGAATTTTTAGTGATCTGAATCATCTCACACAGGCCTTTGTGTAGTGTTGGTCTGCTATGGAATACAGGACATAAAGTCTCAGCCCGAACAGGAATAAGAAAACATAAGATTATTCTCCTTTTGGAGAATACCTCTCCAGAAAGGTAAAAAGGATGAGCTCCTCATATCTTCCTTACATTACATATTATCTATAAAATGAAATATATCTATCTATATAACTGTATAGCCAGCTACATATATAACTATGTATATATAGTTTAAACCTTCCAAAAATTGGTACCTTTATCCACAGAAGGAAAAAAATGAAATTTGCTACTGGTACACCACACTGGTCAGTGCCTTAAATACAATTGAAAAAGACTGGAGGATTTCAAAAAGTATTACAGACAGCCCCTAAATTCATTAAAGTGTTAAAAATTCACAAAGACCAACATTAGCAGATTTTAAATCTTACCACATTAACATAAAGACAGTTCCACATACAAAGGCATAGATAAGTAACAAGTAAGTTTCACTATCTCACTGCAGTAACTTTGTATAGTCATTGGATCATTTTAAAATTAAGTAACCATGAATACTTTTTAAGCAGCACTTCTAGATGTAAAATTATATATGCATAATATACAAATAGTTTCTCCTCTATCCTTCCAGTTGCGAAGAAGAATGAGAGAAAACACAGCACCAGAAGACCAAGCAGAATATAAAACCTGGTGCTCTGACTCATGTCACCAGCAGAATTTTGGGTTTCTTCATCATGGATTGGTTTACATGACATCATACTTGGTGGCAACACATGGGGTATACCTCATAAAGGGGAAAAGGATTTTTGCATAGGTGTTAACAGGGCCCATTGTAAGGGCTTTAAACTAGATTTAAAGCAGGAAAGAGATAAAATCAGGTATGCTAGAGATAAGTCTGGGAACAGCATGTCATTGTTTGAGGGACAATGTGCTAGCAAGGTCCTTCAGTCTGCCATCTCAGTGGGGACAGGGTACTGAGATCCATGAGGCAGCAAAGACACAAGTGTTACTGATGTCCTAGAAACCACAAAAGTGTCTGAAAACCATCACACAGAAAAATCTCACTCCAAAAAAAGGTGGCAGGATTAACTGTCCAGCTGAAGTGCATCCACATCAATGCATGCAGCATGGACCACAAACAGGAGGAGCTAGAAGCCATTGTATGGCTGGAAAACTATGGCATAGCTTTCACCATGGAAGTGTGGTGGGAGGACTTGTACAACTCATGTAATACAATGGATGGCTAAAAACTCTTCAAAAGTGATAAGCAAGGAAAGACATGGTGGGGTAGACAGTATGTTAGGGACTGTTTTGGTTGTCTAGAGTTTAATGATGGTGACAATAGGGTTAAGTGTTTATGGAAAGGAATCAGGGTAATGGGCCAACAAGGCAGAAATTCTGGTAGGAGTTGGTTACAAGACCACTTAACCAGGATGAAGAGCCAGATGAAATATTCTGTAAGCAGCTGGGAGAAGTCTCAATCACTAGCCCTTGCTCTCATGGAGGACTTCTATTTAATAGATGTATGCTGGAAATACAATACAGCGCAGAGGAAACAGTCTAGGAGGTTCCTGAAGCATGTGGAAGATAACAACTGTGACAGCAAGTTGAGTGAGCCAATTAGGGGGAGCACCTGCTGGACCTTTTGTTTGTGGTCTGAGGACTGGTGGGTGACAGGATGGTTGGAGGATGTCTGGGGAGGATGATCACAAAATGATGGAGCTTGCAGTTCTTGGAAGAACAAAGAGAAGGATCAGCAGAACTGCCACCTAGGACTTCCTGTGGGCAGACTTTGGCCTGATTAGGAGGCTGTTCAATAGAGTACCTTGGGAGGCCCTCCTGTGCATTCTTCAAGAAGGAAATTCTAAAGGCCATCCCCATGTGCCAAAAGATAAGGCAGTGAAGAAAAACAACCTGGCTGAAGAAAGAGCTTTGGCTGGAACTCAGGTTAAAACAGTTTATGACCTTTGAAAGATGGGGCAGGCAGCTCTGGAGGACTACAAGGATGTTGTTAAGTTATGCAGGAAGAAAATAAGATGGGCCAAAACACAACTAGAACTTGATCTTGCTACTGCCGTAGAAGACAATAAAAGTGTTTATATAAACATAAACAAGAGGAGAGGTAAGGGCAACCTTCATCCTTTTTTGGATACATGGGAAACAGTGAAATTACAGGAAAAGGCTAATATACTTACTGTCTTTATTTCAGTTTCTAATAGTAAGACCAGTTGTTCTTTGGGTAATAAGGCCCCTGAGTTGGAAGAAAGGAACAGGGAGCAGAATGAAGGCCCCATAATGCAGGAGAAAATTATTTCTGACCTGCTACACCACCTGACACACTTGTGTGTCTGGGGCCAGATAGGATCTACCCAAGGGTACTAAGCTGATGGAAGTGCTCACTGAGCCTTTTTCAATCACTGAGCAGCAGCCCTAGTTAACAAGGAAAGTCCCAGTTTATTGGAGGCTAGCTAACATGACAGCCATCTGCAAGAAGGGTTGGAAGGAGGATCTGGGGGACTACAGGCCTGTCAACCTGACTTTGTCACTCAGGAAGCCCATGGAGCAGATCATCTTGAGTGTCATCATATGGCAAGCACAAGACAATCAGGGGATCAGCATGGCTTTAGGAAAGGCAGGTTCTGCTTGACCAATCTGACCACTTTCTATGACAAGGAGACCCACTTGGTGGATGAGGCTGGACTCCAGCAAAGCTGGACTTCAGCAAAGCCTTTGACAAAGCCTCCCACAGCACTGCCCTGGAGAAACAGGCTGCCCATGTCTTGGAGAGGTACACACTTTGCTGGCTTAAGAACTGGCTGGATGGCCAGGCCCAGAGGGTGGTGGTGAATGGAGTTAAATCCACCTGGCATCCAGTCAGTAGTTATGTTCCCCAAGGATCAGTGTTGGGCCCAGCCCTATTTAATATCTTTATCAATGATCTGGATGAGGGGATCAAGTGCACCTTCAGTCAGTTTGCAGATGACACCAAGTTCATCTGCTGAAGGGTAGGAGTACTCCGCAGAGGGATCTGGACAGGCTGAATCCTGAACGGGCCAATTGTATGAGGTTCAACAAGGTCAAGTGCCAAATTCTGCACTTGGGTCACAACAACCTTGTGCTACAGGCTGGGGAAGGGGTGGCTGGAATCAGGCCAGAGGTAAAGGACCTGGGGGTGCTGGTCAACAGTGGCTGAACATGACCCAGCATGTGCAAGCATTGGCCAAGAATGCCAATGGCATCCTGGCTTATATCAGTGATAGTGTGGCCAGCAGGACCAAGGCAGTGACTGTCCCTCTGTACTTGGCATTGGTGAGGCTGTGCCTAGAGTCCTGTGTTTAGTTTTGGGCCCCTCACTACAAGAAGAACATGCCAAGATGCTGGAGCAAGTCCAGAGAAGGGCAACAGACCTGGGGAAGGCTCTGGAGCACAACTCTGATGAGAAAAGACTGAGGAAGCCAAGGGTGTTTATCATGGAGAAAAGGAGGCTCAGGGGAGACCTTATCACTCCCTACAACTGCCTGAAAGGAGGTTGTAGCCAGGTGGGGGTCAGTCTCTGCTCCCAAGTAACAAGTGACAACACAAGAAGAAATGGCCTCAAGTTGCAGCACCAGGTGAGGTTTAGGTTGATTCTGGGAAAAATTTCTTCACCAAAAGGCTTACCAAGCATTGGAGTGGGCTGCCCAAGAAATAGTGGAGTCACCAAACCTGCAGATAGTTAAAAGATGCACAGATGTGGCACTTAAGGGCATGGTTTAGTGGTGGACATGGCAGTGTTCAGTTAATAGTTGTACTTGACGATCTTGGAGAGCACTTCCAACCTAAACTATTCTATGATTCCATATTTTCCTGTGTTTCCTATGTGAATAAGATTTTTTCTATATAAACAATATTATATAACAAATACACATAAATATAATTACCTTTTGTATAATAAATATATATGTGCAGATTTTTGCCTGCCTATGAAGGTGGTAGGAATGGGGACTGTAAAAGCAACCATTGCTATAGCTCTAGTACACCCCACAGGGAAGCAAAACATGGAGGCAGAGAAACACAAGAGGACTCTCTGCAATGACACAATTAACACACGATTATCAAGTACTTATTTCTTATACTTCTCTACACAGATTTAAGCACACAGGCATACTACTGTTGCATTATGAGGCCTACTACACTATTAGTCCTTTTTAGGGACCTCCTAGACTTGAAAACTGAAAGACAGATCAAACAAAAAGAATTATCACCCGTGGTCACTGTTCTCTTAGTAAACTGGGAGGATTATTCTTAAAGCAAGAAGTAAACACTCTGATCTTGTTTTAAACCTTTCTTCCCCTTGAGAGGAGCTTCGTAATGTAGCTGAACCAGTTTAACTGCAGGCTACTGCTCAGAGGCACTCCTTGTCTCCTTCTTTCTCTTCTTTTTCTGGTATGTCCTGTGCTTCTCAGTGATACTGACATTTGTCTCATCCCACAGTGAACTAGCTGAGATACAGAAACCACCACATAACTATTACCCAATATGTAATGCTAGTATTTCATCAGTTTAACCTAGTAAGTTTGCAAGGGTGCAGCAGTATGATCTCATGCAGCTATTCTGGCAGCAATGATCCCCCAGTACTCCTTCTATGTTGCCACCAATACCAGCCAAACAAGACATCATGCCAGTACTGATGCCCATACAACCCTACTTCAAATTACTCACTTAACACAAAGTTAAATCTGGCTTTTGTTTTCTTCCACTTCAGATTGTCTTCTGCTAAGTTAAGAGTTCAGGCACCTTACGGAAGGCTCTGAATGTGCCACCAAGATCACAGCAGAAAACCAGGAATAGGGTCTCCCTCCTTCTCACGCTTCAGAGGGCTTCTAGAAGAGCTGAGCTGAACTGATCGTAGATTTGGGTCAGGCCTGTATAAACTATTCCACAACCAATTCTACATCACAGTTTTCCTTCACAGCATTCACTCCTTTATATGTTGCTCCTGGACCTTACCTGCCACAAATAACTAATGTGAGTTAATTAGTAATAGGAAACACACTGCCAGTGTTCACAAGTGACTCCTGAGGTGATGCTTAAGGCATACCATTCTTCTACCTGTCTTAACTGTAAGGAAGACATCAGCCTACAGAAATATGTTGGTGCCAGGCACCTTTGCTGGGCTGCTTGCCTGGGTCAAACCATTGCACCAGTCAGTCACTGTTCTCAGGTAGGCCCTCGTTCCCACTCTCCACTTTTTTTACCTGCTTACATCCAACTCAACAGCCATATAGAGCATGGCAAGTCAATCCACCCACCCACCAACCTAACAGTTATCCAACAATAGGGAGGAAGAGATACGCATGGCTGTGGACAACAGGAAAGGACTTTAGGGGAAACCCTAGTGCAATTAAAAACAATTAACATGGCCTTCACTTGGCCTTCATAAAGTGTTCAGAAGCAGAAGGAAGCAGATGAATCTGAAAGAATATGGTAGGCAAGATTCAGGTGTGCACTTCTTGTGGCTGTCTGCCAGCAGAGAAACAGTCATAGGTTTGTGCATCACTGCAAAACCACTGTAAACAAAAAATGTAACCCTACTTTTTGCAGACTATGAGTTTATGTTGAAAAGCATGCTGCAATGCTGCATGCTTCATCACATGCAGCTGAACATACAAGGCAGATCAGACATTTCACTCACATTCAATGCGTATTTTCTCCTGTACTACACACACTCCGCCAGACAAAAAGATAAGGATGTCAGAATGTAATGCACTGAAATCACAATGGGTAGTGGAGAGGAAGGGGAATGATGAAAAAAACTGAACAGACTTAAAACAAGCTCAAAAATACCAACGGTCAAAACTTTTCCTAAAAAAAAAAAAAAATCAAATTAAAGGTCTTGAACTGTAACTGAACAAGAAATAAAAACTATCACAATTTTTCAGAAGGTGAGTGTTCTCAAAAACCAAACACCAATTTGCTTTTTCAGTTTTGAAAATTAGTGGTTCGATCAGTGGCTAGTAAGAAGGACTATAAAAAATCATACAATTGCAGAACAGTAAGAGTCATATCTAGTGCTATTTGACATTTCAAATTTTAAATCACCATGCACTACCAGAATTCTTTAACCAGCATTTTCCAAGCATTACCACTAAGTCACATTCATCTGTAACTTGACACAGTCTTTTCTAAAAGNGGGGGGGGGAGGGCAGTGGGGAGCGACAGGAGGAATTAAAAATGCTTTAAAACACGTTTTACAGTTTTAAGGAGAAAAAGTCCCGACTTTATCTGTCAGGAAAAAGAAAGAGCAAACTCTACAGACCTCAACTAAAAGCCAGCAAACATTTCACTCCTACTCCCCTCCCATCCCCGTGGGATAAAAGGAGAAACAAACAAGCTCCCATAAAATAGACTGTGACTAAACCTGAAGTAATAGCAACCCTTTTACTGACCAAATCCTAGATGGTTTACAATTCAGCAAGCTGAAACGAAATGGGCTTAACAAAGACACAGCAAGTCCATACAACGTATCCATTACTGGGTCACACTAAGCATTAAAATGAACACACTGCTTTTCCTTGTAGTCTATCTGCAGTCTGCCATCAAAATAGCAATTTATTCCCTGTTTCTGCTTTCCCACACCCTCAACCCACTTGTGGCTATAAAACAGTCAGCAGCATAAGATAAATTGGATCAGCCTGCTGATCAAACAAGGAACTACCCCACAGAAAAAACTCACTTGCTGATCTGAGTCACCACAGCCACATGCTCACTAAAGGCAGATTAGAATGGCAGAAATGTTTAGAAAGGTGTAGCAGCAGGAGGGGATTTGGATTATCCCCCTGAGCATCAAATCAAGAGTCAAGACATAGATGCAGAAATGCTTCTTGATACGTACTCCTTGCAACAAACATTATGCAAGTTCAGAGAACTGCATCCAACACAATCTGTGTTTTGTTTATGAAAGAATCTCCAGGGGATGGTTATACCTCTGGGCCAGATAAACCAACCACAGCAGACAGCTTTTAGTACAGGATCAACCCATCAATGTTAAGTGTGTGAGCTTCTAAAATACAAAGCTTTAGAACAATTTTCTTGAGACTATGCAGTTCAGTTTTCTGACTTCTGTTTTGAAAATCTGTTAAGATTAAAGCAGCTCAACCTCAATAATTTCATAAGGCACAATTGTAAACGACAATGTAATTTGCTAAACATCAGATAATGTGCTTCCTACAGACCCCAGGCCGCTCCTTTTGCGCAGCTTTTCCCAGAGTCTTCTCCCTAAAAACTTCCAAAACCATTCACTGCCAGTAACAAAATTATGTTAATGGTTAATCAGAAGCTATATAAACAAACCATAATGCAGGCAACCTGACAACATTTTTTCTTAATTTTCAATGTTTGACAGGCTGATTTTTATTTCATTAACTCAACAACAAGTACTTCAAGAGTACAAAACAGCATACTGCTGAAGAAGACATTCAAACACCAATTCACACAAGTTTAAACAAACAGTCCAGGGCTGTATTACCCACAGCTGGCATAATAAAAAAGCTGTAAACCTTGTGTGGACTACACATTTGCCACTGAAAGTGTCAGTGCCCTCATGCTGCAAATGCCTAGGAAATAATAGCTTGAATAAATCTTCTGTAAGGAATATCAGAAACTGAAGAAAGCAAATATATAAAAACAACAAAAAAAGGTTCGAAAGGTTAAGTTCAAAAAATAGTTTTATACTCATCATGTTTGACAGCATTTCAGAAGGGCATTTTTGTTGTTTTCCTTTGGGGGGGTGGGGCTTGGTGTTTGTTTTTTTACATTTCCAACAGATACAAACCAGAAAAACTAACTTGGCAAATTTGCAAATTTTACCTGTCTTATGTCTACAAAAACCCACAATACTTTGTTCATAGTCTCAGAAAAATTTACCACCCTCACCACTACACAATTTGCACCAAAGAATCTTCCTGGAAATGCTGGTATAAAACACACCTTTCTTAAAAACACTTAAAATGAAGTGAGAAGTAACTCAATTTTAAACTCAAAGTATTTCAGTATAAAGAAAGCACTTGGGATATCTGCTCTATAACAGCTCAGTACACCGACCAATATCTGATTTTCAGCAGCTTGAATATTTTAACAATGCGTGCATGTGACTAGACAAATAACTTTTCTGCTTCATAAAATGAGATGTAGCATACTACCTATTATTAAACTGAAGCAGCAATTACCTGGGAAAACACTGCAACACAGGCAAATTGAATTAAGATCAAGACAAAGGCTTAATAAGAATAGGAGAGTTGCAGACAACAAAAAAGTGAATGGTTAACTTCACCTACAGATTCCTCCTTGTGAACTATACTGTTGACAAAGCCAAGATGAGCCCTACAAAGAAAGGTGGAAGAAAACAAAACAATCTTTGGTTTACAAAGAGGTACTTCTGAAGAGTGCAACTCAAGTGGTCTAAACCAGACCAAATCAACTACCAGCACAAACTGGCAAAGATAAGTTGTTAGTTTTTCCACTGCTGTAATAAAAATAGACCGGTCCACTAGAAGTAGCTCCCAGGTGTTCAAAAAACTGCTTTAAGAAACAAAACAATTCCTAAGCAAAGTGTTCCAAGTAGCACTGGCAAGAAAGTCCTAATCTTTGTCTACACTTGTAAGAATGTTTTTTACCTTACCTGTCCAAAGGACAGTGGTACAACTGAAATAATTAGACTCAAGGTATGAATTCATCCAGGCCAATTATGAGAAGCCACAGTCTTGCCTGGGTCATCATCAACTACTATTAGAAGCAACATATTTATGAAAATGTAAAAACTTGTAATTAGCAAAATGAAAATCTTTTTTGGATCTATAGGAAAGCATTTCTCACAGTATAGTAATTAATAACTTCTTTTAAACCATAGTCTTCAGTAAAATGTAAAAACAATATTAAGTGTGTCAAAACCACAGTATCTTATTCCAGTTTAAAAAAAAATTTAAAACCCCAGTGAACTCTGACACCACTATCTGGCATTATGCAATTCTCAGGGAGTGAAGGAACAAATACTGAAGAGTGCTCTAGTAAACCAGTAAAACTAGTTATTTGCTCAGCATGTCATGGAGCAATTATGACAGAAATTTCAGATACCAAATTTTAGAGTAATTCATCATCTACTACTCATCCACCTTAACCAAAAGTGATGCTTTTATGGAAACAGTTAATGTAAACCCTCAACTTCTTTAATCTCCTTTGAAATCTTCATATCCTGACAAAAGCCGACATAAAGAATATAATCTTTCTCATCCCACTATTCAGCTTCTTCCAGCTGATATACAAAGCTGGATGCTTTCTGCCCTATAAGAGCTCCACAAACCCAATTCGTTTAATTTCCATATTACATACTCCAAATCTTACAGCCTTCTACCTTCCCCTTCCAGACAAACCACACCAAGAGATACGACAAGCGGGATTTAAAATCAAAACATATCTATCGTACTACCTTCCCTCTTCTCAACATAAGTACACCATCCAGACTGACATGATTTCTCTCCTTTAAATGTACACTAGACAATCTTTAATCTAGGCTTTGGTTTATTCCATTCTGGTAAATCACTCAGAGCTACTAATACCACAATGTTTACCCTGAAATGTATAGTCTGTCTTATCCTTGTGACTTTCACTATTAAACAAGGGGCCAGCCTTAACTGCTGTCAGCATTATGTGTTTTTTCCCACATTGTTACCACTCTCAGACTTCTGGTCCTGCACTGTTTTGCTTTCCCTTGTAATACAGAAACTCATTCAATCACAATCTTAGTATACAAAAAATTGACTCATTTTTTCCAGATGTGTCTTCCCCTAAGATTACCTAATTTTAAGTATTGTGATTACAGTGTCAGGTACACTTTAAATTGTTTAAAACAAGCAATGCACACAACTTAGAGCCTCTACACAACCTCCTTCTCAATCTATTGCTCTGTAATAGTCCAGACAGCTGCCTCAGTGTCATCTTTCACAAAACGATCACAGTACAGCAGAGATTGGAAGGCACCTCTGGAGATCAGCTACTCTAAATGTCTGACTCTAACTGGGGGTAATTATATTAGGTTGCTAAGGACCAGCCAGTTTTTTCTGTCTCCAAGGATGGAGCATCCACAAACTCTCTGGAAAGCCTGTTTCATTGTTTAGCTGAGTCTTCTTTGCTTTAAAATTACAGTCTTTCATTTGAAGTTGTCCTTGTTACATCTCATCCTGTCACTAGGCACCACTGAGATGAGTCTCAGACCTCATCTCCACTCCCCCAAACAATCAGGTATTCATACACATTAAGGAAATCCTTCTGAACCTTCCCCAGGCAGAGTTCCAGCTCTCAGCCCCTCCTTGTGTGTCAAATGCTGCAGTCCCATCATCACCCCTGTAGCCCTAAGCCACAATTGCTCCAGCATATCCCTGATGCATACTGGAGAGACTGAAACTGTGCTCCAGACATAGCCTTCCTAGTGCTTGTAGAAGGGAAGGATCACCTTCCTCAACCTGCTAACAATGCAGCAGGAATGCCATTGGCTCTCTGCCAAAAGCACGTCACTGTTCATAATCAAACTGGCAACAACCACCACTCATAGGTCCTTTTCTGCCAAGCTGCTTTCAAGCCTGTCAGTCCCCAGCCTGTGCTGGTGCATGGAGTTACCTCTGCCACGTGCAGGACACGGCATTTTCCTTGGTTGAGCTTCATGAGCTTCCTGTCAGACCACTTCTCCAGCCTGTCTGACTCCCTCTGAACATCAGCACACTCATCTGGTCTATTAGCCACTCTTTCAAATTCTGTATCATCAGCAAACTTGCTGATAATGTCACATACTCCATGTCATTAATGAAGATGTCAAACACTACTGGCCCCAGCAATCATTGACACCTGATGATTTTGTGCATCTCAAACTTAGCATTCCTTCAATGATTTCCATCTTCTACCACAAGCTGTCATTATCATATCAATGCACCGTCCATAGAACAAACTGAAAATTTAGTGGAGCTTCAAGCATGTGATGGAACTTTACCTTCAACTGGTATTTCCAGCCTGAAGCGTTCCAATTTCCTTCACAGTGCTGAAAAAAAATGACTAGCACCTCTGACTCTAAGTTGTTAGAGGTGATTGTCCCGCTCTGCTCTGCACTGATGCAGCCTCCTCTCCAAGTCCCATGTGCCATTTTGGGGACCACAATATTAAAAAA
>VZRZ01008456.1:37881-48958 GCA_013398175.1 Climacteris rufus | reverse complement strand
GTGGACCAGCCTGATCTGGGAGGAAACAGCGGCGGCAGTTTCGGGCGGGCTGCATGCCAACTCCTGCAAACCGTGCAATGGTGCCAAAGGAGTGAGAGAGAGAGACCCCTCCAGGTATAATTGCTAAGAAGAGGAAACACCTGAGCATCTGAGGACTGAACTCATTAGAGAAAAACCCCCTCCCCAGGTTCCACTTATGATCTGGGAGGAGAGAGAGGACTGTGAGGCTTTTGGGGGAGGTGGGGAGGAGGATGGGAGGACGGCAGAGGAAGAATGTTTGGGAGATGTTCCTTTGGTTTTGCTTGCTCCTTTGACTCTGTTATAAATTCACTTTATCACTTAGAAGCACTGACCTTGTCTCAGCCTGATTTTGCTCCTCTGCCAGCATTTCTTATCATGGTTTAGTAACACAGTTCAATTCCGAAGGGGGAAAAGAGCAGTACTAGTGGGGCCTTGGCCATTGGCCAGGGCTAAACCACTACACCAGGCATTCTCCTTGCTTTAGCAGTGTTCCTACATTTTATAGGATCTTCCTTTTGCTCCAGGGTACTTGTAAAAGAACAATGTCCACGTTCTTCATCAGCTTCAACTCCAGATGGACTGTGGCTTTCCCTGTGTGCTCAGAAAGTGTGTCTGTATTCCTCCTGAGCTGCCTGTCCCTCTCCCACCTCTTGTAAGATTCCATTTTATATTTGATTTTGATAAGGAGCCCTTGCTTATTCTTGGAGGCCTTTCCAACCTTTTTCCTTAATATGCGCTGAATATCTTCCATTTCTTTACTGCTTTTTCCTGACTCTCCTTCAAAGTTCTTATTCTTCACTTTGGTGGCAACATTTCATAGGGGTTTCTTCTCCAAGGCTCACCTCCAAATGTTTGCTCTGGCTTGTCCTCTCTTAGGTACTCCAGAGTTTCTCCTTTTAATTTCCGATTATCAGTGAGCAACAATGGGGCTTTGTTATAAATAAGTGTTAACAGGTAATTTTTTTCAATTTTGATCTGCTCCCTTTTTATTGCTTTACATTCTCTTGTCTCCATTTTTACTTTGAAATTTTCAGAATAAGGATAATCCCTCTCAGATGAAAATACATTATTTTTCAATATACAGACTGTCACAAAATTGTCACATATACACATCAGTGTTTTATTTTTAAGAAAACATAATGTCCTATAAAAAAATTACATGCTTCTTCTGGGCAATATCATGCTATCCTCACCTCCTGGAAAACAAAACCATCTGGCTACAGTATTTTGATTCTTGTAGAGCCACAGGCTAAGGGGGATGGCCAGGAATTTATCCCTGTGTGGTGGTATGAGAAAAAGAGGGTGGTGATCAGGGGCAAGAGCATGTGATTGAAATAGCTTGATGGTTATGGTATTTCTCACCTCTGACCTAAGAGATACCTTCACCTAAGAGGCGAAGACCACCTTGTCAATAAACCATGGCACTGAGTGCCATGTCCAGTCTTTTTTTAAACATCTCCAGGGATGGTGACTCCACCACCTCCCTGTGCAGCCCATTCCAATGCCCAGTCACCCTTTCTGTGAAGAAATTCCTGATGTCCAGCCTAAACCTCCCCTGCCACAGGTTAAGACTGTGTCCTGTTGTCCTGTCACTGGTTACCTGGGAGAAGAGGCTGACACCCACCTGGTTACAACCTCTTTTCAGGCAGTTGTAGAAAGTGAGAAGGTCTCTTCTGATCCTCCTCTTCCCCAGGCTAAACAACCCCAGCTCCCTCAGCTGTTCCTCATTGGACTTGTGCTCCAGACCCTTCATCAGCCTTGTTGCCCTTCTAAAAAAAAAATACATAAAGTATATATATACATATAGATATATAGATATATTTGTATATATCTCTATATGTCTCTCTATATCTAACTCTCTATATATACATTCCATATATATATTCCATATATATACATGTGTGTGTATTTATATGTGTATATATATGTGTGTGTGTGTATATCTATAGATAGACATTTAGATACATAGATATATAGATATATAGATCTATATAGGCTCAGAGTTTTCTAGGGTATTTTTAAAGCTCTAAATCATCTCACTTTTGGATCTAGCTTTGCTTTAAAAATAATCTCTCTGTTTGCAGGTATAATTACCAAAGATCAGTAAAATAAAGCTCCTTCACACCAATGTAGCATTAAGAAGCAGGCACCAGATGCATGGGGAATATTTCCACCAAAACTGTGTAGTTGAGTATAGAAAAGCTCCTGCTTTTATACTGCATTTTACATATTATTGATTGATTTTTCCAAAATAAACATACATATGACACTTATTTCCCCGAAATTGTTATTGTTACATGTTCACTCCAATTGTTTTGCATCTCTTCTTGGTCAGTGTTTAATATGGTCCTACAGAATAAGCATTGTGTGGTTCCATAGGCTAGTGGTTTTGCAGAATAAGCATTGTATTTTCCCACCAGCTGAGCAAATAGTTCTTCATCTGACAACAGTATGTGCATAGAATTTCATATGCTGAGCAGAATGTGTATCTAAATACAATCATTGTTTTTAACCAAAAAACAAATTAGATAAGTACTGAGTACAAGCATAGAGAGACGGAGAAGGTCATTAGGTCTTACATTTTATCTCTTTAGCTAATGTTTTAAATTTATATTCATTAATAGTTCTGAGAATAAACTTGGATTTTTTCACAAGTATTTTAAAAACAATTTATTGTTTATTGTCCAATCGGATACACACTATGCATGGACTTTTCACTCTGACTATAATTTATTGTTTTATTCATGGAACTCAGTTGGCCATTGACATCACCTTGTAATGGCCAATCTCCTGTATGGACATTTCAGTTTCATAAAGATAAGGAAGAAATCAAGCAAAATTGCAAGTTGATTAGATAGCTGCATCTTCCATGACTTTCAGAAGAGCAAGCATTCATTCTACAGGAGAGTTTCTATCAATGCAAAACTTCTTGCAAATAAAAATAAAAATGCTGAGTGCAAGTTTAAGTATACTACCGTTAGAAATATGTAGTCAAGTTTCTTTTTCCGCCTACTAGACCCAAGCAGACACTCAGGGTTCTTTGCATGTCTCAATCCTTTTTGCTGTGAAACTTGCATTCTTGTTAACCTAAGCAAGGATAATCAAGGGCACATTCCAAAGTCTTAGTGGATTCAATGAAGGGAAAGTTGTTGGTTGGGTACTTGGGAACCAAAGGCATTCAGCAAGGGCTTGATTTGGGGGAAAGAGTTTGGTCTGGGAGCAACTGAACAGAAATTGTGGTCAGAGAGCCCCCTTGGGCCACAGGATCAAACACATGAATGTTTTTTTAAGCTAAGAATAAGAGCCAAAAAGGGTGGAATCAAGGGAACAGAGTCTAGCCACAGAAGTGAGATAAGTAGTGATGTTCAGTGACTGAATGGGACACTAAAAATTAATGTTTGATGCTTCCATGAACAAGTATTTGATGCTCCAAGAACACATATAGATACAAGTAGTAAATTCAAGTGTATCTACAGATACTGACACAAAGATTAGTCCTTGAGAAATTCCTGGGCTCCAATACTGGACACCTGCAGTACGAAAATGGTGGCTAGGGTAGGAGGTGGTTCCTGAAGTCAGTAGAAGCAGGATCCAGGAGCAGCTGAAAAGCTCACAGTCCTTTCTCACTACTACAGCCATAACAGCCCGGAAGCAGAATTGCCTTGGCCAGGTAGGTGAGCAAAATCTTAAAGGTGTTTTGGTCACTACTTATCAAAGCTTAGAGGGTGGAGGGAATAAGTGCTTTAGAAAGATACTTGTCTTAGAAATCAGGCCTCAGCCCTGCCTTGAAGCAGAGTGCCTGGCAATTTCTGAAGTCCACATTAACACACTGACTACAAGATAACTCATGTGATTGAATATAGTCCAAGATATGTCACAGGGTCTCCTACTCATGTCTCAAGGACTGGAATTACGGCATACACCATTAGCTTCATCAGAGGCATCCCTAAGGAATGCCTCTTTCCCAAATGACTGCAAAGACATGAGTTGTATTTGAGTCTTTGCCAACCACTAGAGGATTGTCAAGCTTCCAATAATCACTCTGCCCTCCCGTATGGAGAGCTGGGATCTCCTTTCCGATATCTGTGAGTATTTGCTTGCAGTTTCCCACAATGTGGGTGGAGGTACGGGTTGAAGACAGGAAGAAAGGTTATGTGTAAGTAGCCAGAACACACTGAGACATCTGTTCTACCTGTGTGCTTGGTTCTCATCACAATGAGTCACAGATTCATAGCACTGATTGAAAAGGGCAACTTGACTTGTCCAGTCTCTACCTGGGGCTGCTGAAAGAACCTGAGGGCAGCATAACTTGGAGATAAAAATACACAGCTAAAATTGTTAAGAGGAAAATTTGTCTGGCATTTTAAGAATGCTGTTTTAAAAAGCTGTTCTAGTGGCTATTCCTGAAGTGTTTTAGAAAAAGTTGTTTCAAATAGTAGTTAACACAGTATTTCAAACAGGTATGAATGATTCCAGAATTGTTCATTTAACTGTTACTGCTGCTTCTCCATCTTACTATTATGCTTTCTGACATCCCAGTTCCTTTATTTTGTGTAGTAGAGGTTACAGGATGAAAGCTGCTGTGCAAGTATATTACACAACCCGAACAAGTATTCCCAAGTCTTTCTTGGGAGCACCTCTTATTTACCATGTCTAATACACACATCCTGCAAAAGCAGTACCTGCAATTGCTTAAAGGAGTTGCAAGTAACAGGCCCTTGTCCTTGAGAAGCTCTGCTGTTTCAAATTGTGTAATGTGTTTATAATGTAGTTCAGATCTGCTATTTCAAACAGAGAAATGTTTTTTTCCAGAACAAAAGACCTGTTTTGCTCGGAACTTGCAGTAGCACAGCCATTTTCACGCTGTGTGCCGAACTGGACAACACTAATAGGTCATGACTTCAGTAGCTACTCCTGTACGTCTGGGAAGTGCCCAGGGTGTGGTGAACTGCGACTAGCTGAAACAGTGGGGGGGGTCCTGCATGCAAAGGGTTTCCAACTGGTGCCTCCAATGTTCCTCGCCCAGCTGACAGGAAACACCTGTTCTGAGCTATGTCCATTCTCCACAGCCGTTACAGACGCTGGCTTGCACAGGGATGTGTATCCAGTAAGAAACAATGAGGGTGATCTGACATGTCTCAGATGCCAAGCTTCCTGTGTTATTGATCGTTTGTACTTCTGCCGTGGTTAATTACCACTTTCACAGTGAAGCAGCTGTTAAGTGTCTCTGAAGACTAATGTACATTGAGTCTAGATAGGCACAGTTTGAAACCTGAATTTTCACTTTCTCCCTAGATAACCAATGTAACCGATGCTGAGTTTCTGTTTCTAAAGACGTTCAATATTTCCACAGCATTTTCACATTCTTTGCAAATGAAAGATCATCCTTGGTTGTGTTGTTACATCCTCCTTGACAGGAGTTGCTCTTTAAAAAGGTGGGGAAAACTGCTGAGGAAATTATCAAGTTTTAGTTACCATTTAAACCCACTACAAAAGCACCACAGTTTAATGTTCTTCTGAATTTCTTTTCAAAGGAATATTCTTATAATTAGGTGTGCAACAGGTGAGAGAGAAGGCTGAACTTTGGTTTGTTACACTGGAGTTAGCTCTGAAAAAAGAACTCTATTTTTTAAACAGTGATTTAACAAAATTCTATGTACTTTTTCCTTTCACAAAGCAGAACCTGTTTTAGTTAATTGTAAATACTAAGCTGTTAGGTGTTGTGTGAACTAGTTTCATGCTGGGGACTGCTAATTAGAAAAGATGGGTGTTTACTAGAGCTCTTAACATCATCATCTTTTCAGGTAGTGACTTCTGCTTTACTCAGGAGCATTTCTCCACAGTTCGGTTTTGGTGTTGACCCTGAGAGCGACTGTTATATAAAGATGTACAGATAGGAATGAATGTGATTTGGTATGGATGAATGGCTGTCCAAAAGGATGCCCCCTGAAATGGAATGTCCACCTGCTTCTGGAATCAACTGCCCTTTGCAATCACCATTGTCTGTCATCAGGCTTGCTTACACTTTTGAGGGCAGAGTCTTGCCAGGAACAGAAGTAGAAGCAGCTGATTGCTGTTGTTTTAAGGTTAGTGATATCAATCTGGACCTTAAGGATGAAACAGTGGGAACAGCTGCAGGATCCATCAAAATGTAACCTTTTTCAGGAGCATGATCTGTTTCAGATATTGAAAAAAGTGAACAAACAAATTATTGAGTAATTTCCCCCAATTTCATGTAAGTTTGAAACCTCAGCCCTGAGTGCAAAAGTGAAAGCCACAGTGTTCTTGATTTGTCTGTCCTGCTTGTTTACAATCCTTCTGCTTGTCTGTCTGTGTCAAAAAATCCCTGTGGTAGAAAAGAAACTGCTCTTGAATCACTCTTATCTTGAGTACACTTGGAGATGTCAGGAAAGCATTGGCAATGTGTCTGGGAGACACAGCTGCTGTGCCCTTCGCCTAAGGACAAAAGGTTCAGTCCTTCACTAGTGAGTCATAACTGGGTGGATCAGGGGACAGGTTCATTATGCATGCTCGTCACCATGAGCCATCATTGCATTGCCAAGCCCATGGTGTCAGTGTAAGGTGTGACAGTTGATTTTGATAAGTAGGAAGCAAGTGTCTACAAATTACTGCATCCTCCAAATGGGACTATTACAAGATTATATCTTCTGATCCTTAGTGATTTGTTCCAGCTTTTATTACAGTTAAGGGTTCTTTTCAGGCATGCAATTCTTGTAAGTTTGGACATGGAAAGGCTGTATTCTGCCTCTGTGCATCACAACCATAAGGTGCTGGGCATTTGCCAAAACCAACATTTTGTCTTCAGCTGACTTCATCACAGTTGAATCAGAAACATTTTATGCATCCCCTCTCTAACCTTGCCTTTGCCCTTTCATTCTTTTCCCTTCTCAAGCAAATAGCAATATTAGTCAGGCACCAAATGTTGTGTGTATGTGTGTGTGAGAGAGAGTACAAACATTAGATATGGTTAAATGGACAGTGTTTCTTGATAGTCTAAAGCAATTTCATTGCTTGTGTGCTCGTTGTGGCTTTGCTTTTCATTGGGCTGTGACATTGTTTCTCAATGCCATGAGAGAGCAGGCAGCTCACCCAAGAGGCTTGTATCACATGAACAGGTGTGGCTTTGAAAGAAACTCCAGACTATTTCTAGCAGGAACTTATTCACCACTGAGTCTTTTCACAATTACCTACTCGTGAGAATGGAGCTGATAAACAAACTCTCATTGGGCAATAAAGCTATGCATGGCAAGAAGTAATCAGCCTTTCCAAAGGCTAAAAGAAAAACTCCTCTGGCTGATTCAGACATTCACAGAGCAACTTACTCTTTGATTTGAGAGCTGTGTGGTCAAAGGAGGTGGGATGTATTTACCACGGTGCTTCTCTCTGTACCTAGGGAATAAGGAGCAGGTGTCAGACCTTTGAAGGTGAGCAGGCATATCACACAGGGTCTTAATGCAACCTCTTTGAGAAACTTTAGGGAAGCTTATCATTAAAGGGTGAGGCCAGCAGAGTCCTACAGAGTTTGGCACAGTGGTCTGAGTCTACACTTAGACACTTGAAGATTGTAGCTATGTTAGCATCAAGGCTGCAGAAAAAGTACTCCCAAATATTCTTCTGTACCTGTTGCCTACAGGTATTCTAGCTTGTATGGAGAGAGTTAATTATCAAGGCAGTGTGGAAAGGATGTGACAGACAAAGCCAATTAATTAAGGAATGTTATGTTATGTTAAATTATGATTGTGAATGCTTCTATGGCATTGATCTAATTCTGGGAAATTCAAAATAAATGACTCTGCTATGTTTTACAGCATTTGTTAATACCTCTGATTTAAAGGCCAGATATCAGCACAGTTAGCTATGTCCTAGGTTAAGGAGTGGATAGGATGCTATTATACGTTCATACATGCTATTATGCATTAAATACATAGTCCATGACAAAATATTGCTAAAGCAAAAGAGTAAGCATCATGTCAGCAACTGTCATAACTGGTGTCCCAAAGGTGATTCCACACTGATGCAATGCACCGTCAGTTCACAGCATCACTGAATACGTCAGGTTGGAAGGGACCACAGTGGATCATCTGTTCCAGCTCCCTGCTCAAGCAGGGTCATACGTTTGTGTCCAGACAGTTCTTGGATATCTTCAGTGAGTGAGACTCCACAACCTCTCTGGGCAACGTGTTCCAGTGCTCTGTCACCCACACAGTAAAGAAGTTCTTCCTCATATTCCCCATTTGTTCCCACTGCCCCTTGTCCTATTGCTTGGCACCACTAAGAAGCGCCTGGATCTGTCTTCTTGACATCCTCACTTTGGATACTTGGTGAGGTCAATTAATGAGGTAGCCTCTCAGTTGTCTCTTCTCAAGGCTGAAAAGCCCCAGCTCTGTCAGCCTTTCCTCATTAGAGAGATGCCCCAGTCCCTTAATCCTCTTTGTTGCCCTCCATTGGACTGCTCCAGGAGCTCCATGTCTCTCTTGTACTGAGGAGCCCAGAACTGGACACAGCACACCAGGGCTGAGTAGATGGGCAGGATCACCTCCCTTGACCTGCTGGCAATGCTCTTCCTAATGCACCCCAGGATGACATTTTAGCTGTCCTGATGTTGAACCCTGACTGCAATGGAATTATATTCAACAATACCAGCTTAAAGCCTGGCCCAAAAAAACCCCCACTTCTTGATATCAAAATAAGTCCATGCTACATGTCCAAAAAACGACTGAAATTTTCATTATTTATCCTAGAAATGTTCTGAAGTTTTAAAGAAACCTCAGTGTACCTCCTTTTGCAAAGACTGAAACAGAATAAAACCATATTCTCATGATCTCACTGTGGTGATATCTGAAATATACAGTGTTTAACATTTGATCAATGCGAATTAATTTATATTTATATTTATCTTTTCCTACTTTACCTATACTTATGAAATTGAATGTTTACTAACAGTTTATTTCCTTAGATGCAGTGAATACCAGTAGTCTTTCTTATATATACTGTTCCTAATTTTTATCCACATTTCCCAGGTCTAGGAAAATCATTCCCAACACTACAATTTCCATCAATGCAATTTTAAAATGTGTACTGTGATAAAACCATCATAATTCACATACCTACTTATGTGCAAAATATTCTAGATTTTTTATTACAATTTCATCTCACTTCTACTCTGAAGTATGTTGTGTACTCTGTGGTACTACAAAGAGACCAGCCCCTTTCTCAAGCAGCTTCTGGTGAGATTTTATCCTTGATACTACAAAGGCAAGAAACAAAGATAGGGCTATAAATAAGAGAAATTAGTGTTAAAACTAAAACATTTAGTTTTAATACCATGCAGTATAGACATGTCATCAGAAATCCATTTCACTGTCTCTCTACCACAATGTATCAAATATAAAATAATAGAGCACAAAACACATATGTAAGCTGAATCAATTTTGCTATGATAATTTTGGCAAATAAGAATGGAAGTAGTTGCCATGTACTCAGAAATACAAATGCTTCAAAATTTACAAAATTATTTTTGTACTTAAGGTACAAAATCATTTTCTAACACATCACTAAATTTGGGCTTAATTTTAAATCATGCCCTCCTTAAGAAAGTAACTTGTGTGTCCATTTTCACTGGGCAAAGTACTGGGTTTTCTGTTTGTTACCAGCTGGGAAGTAAAGGCAATTTCAGTGGATGCATTAGTTGACCAGTGAAATGATTCTAAGCAGCTTTACTGAGCATTGTAAACAGCAAAAAACGGTTTCAGGAGATGGGGAATATTAAATATTTGTTATAACAGTCTTAAGCTGCTTTCTAATTCTGAAGTTTACTGAAGTGTTTTGCAAAATGTTTACATTAAAAGAGAATCTCTTCATTATATTTTCTAAGAAAGTTGGTAAGATTAGAGTGGTTCCTATCGCTGGCTCCAGTGAACGAAGGCTTCTTTTTCAAGAGAGTAATGTGAAGAATAATTGTCTTCTAATATATTGTTTCTTTGTCTAGTATCTAAATACTACGGTTATTTTCTGATATGCATATCTGACTTTCCTCCTATAGTCCCAAAGCTTGCTGCACTTCTCTTACTTTTCTAATCCACTGAAAAATTCCAATTTTACTGCATGGGAATCTGTCCAACAGCCAGCTTTCCCAGTGTTGTAAAGCACCAGATCTATCTATTGTAAAGAGATTCAGTGACACTTTGTATCCTGTTTGGAACTAGAAAGGAAACATGTTAAAAATCCTTTCCACCCAAGAACTGGGCTCATATTCAGTGGCAAAGGGGCACCATAAGAACATCTCCAAAGCAGAGAGGTAATGTGAGAGGTAACACTGATATCACAAATGCCACAAATCTTTTTCTGTGCTATATATAGATTACTGCCTATGGATTCTACTCTTGGTTTCCATATGCTTAATACCCAGGACATCCCCGAGCAAAGTAAATGCTCCCTGAATAGTTTGCTCATTTTTGTGTAGTATGCACTTCTCCTAATTGAATCTGTGAATCAGTAATTCTCTTTCTCATGAACTTCATCCTTTCACTTGTGGGTATAAGAGGAAAGTGCCTATCTGACTTCTAAGGGCCTTCCTACAGCCTGCACCCTGGCTGTGCTGACCCACATCTGTAGTGGACACACTGCTCTGCATTTGCTCCTTTCTCTCCCTTCAGAAGATCACTTCCATTCCACAGCTGAAGGAGATCTACTCCTGGGGAAATTGATTGAAATGAGCTTGAAGTGAGGAAAGGTGATGCCTACTTTAAAACATGAGACTTTAAAACAGAGTACTCCAAAATTCTCTAAGAAACTTGACATCATTTGTTTGCTGTGTTTATTGTAGATGCCTTGAACAGTGATACAAGAATGAGGAGCCAGGTTTTCAAAGAACTATCTTGACCTTCAGAGGATTGAGTGATGCCTAAAACTGGCTAAAAAACAGAAGCTGAACCCAAATTAAGAGGGGAGAGGAAAGCAAATAACTTTATTTCTGAGGTTTCTGAGAACAAACTGCAAACTCCCCCTCTGCCACTCCCACCAACCCCCCCCCCCC
>VZRZ01008456.1:771-20354 GCA_013398175.1 Climacteris rufus | reverse complement strand
AGCCCTGAAGCAGCCGCACCCCAAGCGAGCCCTCGGGGCTTTTGGAGGTCGGTGCCTCGGCTGAGAGCGACCGGGGAGCCAGGCGATATAGTACACCCCAGTGAAAGAAAGACTTTGGTCTGCCCAACACTGTCGATGTGGTGTCAAACAACAAGTAGAGCTATCCTCTTCTACCTCTGATGTGCTGCCCTGCCTTGCAGGCCTTGAAATACTTCACATAGAGAAATCTTCAAAGGCTGAAAAAAGACCAACAGAGAAGAGATCTTCTCCTTCTGCACAAAAAAGCAAAAATGCTGAGGAACAGGTTGTTGTTACGAATGAGAATGTAGTTTAGATGGGCTCTGCCTTTCTCAGATTTCTGGCAGTAGCTCTCTTGAGGCAGCCTGTACCCCAAAGTCCACTTTATCTCTTTAGTTCTTTAGTAATCGCTGATCAGGTCTATTGCAACATGAATTGTTTACTTGAATAGACACAAGTAAACACACATAAAACTTTAAAAAAGATTACGTACTACATGGGATAAACAAAAGGCAACTACAAGTAGACATGCAGTGCATGATAAAGGTACCTATATTACAGCTAGCGAAGAAATAGTATGGATTAAGAGCCAGTGTAATTTACCAACGAATGAATGGTGCACACAAGCTTCCTTTCACTCAACTTCTAGAAGAGTAACAGCAGAATCAATGTCTTGACTTCTGGGGAGAAGCCTTTACACACTCAGAAAGTGTATAAAAGATTTCTGTTTTTTTAACTTACAGTGGGTCTTTTATAGTTGTAAAATGCTATAGTCTGTCAGTCACAAATTTGAGCTTATCTTTTACATCCTGCTTTCCCAGCAAAGGTGTTTACTGGCAGCTGTAAATCTCAGTCCTGTGGCACCAGGACGATTCATGAGGATTGAGCTGTTAGGGAGAGATGTGCCCCAATTTATGCATCAGTACAACAAGACAGCAGATAAGCTTCTTGGCAACAGGGGGGTATATGGTCCCGTCACAGTTGTGCTGATCTATGATTAATGTCTTTCACTTCCTGGCACATAGAGCAGCCTATGAATGTTTGTGTACAAACTACCAAGATACTGAGCAGAGCATTGGCTGGGATCTAATCTTAAAACTAGTCATAATAAAAGATCCTGTCAAAAGACAAGCAAACAAAATAGACGGCACAGCATAGCAAACACTGATATCACGCCAATTCAGAGCATAGCAAATATGGAGGTTTATGTTTCCATGCTAGATTTTTTGGGGGAGAATGGCGTCTCTAAACTGAAGCAAGTAAGCCCATGGCCAGCACTTGAGCTCCTCAGGAATCTTGTTCTCCCTCAGGTTAGGCCTCCTCAGTCTTTTAGGCCAGCACAGTGTGGTGGGAAGGGAAGCATTTCTTGGGGGACACTGGGGACATGATTCACTCTATCAGCACTTCAGCTGTCCCACATGCCTCCTCCAGGTGCCATGACAGGCTGTGTGTTCCTACAGCTCTCTAGGCAGCACGTGAGGGGCTGCAAGGAGAGCTCTATGTCACCTGCAAGGGTGAATAAGGACAGTGAGGACAAGCAGGAAGGAGGAAAGACCCTGGGCAGGGAACTGCAATCCCTGTCCCAGCTATGTTCCCTGCCCAAATGAGAAGCGACATGGGGAGAGAAGAGAGATTTCTGGGGCACATGACGTATTTGTGGCCAGCACCTTCCAGCTGATCGTATTGGCCACTGCTCCTTCCTGACCATGCTAAGAGTGGGATGGGATGGGATGGGATGGGATGGTCCTGGCAAGAGGGGCTCCTAAGCTCCACGCAGATCTGGGCTCTGACCTTGGCTCCATTCCTCTGTGTTCCAGCCCTTCAAAACTGAGAAATGACACCAGACCTTTCATCAGAAGGCAATTCAAACCCTGAACTTTCTAATAGCTGCACAGATAACTCCATTGTTCTCTATTTTCTGGCTGCTACAAGACGAGCAGGGCAGGAAGTAGAATTCCTTCTCTGCAGAGCACTGGCTGTTTGTGCTGCCAGAGTTCTGTGCACAGCTCATCCCAGCAACTCTGCCTGCTGAGACCACCAGAGCCTGTGGGGAAGACTGGATGGCTTCAGACCCCTCTAGACTCATGGAACACCTCCCCTCTGCAAGCACTTTCATTCACCTCAATGTGGAAATATGAAATCCATGTTATCATACACATAGGCTCTGGAGGTTCTTTTCAGTCCGTAGTGTCTGCAGGGCATTGGGGTAGAAGAGTAAAAGGATCCTTTGCGCTCAGGAATAGCTGCCCAGGCATGCAGTGTGATAGGAAATGTTGCCATAAGCTCTTGACCCTTTGGTGATTCCACTGAAGGCAGAGCAGATGGGTACGGCCCAGAGCTGTGGGGATCCTTGAGAAACTCATCCTTGGAGATGTTCACAAACACTCTCCCAGTCATGAACTGCCATCTGTTTCCTGCTTGTGTGTTGGTGGCTGGATTTTAGGGACTGAGGTGCCTCTTTAGCTGGTTGACTTCCTAACCTCACAGCAGCTTGGCAGCTACAGGTGCAGCCTGTCATTTTGGCTGCCTTTAAAAACAGTGCTTGAGTTCATGTTCACCTTCCACAGTCAAGTGTTCCAAGCCAGCTCCATCATAAGGAGACTGATGGGACATGAGCCTAAGGGTACAGCTGCTTTCCCTCTCCTTCAAGAAAATGCTTTAAAAACATGTGAATGAGCTTCTAAAGTCCAAGTCTAAGGCTTGCTATGAACAAAGGAATAAGTAGCAGATACTGAAGAAAAGCAAGAACTCATGTGGATGAGATTCAGTGGTGGAGAGAAGTAACTGCATTTCGTTGCTCTTTTTGAGAAGATGGGTCACAGTGGGTTTTCAGGAAGGTGAGATCCCCCTTCTCCTTGCTGCCCCATCATTTCTCCCCTGCGGATTGGGTGCCCCACACAGTCTCTGTGGTCATGGGTGAGGAGGGTTTCTTACCAAGGAATGGTTTTGGAATTGAAAAGCCTAGGAAAGGGGAATGAGCAGGAGCAGATACCTCACACTTCACCTGCATCCCCTCCTGTGGTGGTGTGGAGACACCAGGCCTCTGTGAGTCCGTCCTGGCAGAGCTTTGCCCACCCAGATAAGGTGGCTTTTTGCCCTGCCGGGGAAGTGTCTTGAGCCCCTTGTGTTCCCACCTCTGGGACTGAAAATCTCCTCCCCAAGCAAAGGGTTGAAGAGATATCATAACTGGCAGGAAGAGTTGGGATGTACTCTTGAGATGGGTATCCAACTAGGACTGTGGCAGTCACGGTCTGGGAGTTTTGATATAAACCCACTGAAGAAATTAACTACATGGAACTTAAAAAAAAAGCAACAAAGCAGAAGTACTCTCTTCAAATGGTGCTGTACCACAGTGCTCAACAGGATTACATAAATCAAACCGACCAACTCAATAGCTTCACAGGGATGAAGCAAACTGTGCATTAAATCATGGAGCTAAGGTCTGCATTAGCTGATATTGTTGACAATGTGTCTTTTAAAGCCACCTCTCAATCCCCTTCACAACCAGAAAAAAAATCAGCCCTTATATGTGAAATAACCCTACAGGTCTTGCAACATTATTACATAACCCTATATGGTGATAAAAATGTCTTGACTTGAAGATTCAATTCTTTGAAAGGTATGGACAAAATATATGTAGCTTGTTTAGCAGTTTACACCAGACACATCTAAGAACAGACACTTTACTGAAACAGAGAAATGGTTCCAACAGAATATGATCAAAACTATTACATACCAAAAGTAGAAAGACTGCTACGGGAAATACATCTAAACAGATACCAAAAGGAAGAGGCAGCCTCTGACTTTGAATCAAGAAATAAAAGAGTTGAGATATGCACCTTCCTAAATACTCATATGATAACATTTTTTTCTGTAAGAAAACAGGGCAGTAAAACTGGTAGAATTCTGGAAAGTTAGGAAAAAAAGATGTCAACTGACAGGACTGCACACTGGGAAAGTACACAGCCATCAAACCCATCTTTGTATAGCTGCAATATTTGAAGCATTGCATTTAGTTTCGATGCATTATTATCATTATAGTCACTTAAACTTTGGTAGTACTTGGATACTGTGTCCTACAATTAAGTATCTGGTATTTTCTCATCACAGATAAAGGGGGATGACTCAGTGATGCCTCTACTCCAATGATGAAGTTCGCCTGAGAAGCTCCTGCCTCCCTCTTCCTCTTGGCCTGCTGCTTGTCACTCTGGCCCTCCTACATTCCTACTGACTGCCATGCAGCTGTCTGGGGGTTTCAGATATTTTTCTGGTTAAGGATGAACCATTTCTTCTGACCTGAGATCCAGATAATTCTGGAACCAGATCTGTTCTCCCTGTTCATGTGTTTACACTTTGCCCCATCACTGTAGTTGCCTGAATGCCATGCCATTTGACAAACCTTACATATGTTCCATCTTGCCAGAATTAAGGGATGGAATTCATCAGACATTATATCTCTCGTAAGGAAATAATATAAGTGTGTGGGGGGAGTAATTCCCAGTTAATGGATAGTCATACAGGATGGCCCATGAGACACCAACACAATACAAACAATAAATACTAACAAAAATAACATCAGCTCTTACGGATCTTTGCCAGAAGAAAGGAGGAAGTGGATTCAAGTGGCTACCTTGTCTGCTTTAAAAAAGCAGCTCTCAGGGTTAGGGTATGGTACACATGAACTGTAGTTTTGGCCACTGCTGAACACAGTGGCTACTTATCCAGCTGCCCTACTTCTCTCTCCACTCTTCTGTGCTTGCTCTCCTCTTTCAACACTCAGTGCTTGTTTGACCAGTCTGATCACAGAGTTAAGCTGACATAAAACCAGTCTTATTAAATAAGTGAATGGTTTTATCCCTATTATGTTTCCTAAACTGACTCATTTCACCACTTGACTCCTGCAGGGTGTCCCAGTTTTTGTGCGCTGTTTACTTCTCCAAACATGACCATAGTAGCCTATCAGATGGCACCACCATTAGCCAAGATGCATGTGAACTAGCAAGTATTGGTTTAACTTGTCTGGGTTTGCTAGTTAATCTGAGGATAATAACTTTAAGAGCGGCTAGGTGATACTGAGGAAGTGTTTTGCTTAATGACTTGGCACAGAGCTGCTGAGGACAGACAGGACAGAAACTGAATTCCTGTAAGTTCAGAGAACCATACTCAGCAATTTCTGTATCAAGCCTGTACCTTCTGCTTGAGCATATCTGCACTTCTTTTCAACAAACCTCCAGTTCTGGAGATGAAGAATCTCTGAGCAAGTGTGATTTCTAGTGATTAACTGGCTTTATTGTTAAAAATTCATGCCTTACTTCAAGCCTGAATTGGATTCGTTTTGACTTCCAGCCAGTGGATCTTATACTGTTGGTCCCTTGACACTGGTGTCTATTCTGTGTAACTGTGGAAACAGCACTAGAAAAAGCACTTTTATAAATAGTTGATTCACTGCTATCAGTCTCAGATATTGCTGAGAAGATGTACATTCCCTCAAATCTTCATATTGTCTCCTTCACTTCTTTCCTAAGGTCTCTAGAGAGAGCTGTCAGGGAAGACACCTTAAGTGTACCCATAGAATTTGTTGCTCTGCAAAGTTCATGCAGTCACACGACCAAAACCTGGAATGATTTTATTTTCTGAAAACAGCATACTCAGATGCAGGGTATTATGGGGGAGGGAGGGAGGCTGTGGGGTGAGGTTTAGCCGTAATCTGAAGTGTTAGACAATGGCCACAGCTAGACAAGGGACATCAGAGGGTTGTGACCACAGGGTAGGAGTGATACCAAGATGTCTGTTCTTGGACGCTCAAATGATCTGTCAACCTCATCAGCAGACTTATAATCAGGGATTATTTTTCTAAAGTTTGACTGGAAGGACTGGCTGGTTTTAAGCTTTTTTTGCAGGTGGAAAGTAATATTCAGTTGGATCATATGGGCATACGTCCTCAAAGCAATTCCCTTACAAGGTCAGAGTGGCTTCACTGCATGTTGAGAACACAGGAAAAATGGAGTGCAGGCTTGCATTGGCACCCATGTAAACTGCCCTGGTTGGTGGTAAATTAGAATCTCATGTATTGTGAGGGCAAAAGGGCATACTTATGGACACCTCCAAGCCTGTCAGGAAGCTTTTTTCTCATAGCATTAAACCTCCATGCACAAAGCCTACCTTCTAACCTTTAGACCTGCAAAAGACATTTATGACATTCAGTCAGAAAACACCATAGGAAAACCAAAAAGAAATCCTATCAGTTTTTCTTAGGTTTAGGTATCAATGAAACTTCACAACTTAATTTGCCCTTAGTGTAATGTGTATAAAAGACACACTGATGTGGCTCAGTGGGACCATACTACCCCAAAACCTCAACACCCTCACACACAGGTCAAGCCTGTATAGGACAGCAACCCAAAAGAGCTGGCTCCCAAAGAGGTCTGAGTCTGCATAGTGCATGTACTGCAACTCTGTGTGAACGTATGGTAACTAATACTGTATCAAATACAATAATAAAAGACTAATCAATGTCCCCAAAATTTCCTGGAAAGAAAAATCCTGAAATAATTAACACGCTTTCACATTAGGTATGAATTAGTTATGAAATAACCTTCACCATCTTTAAATAAAATAGTGTGCTACAAGGCATAGTAAATTTCTAAGACATTGCCAGGATTTAGTCACATGAAAAAAAAGCTGCCCCATACAGCTGCATGTGTGTGTATTTTCATAGCCAGCCATGCTGAGCCTCCTTTTGTGTGTTACTCACTAGCACCAGCAGCTGGGATGACAATACTTACAGGTGTTAAGACAGTGAGCAAATGTCACACTCTGAATTTTCCATTAACTATTAACCATTAACCATTAACCTCCAGCTGTCTTGGCTCAGTGGGACATTCTACTACGCAGAAACCTCATCACACTCACCCACAGGACAAGCCCTACTGACACCTGACGAGCAGCATTGTCCCCAAAGGGGTCTCAGACTGTACAGTGCACGTGCTGCAACAAGACAAATGCCCCTCATAGCCCAGTCTTAGAAGGGACGCTAAGTCCTTCCCTCTTCCCTTCTGACTTCACCCTTTTACAGCACTGAAGGAAATGATTCCATGAGGAAGGGGCTAAGCCCAAACCCAGCTATCTATTTTCCATGGTGGCTTCCGTAATCCTTCATCTTTATAGGCTTTCTTTACAGTCCTTTAGAGAGCAGGGACTGGGCAAGTACTCTGCACAGCCACCATCCTGGTATATATGAACAGTCCATAACAGAAACGAAATGACTGCTCCGGGCATGCTGACAGTGAAACACAGTGTGCCAACACACTCTGCAAACTGCTCTTTGGTCTCCTTTTACACATTGTGCTGTAAAGTCATGCTGTCAACATGCAGTGGACCCTTTGTGAGTGGAGGTCAAATAATGACACTTCTGCATGAAAGAGACCTGGCACAAAATAAAATCTGTCATACTGAAAGCTACCACACAAGAGCTGTTCAACTGAAGATTATTAGTTGCTAGAGATTTAACTCTGCTACAGTGACAGAAAAAGCCCTTCAGGTTTAGAGTCCCTTATACTGATTCCTCTGATATTCTTTGTAGCATTCTTAGGTTCTGGACAGTTCTTTTCGTAACAGGTCTTTCAAACATATCATGCATATTTCAATATCATAGATGGGGATTTCAGATTTACTCATTACTTTTTTTCTCTGTTTTGTCTGTCACATTTTCTAAAACTCTCTTCTTTTCCTGATTTAGACAATGTCTCCTCAAAATCAAAACATCTCCTTGCTGGGTACATTCCCAGTATCAGACAGTCCTGCTAATTCCTGCTCAGTTTTCTTTAGAACTGCCCATGAATTGCAACACCATTCAGCATGAATTTTTGAGACACAACGTGCATTTGCAAAAACAGTTATTAATCCATTAATAATCTATTAATGGATAAATATTAATAATCTATTAATCATCTATTAATGATACCAATGGACTTTATATATGCCTACTACTAAGCAGGGAGCCTATTGCCTTTCACTAGTAACCATTACTCCTATTTCCATTTTCTTGTTACCCTTTTTGATTTTGTCCAACCTAAACTGCAGGCTCTTCAGTGTGGGTTCTTTTCTTTATGTGTTAATTTCTGTGACAGTAATAGAATTACAGAGAGCTAGGCACAAAATCAGAAGTGGAGCTTCTTACCACCAAGCTTCACATAGCGAAGTACTGAGCAGGAGGGAGTAGATTTTGCCAGCCAAGGCAAAAAATAAGTTGGCTTGTCTTTGTCCTGCATTGTGATAAATCTTCCAGCCATGTAAAAGTGTTAAAAGTGCCATCTCAAGACCCAGAGTCTCAAGATGTGAAAACTAAGTGAAATGTGAGTGTACAGTATGAATCACTGGGAACTGAGTCATCAACACAAAGAGTTTTGCAATATTAAAACGTTTCCCTCTTCCCAAAGATCCTACTGAGTAAATACTTTAGTATGTAATACTGATCCTGACTAAGGAATCCTAATTTGCTTATAAGCACATTTGAAGTCAAAACTCAGTCAGTCATTAAGTGTATGTCCCTAGTGAAGCGTAATGGTGCCCGGGTTTACACTCATATCTTCTACCTACCATTACAAGTACCAATCACAGTAAGGATGTTCATCTTAGGAAAAAAAGAAGGAAATTGCTTGATCAATGTAAGAGTGGACGAAGTACAATGATGTATCACATGAAGACCAGGGAAAGGAGTAGCTCACTTATTTTTAAGGGTGATTTTTATCTTTGCTGTCTTATATTTCAGTGTCTCTAACATCAGCTGCAATCAGGGACATAGCTACCCTCAGAAAACCACCATCACACTGAAGAAAGTCTTTGCTGGTTTGATTTTTCCCCCCTGTGTTCCTGCATTCTGTGTAATCTTAGAGCTATGAGTTGCTTCTTTGCCTCTTTACGCTTGCAAAAAGAAATTATAAATGGGATTATTTTGTTGCTCAGTCTTGCTCTTGTAGCTTTTAGTGAAGTGTTGAACATCCCAAAAGACATTTACATGACATGTACTTCAAGGGTTTATCAGTCCACCCCAAAAGAATAGAAGGAACCTTTTGACTCACTTCAATACCTGCTGTCTTATATGACAGCTTTAAGGAAAAAAAAAATCAAGAATTTTTGCTTCAAGTAAAAGTTAGATAATTTATTACTATAGTGCAAATAAAGTTAAACTGAAAACCACAAAATACTTCTTTGAACTTAGTTTGAAACTATGGTGTTGCCCACTAATTTCAGTTCATGGCACATACTAAAAAGGAAATTTTCTTGGCTGAGTCTGGTGTTAATGAATAACCAAGGGATGCTTCTTAACTTTCACAGCCGAGGTCTCAATCCTGAAAAGAACACCACAGTTTCCAAATACTGCAATACAAAACAGAACGTAAGCATGGGAAGCAGCTTACTGAACACAGCCTGAAATTTTTACATTTTCCTTTCAATAGAAGTACCAAAGACCTATTCTTGTTAACATCACCTGAGAGAAATTCATAAGGTCTTACATAAACACATCAGAAATATCTCTGTATAGTGTTTTACATTGCTTCTCCTCTGTCTAATTTATGTAAATAAAAATTCAGCATTGTTAGGTTTGCATAGCTGTGTAGAAATTTTATTTTTATGCTTTTGCTATTCAAGAGTTCTCTCCAATAGTAAATCTTTGCTCTAGTCGTCCTGCTCACCAGATCATTAGGAGAGCTGGCTAGACTGAAAATTCAGCTGGATTTCCTCTCAGGCCACACAATACACATTATGAAAATATTCCTTATTTTTCCAGTCTCATGTGAAAGCTGGAATTGGTTACACAGGAATACTGACAGTCTTGAAACTTCTGACAGTGAGACATCAAGAGATATGACATATCAACATTGCAGAACCCAACATGCCAATGAGTCTTGTAACTATGCACCAGTCCTCCCTGCAGTACTGATGGAACATGTAATTAGGCTCTGGAGGTGTAACATCACCTGTGTCACACAAAACACTTCTTACGTGACTGTATCATTCTTACACCTGTACATTACAAATCATGCAGTGCAAGAAGATTTCTTGTTCAAATAACTTACTAATTTTATAATTTAACATTGCTGTATGGCACTGCCGGGAAAATAAACATGATGAATGAAATGGGTGACACCAGGAAGTGGAGGTCAGAATGGGATTACTTGACATGCTATGAGGGTCCAAGCCTTGGTTCTTTTCTGACCTTGAGTTTAAGAAAAGGGTGTTTGATTTTTAACCTTATTCCTTTGTAAGCTTGGTTGCTTAGACCCTCCTGAGCAAAAAATCTGTAGTGGCATGAGTCATTGTGGACCAAGCAGGCTCAGGACAGGAGTTAGAGATGGGGCACACTACCTGAAGTTTCTCTCTCCTGATGACTTTCTATCAGCTCAAAAGTGACCCCACTACTCAAATGACAGTACAGGTATGTCCAGGTTAGTAGAAGAAAAGGGTTTACACAGTGCTAATGACACAGAACTGAAGGAGGGTAAATAAGAGGACATTGTGAAGGCACTTGTAACATATCTGTGTAGAAATTAATCTCAGACTGATAGCACCCCCAGCACAAAAACTCAGATGACATACATAGCAAAGATTTAATATTGTTGTAAAACAGAAGCAAATGCTGCTTGTCACCGCTGCTTGCCACTGCAAGCAGAGTCCAGTGGTATTAGGGATGCATGACAAACTCTCTTTCACATGGCTGTTGCCACGTCTGAAATTTTTGCTACTGCTACAGCTTCCAAAGCTGTGTTTCTTCCTCCTTTTCCCTAAGAACAGGGTAATTACAGCCTATTGGGATAGGTTCTGCATTTAAGCTGTTCCAACTACACTGACAATCCTATGAATTTGCACCAGCTGTCTTTTCCTCTTTTCCATGACTCTAGCTATTAACATTAAATGTAATGTTTCAGCAGGAAACCGAGTAACATTTAATTAATTTCTGTGGTATAAAAACTCTGACCTTATGCATTGCAGCCAAGATAGAAAGAATTCTGGCACAGAACATTAATTACCTTTGAAAGGTCTCGCTATACCAAATAATTTGCTCAAATACAGTCATAAGCCGAAACCTGACTTAACAACATTTTGCAACAATTATGACACTTTTGATCCATGATCCTGAAAGTATTTAACGTTGTAACACATTACTCAAAGTCAGGCTTGTATAAGAATAAGAATTGGCATCAGAAGTGAGGAGACGCCACTTAACAGATAAGGCAAAGGATGCTGCATGTTTTTAGTTTTATCTTTGTTTCTTGGGCAACTGACATGCTCAAAATTGTCAGTCCCCAGAGTATATTAGACACTGTGTGTTAATAAAAGCTTGTGACTACTACCAGTAACATACATTTTAAAAGAACTGGACCTTTTCCTTAAATCAACCTATCCTTCCTATGAAGTAGCTTTAGAATTTATTTTCTGTGTGATAATTTCTTCTCTTTTTTCTCAAAAAAAAAATCAAACCCTAGTCATTAGGTTTTACAGATCATCATAAGGAAAATGCACTGGTGCCTACAAATATTTGTTAAAGGCCACAATTTGGAAAATATTTCAGTCAACAACACTTACAATGTCAGCATTATTATACTTCAGTAAAAAATGGAGGATGGTTTTTCAGTAGTTAATCCTTTATGGCATGTTAATGTCAGTTCAAAACAAAGGCTCCCTCTGTGCTCCATCAGATGTGGAACATGAAACCAAACAGATGACTAACTAAAGTCTGAAGAAACAGAGGAAAATGCCTGAAGACTCGCAAATGTTTTGAAATATGAGATGTAGCTTCCCACATTAAACCACTTTACATCCAGCCTGGTCTCACATCTCCTCCAGCAGCTATCAATATTCTTTGCTTCTGCTGAGGGAGCAAACTGATAATAGCTGTTGGTGTAGAAAACACCTAATGTATGGTGAAGGGTGAAGGGAAAAAATATAGTCTGCCATATAGGTCTACGTGAGGCTTTCTGACCACAACACTGCCTTCCACCACCACAAGCTGCTTGAGGGATAGTTTAAAAATTGCAGCAGGAATAGTGTCAGCACAGTCCTAAGGCAGACATTTTCACACCTCCTAAACTCAGATATGTCCTGGACTTGATCATTATGTCAAAGATTCTGTCTAGTTAGAAAAACTGAGCTCTCCTTGGAGCTACCACTGCTGTTGCAAAGCCTTGAAATATTTAATTGCAGAGCTGTACATATTCTAGCTCCTAAAAAAATACTCATTCTATTCTTTAGAGGCCCTTTCCTATACCAGACATCACAGTTCCTGAGTGCATTCCAAATACCCATTCGTGTGTTATCTGATATATTATGTCACAGCCTTGCAAGAACCCTGCATTCGTTTTGGATTGTAATGTCCCAGAAGCTGTCAACACCTTAATGTTCTGGAAGTGTTCCATGAACAGTTAAGCTTATAAAGAATTCACAACCAGCTGTTAGACCTTGTGAGATCATGATGTCACTCCCAGCTCACTGCCCACTCTAGTACGGACTGGGACACTTAACTCATATACAGAGAATTTTTCATTGCTGTTTCCCACTACCTCAGGCTTTCCAGCTAGGAGTATTTATTCAAGGCCCTCCATTCTAACAATCACAGGGGGCTGCTCATTCCTTTGTCAAAGGGAAAAACCAATTTCATTCTGTTCTTTTTTCTCGTTGTCTGAAATGCTTGACAGAAAACAGTAGGCCATCCTTCCAGCAGCAGAGATGGAATTAGTCAATGCTTAGACTAGTTCCCCTGTTCTCCCTCATTTTTAAGTCTCATTTGCAAGCACAGTAGAAACTTCTGAGATGGTATCTTAACTACAGTCTTATGAAGCTGGTAGTTAACTGGCTGCCAAGTCTTCAGAGCTGGACGATACTATTACCTGTCAAAAGTAGTATGAAGAATGTCAACAACTTGGCTTCAATTCAGCTCAGATCAGAACATATGGAGTCTGACTGTGATAAGAAAGCTCCCAGAGGAAACTGTCAAAAATCTCTAAAAACCCCATCTATCCAGGGAAACTGCTTCATCATAGTTACAATAGCCAAAAAGTTCAGACAGTTTCTGGAAACACCTGTGCTTCTTTTCACTTTTTCGGTAATTCATGTATGGAAAAACTACTTTTTTTCTCTATCATTTAGTGCATATCAATGTCACTCAAGCCATTAAGATCAGGCTATACCAATGTATTCTCCTGGTTCAGAAGACTTAAGAAAACTTCACCTCGTGGTGTATAATGCTTCCCACCACTCTCAGTATCTCCTTGTTTCTCTTGCAGTTTTATACCCTGCATATAGTTTGCCAGGTATAATTGAAGTGCTATTGTGAAAAATTACTCAACATTAGCTGGTCTAGATATGTGGAGCCATAAATCATGTAACTGTGTATTTAATACATTTATTCTTCATTTTATGTGCAAAAATATTCAGTAGAAAAGATCTCCATATTTTAACCCATCTGTAAGCCTCACAAGTAAAAAAGCATCTCATGTCACTCAAGCAAATAGATTTTTCCTGAGCTTTTACATTGCAATACTTGATAAATTGAGCCTCACAGTTTTGCCTTAGCATTCTATTGGCTACCTCAGTCTACAAATACATCACAGATTATTTGTCTTAACAAATTATCTCTTCAGCTGTGTTATTCAAAATTTGTTGTTTTGCTATTCATTAAAAAAACCCAGTCAAATCAGCAATGAATACTGTGACCAGGGCTGAAGCACTCAGCTTTTCCACACCCAACTCCCAAGACACCTTGTTCAAGATGACTGCCCACAATGTCAGCGTAGTTTTATTCAGCCACAGACCTATCCTGGAGAGAATTATTCAAGCTATTTAGAAATACTTACTGTAGTCAAGGGGAAAAAAACCTGCAGCTATTAGGCAACCTCATCTCAGTATTATGAATAGCCTGACCATTTCCTTTTCTTTAAGAATTCCATTAATACTTAATTTTCCACAGTTTTGGATACACAGGAGAAAAAAAAATGTAAATGCCTCAAATCCATCATCAAATGAGCTCACAGAAAGTAACAACCACTACAAATGCTTAGCAAGTGCAGAAAATATGCATGAAACAATGCCTGAGAGTCTAAGTTGGTAATTACCACACCAAGGCCTGAAAAACTGTCTTGAGTAAAAAGAACACAGACTGTACTAACTACTGCCTGATAACACAACGCAGATTTTGTGTTCATCTTTGTCCTTCTGCCATTTTGTATTTGGTTTCATCCACCTATACACAACACCTAGTTTCAGACAATTCCTGTTAGATTTGGTGTATCCTTAAGGGCATTGCAGAGGTGTCTTGCCTGAGCTTGGACCTCTGTATTTCACAGTATTGAAATCTTACTATAATTCACAAATTTAATAAAACCACAAAATACAATTCTTTCTTTCCCCCTGTTGCCTTGGCTTTATGCTGTAGTGAGAGCTTACTAACACATGCATAACACAGTGTTCCCTGTACCTTTTCAGCCACTCAGCTGTAAGCATGTTGCCTCCTTTCTCTTTTCAACCATTCACCTTTCTTGTGCTGGAAGCTTGGGTTAAAAATGAGCTGGTTTTCTGATGTTCTGGATGTCCCATTCCTGGAAGTGTTCAAGGCCAGGTTGGATGGGGCTTTGAGCAACCTAATCTAGAGGAAGACATATCTGCCCATGACAAAAGGGTTGGACTAGAGGATCTTTTAAGGTCTCTTCCAACCCAAACCATTCTGTGGCTCTATGGTGCAATGTCACAAAGACCTGCGACATGAATCCTCCACTCACACATCACAGTGGAGCAAACTACTATTGAGCTTGCAGAGGAAATGTTAGAGTTTCCCAGCAGTGAACCAGATGCAGAGATGGCTTGTGTTTGTAAGCATTGAGGACAGGTAGACTGTTGATCAGGACTGAGAGCTGCAGCATTTAATGAAGGACAGTATTTCAGACTTGTGTCTCTATGTGAATTGTTGCCAAGCAGTATACATTTACAATATATATTGCCTTTAGGTAGTATATATTTCACAGTATATATTTTGGCAAAACTTTCAGAAGCTGCTTTGAAGACAGCATAGACAGGAATGGCAGCGTGACGACAGCAACTCAACACAATGAGAAAGACGTGGATGTTGAACGCTATTTAATGGCAGATGATTACTGCAAAATGGTGTTTCTAGGCCAGAAATGCAACCCAGAACTACTGGGAGTAATCCATCTAACTTTACACTTTGCATATGTCTGAGTTCAGAGACAGGCTTGATAGCTAAGGGGAAAAATAATACCCCTCCCCAGCCTGAGCAATGAAATACACTGAGAAGTCCTTCAGCCTGGAATATAGTGTACCTATATTGACTATATACTTATATATATGACTATGGAGCATGACACTAAATACCTTGAATTAAACAAAGTATATGCCTCCTTTGTGATTAAAAGCACACATGACCACTGAAATGTCCAGAACTTTTTGACCGTCCTACCTGTGCAACACAGAAGGGACTTGCCATTATTGTTCAGATTTAGACCCTAGTCACCATAATTGACTGTCCCTGGAATTGTTTGATTCATAAAATATTGCTGCAGTTGTCCCAGACAAGTAAGTTTAAAGGTATCCTGCGTTTTTCCTTTTACTTCTTGATCTATACAGCAATGACATAAAAATTCTCTTTTCCCTTCAGAGGAATGCTAATCTTCTGTCATCACATTCCTGCCTGAAGTGCTTAAAGTGTTGTATAAAACAATACATACTGAAGTAAGCAGTCAGTAGAAATCATAGGAACAATGACTACACTGCATCTTTTTTTAAGTCACTGGAAACATACAAGGTGTCAGTATTCTTCAAATCCTATAATGAAAGGTATCACAGTTAAGACTATCCCTTATCTTGCTACAAATCTCTATGTTTTGGATAAATTAACTAAGAAAGGTGAATTGAAATAATTGCCTTAGTAATTTCTTAGCAATGAATGCTTCATTCTGACTAGGATTCTGACTGACTGCAAACTTTTTTGTATCAGACCTCTAAATGGGACAGAAGTGGAAGATCAGCAAAAAGATCTGTTGTATTAGTCGCAGCATGTCCTAACACACAAGCAGTTTGGGACACTAGTGAGCAATTGTAAAGAAAGTTTTATACCAACTGATATTTTGGCTTGGCTATGACTGTAGTTTCAGGTCTTAAAACTAAATTTGTGCACTTAAAAGAAAATAGTATTGTATTGAGTTCTTGTAAACTGCTGGTTTGCTATTGTCTATAGTTTTGATCAGGATGGTTAGATGAGCAGTGCCATGGTGAAAATCCTCTCTGAAACATGAAAGTTAAGAACTCCCACAAAATTATGGCAACAAGGTAGACAATGCCCATATTACCTACCTGAGATGATGAGGCTTCTGCAGCATTTCCAGTGTAGAAATTCTCTGGGTATGAGTGCAAGAAAAAACAAGTCTATAAATTAAGGCTAAGCTCTTTCTAAGGCTATATGCAACTTGCTACTCAATACCTCTCTTTTCTAAGGTTTATAATATCCTTGCAAGCTGTCACATTAAAAAAACCTGTACCAATACCACCACCACAGCTCTAAAGAGAAACCAGTGGCCTGTGAGCCATCATGAGGAAAGAACAAAGCAATCATGATTTTCACACCTATGTCTTTATGGTAACAATATACACCTTAGAATTGCCCTTCAGCTCTAAGATTTAAATTGATAATTCACTCAGTAAGTATTATCTGTATTATGGCAGGGAAATTGAATTAAACATAGATGAAAACAAAAGCAGTGATGACAGAGCATAAAAGTACATCTCACAGGTTGCACACCTCAAAAGACAAGACATCAAAATCCTATTAAATAGAAATTAGTATCAAGGGCAGAGAATGCCATTATGTAAGGTCATCTTTGAATCTTGGAAGAGGCAATACTGACGCTGTTGATGATGTTTTCTTTAATGTTTCACTAGTCAGACTAATCAACAAGCTGAAATATTTCCTCAATACCACTCATATCTGCAATTTTTAAAAGTCTAATCTGCCTCTCCCCTCTGATTTTGCTAAGAAACAGTGAAAAAAATTCAGCTATTTTTCCTGGCACTTTTCAGTGAAACCATGCTCAAAGCTAAGTCTCAGTTAGCCGAAAGCAGTAGCACTACTACTCTGAGGTAGTGTTTTATACTTTCACCAAATTCCTATAGCTAGCATACCTGTGGCAAAGTTTTATACTACATTATCACATCACAGAATGTCTTAAACCAATTTACAAAATGAAAAATAAAAAAGCTCTAATCTTAGCAATATCACAGAATAAAAACATCTCTCTCATTGTTTAAGATTTTATGTGTCTCCAAGGTTGTCTGTGGCTAGCACACCTTCGTAAGGTCACATTTAAATGCTTTTCCTCCACCATACAAACAGCCCAGGAATGGAATTACAACCTAATGTCACTCTAATGCCTACTCTGGTTAGTATAATATGAAGATTGCAAACGTATTTCAGAAAGCATTATTAATATTAGAAAGGTATTATTCAATTACTTGAACTTCTTTCAGGGTTTAGTTGAGATAAGTATGACAGAAGTATTTTTCATTTAAAAAAAAGTGAGTATATTACCTGATACTTCCTCTTCAACAAACAGGGTTTGCAAAAACAATGCACAGATCTGTAGTGTAATATGTCAACAACTGCATACAATACAAACACAGTTTTTCAAGGAAGATGGCATGATAATTTGCAGTATTCAGGGAACATTAAACAGAAATATTTAAGTTCACAAAATTTCTGTGGCACCACAATAATTTGGTTGTCACAAACTTCCTTTTTTTTTTTCCTTTGAAAGCAAGTAAATCAAACAGCAAAGAAAATACATCAAAATTCCATGAAAGCATTGTACTTTTATTTCAGGGGCTATCACTAAAGTCAGTTCGCCGTATGAGATTTTTCCATTCTAACAGAGGCACTTTTTGATTAGGCTGATGCAAAGATCCCTTGCACAGAGATACCTGGACATCTGAAGCCCTTCTTTTTCAGTCCCTGTGGGATCTTGCTTCCTACACTTTTTTCTCCCGAGATGAAGTTGTTCACCTACATATGTGAAAATAACAGCCCCTGATGGAGCTCAATTATGTCCACAGCAGCCTTTCACAAAAACTCTTCCACAACCACTGCAGGATTTACAATATGGCAATGTATATTTTTCTGAAAGTGTTGGTGAATGAATATGGCCATGTTTCCTCATTTTTCACACACTCTACCTAGATACTAGTTATTTCCCCTGTTTCACCAAGTTGTTTTTTTTTCTCTCATTACCATTTCTAGACTTATCAATTATATATTCCAGTTACTTTTATCTGAAATGAAAGTCTATTACCGCGATGCCTGTTATTACGGCTTATCCCGGTAATCAGTCGAGACGCAGAATTAATGAGAGCTGGAGTCCGAAATGTTCAGAGCAAGGGCGGAAAGGGGGGGAAACCCCTTTCGTTTAATTCTTATATACACTTTTAGAAATCACAGATCATTGGAGAAAATTAACACTTCCGTCTCTAACTATATTGGTTAAAAGAAGTGTCCGTCAAAGGGATCTGTGTCCATGGGAAAGGAATGTAAAAAGATAATTTTTACAACAACGTAGCTATGTTTACAGAAATCGTCCTTGAGACTGTCTAACAGAGAAAACTAGCTATTTTACAGTGAAAAATGGGCAACAAAAGTCAGTATAAAGTTTTATTGCTTTTATCATTACTCTAATTCACAAGTTAAAAAATATCTATTTGTTCTTGAGGTGGCACAGCATTACTTACAAACAGATTTCTTTAGTATCTCTGCTTTTCTTTGCAGTTTTCAGCTCTCTTGTTTGAAAGTGGGTTTTTATCTTCCTCTCTCTCATTACTTTGTTTGCCAGTGTTATGTGACTTCCTACAAAGAAGCAGGAATTTCACCTTGATGAAATAGTAAATATTATCATTATTATTATGAAATCTAGCAATTCTGGCTGAGATGTTCTGACAAAAGGTGGTCTCAGAGACTAAAATAATGTAATGCATGATAAGATCAACGCGTCAACCTAATTTAAAAAGTAAACACTGATGTATTAGTGTAGCTGATATGTCGCACTTTGGACACGAGAGAAAGATGCAGACATGCGTTGGAGAGACAGAACCAAACTGCAGGCCAAAAACTGGGCAGAACTGTGCCTCCCAGACCCCGCACTTTATTTTATATATCCTCCTAGAAACCACAAGGATTGGAGGGAGAAATTGCCACCTCTCCATCACACTGGTCAAAAGAATTATCCATCAAATACCTCCACCCAGGAGAAAGGAATGCAAACAATAGAACACAGTTAGAAAAACATGGCTATGTTTACAGAGAATGCATGAGAAACTGTTACAGAAGAATGAAAACATCGAAGAACTGCAAAACTCAGGGCAACATCTCACCCTTTTTCCATTAAAAAAGAAAAAAGAAAATGAACAATGTTCAATCTCTGCTTGTGGAAGGACCATCGGAGCAATCACCCACATCATCTGCATCTGAGTCATCGCTCGATGTTCCATCCACTTGATGACTTTCACTTTGGTCA